>JAWWQZ010000058.1:0-185330 GCA_033815515.1 Cryptocheilus praepositus | reverse complement strand
ATCAACTAAACACTACGTCTACAGGCAGCAGCGGAATATAAAATGAATAAGAAAGAATAGCCAACAAACAATCGTCAGTAATGTTACAGTTTTTATGTGACTGATGGAGTTAATCGATTTGGCAACTGAAAAAAGTAATAAAGTTAAATTTAGTCTTTTCATTTTTAAGTTTTTATTACAGAAAAAGTTAGTTATTATACATTTTTATCACAGCTTTTCCATAAAAATGAATGTTGGAAGTTCGGTTATAAAATAATTTTTTCGTAATTAATTTATAGCAGCTTTATGTTAGCGGCATTATTCTTTGGGATGATTCAGCAATATTATAAATAATGTCTTCTTCATCAGCTGTATGCGAGGATTCGTCATTTCGATTTGTTGACAAGTTCTTATAGTAATCGTGTTGAACAGGAGGAATGAATTTTATCAGGTCCGTCATGTCTCTCCATTTTTCCTTTGTCACAGTTCTACCTTTACGATATAATAAAGGCTTATCTATATTTTTCAAACTTTGCGGTCTACCCACTAAAGATTTTCTTATATTAATGACTTGAAATTCTGTATCTTCATTATAGTCACATTTGAATTGTATGAGATAGGGTTTGGACCTTTCTAACTTTATCCAGCGTATTTTAAGCCAATTTACTGGAAGCCCTGTGACGGTTACTTTTCTGTTCATGATAAACTGTTCTAAAGGTTTTGTTGACAAAAAATCTTGGTGAGTCATTTGGATTAGATGAAACGGCGCTTTCTTTTTACATGTTTTGATTTTATGGTACCAATCATCTGGTGAAAAAATGTTTTGATTTTTTTTCGCACATGACTCAATAATGGCAAAATCTGAGTCATTGGGCAAATAGCTGTGTCCAAAAATTTCATGTCAATTGATTCAGCTTTGATTTCCGTGCTTTGAACAAGTTTCAATAAACTTAAGACGGTTTTAATATTTCTGTTTTGACCGGTACACGAATCCGAATATGTTATTATTTTTTTCGAAATTTGCAGCAAGTCTTGTGTACTTTTTTAGACAAGATGAAATTTCTTGAAACCTACGAGATCCTTCAGTTTCTAGCCAAACAAACATGTGGCTTATATTTTTATTGAATTCATGACATCCAAAATTATAAACATATAAATTTCGCTTATAATAAGCTACGGATGTGGTCAACTTGGGAAAGGGCTAAAGCTTTTTCCAAGTCAAAAGAAAATACGAACAATTTTTCCGATGTTGCCATTCGATCGGCAGCCATTTGACTGCGAGCCCGTTCAGCCTCTTCTAAGTGATTTTTCTTTTCAATTTTTGCCATCTTAATTCCCTCATCGTCTAAAGATTGAATTCTTATTTGAAAAGTATCACAAGTTTGACACGTATCCTTTGATGGCTGTTTAAAATGTAAATTAAATTTTGTAGAGAACACATTATAGTAATATTTTTCTTTCACTGGTGCTACGTTTTCCTTTTCACATTCTGTGACGTATAGTTCATACATCTTCTTAATATTTAAGTCAGGATTTAAATATTGTCGTCTTGGATTATGAGCTCTGGTGTAGTGGCTACTGTAGGCTGGAAATGACTTTATATGCTTTATAACATTTGTATCATCTGTTTTATTGCTTGCAACGCGACCTTTGCGCTTATCAACCAAAGATGTAACTTGTTCTTTAGAACAACAATCGTATATCCTCCCGTCACTCACCTGATAAGTGTCTCTAAAATATTTCTTACAAACGGTAATATCAAGTCCCTCTTTTCGAAAGTAATATGTAAACGAATGTGATCTTCGTTCTTTAGTTTCATTCGTAGGGCGCCTTCTTTTTATTTCGTTAACTTTGATACAACCTCTTAAGAAAATATTTTGGTCAAGTTGACTATGTAAACTATAAAATTCTTTCATGGCAGCCTCTCTCTCGTCCGAAATAATTTTTTGATTGCAATTTTGACGGCATGTGCATTGTATATCGACAAATGTTTTTGCAGGTATTAATTTTCCCCTATTCCTGTATGCCAAACTTTTTATCCTGTTATGCTTTTGTAAATTTCGTATCCATTTAACAGGATTACGACTTCTTTTTCTCCCAATCAATGTGTTTGTTGGGTTTGTACTATTGCAATCCGATGAATCCGGGGAAACGATAAACGTCTTCTTAACCCAGAATTTCTGTTGATAAATCGTATTGAAGAATCATCACTGCTTTCCTCACTCACATTATTAGTCTCACTCATCTTAATTATAACGGTATAATATTTATTTCTTCAAAAAAAATCTGGGAGTAATGTTGAAAAGACTAAGAAGTACACAGTAACATTCAGCGTGCGAGATCACTGCTATACTAACTACCGCTTGCATTGTGCTTCTTTTTATCTGTTTACCGATGCGATTTTGTTACGAATATTATTGAGAGGGAGAGAGCATTTTCGGCTGTTTAAAAACAAATAAGCGTCGATGCACGGCCAGAACAGATACGGCGTTACTGAAACGATTTATATTAGAGTATGGAGTTAATCGAAATGGCTTCTGAAATACATTATTTATTATTCAGTTGCCAAAAAAAATTGCCATTTAACGGTGCTAATATTTATTATTCAGGAAAGTTATTATAAATATAAAAAGTTATGACTATACCAAGGGCTTTGACACTTAAATTTAAGATTTTTCAAAAAGTGGAGTTAATCGATGTGTGCATTGAGCGGCTCATATGTGATTGGACATCACTTTGCTTTGACCCATAGACAAAACGAAAACTTGGGCAGACCGGACCTCTCAAATATCATCAATAATAAAATAACAGAATTTAAATCATCTTACATGACAGTTGTCTTTTTTGACTTCTTTTCTTCAGTTTAACTTGTTTCAGTGTTGAAAACCCAGCACGCAACCCTTTTTCAATGGAAAACGAAAACTATTTTACATCAATCACGGAATTAAAACTTTTTACAAAAAGGATGAAAAACAAAAAATCATCTGGTTTTGATAGGATACCGAATATAGTGCTAAAAAATTAACCAAATCAGATACTGGGAAATTATTGTATTCTCACCAACAATCTAATCAGCAATGTACATTTTCCCAACCATTGAAAGAGAGCAAAAGTGATAGCATTGCATAAAAAAGATAAAGACGTATCCGATCATCCGTATTTGAAATAAAACTAAATAATATGTTAACCGAGTTTTGCCGAAAAAAAAACGAATAATCCCAGAATAACAGTTTGGGTTTCGACATAGGCATTCCACCAGCCACGCGATCGACAAACTTGTATCAGACATTTGCTGGGCCTTCAATGTGGGTCAAGCCACTGGCACAATATCAATAAATTTGGAACAGGCTTTTGACACGGTTTGGACTAATGGTCTAATATTTAAAATGCTAAAAAAAATCCCCGGGCACATGATTAGAATAGTATTCAATGTGGTAACGAATAGAAAATTTCGGGTCACTGATGGAATGAACACATCAAAAACAGAATTTGTAGTAATGAACGGCCTACAACAAGGTACTGTAAACTCACCCCTCCTATTTAGCGTCTACGCGAGTGATCTGCTAAAACTCTTTGACATAAACAACACGAATCGGGTCAAATGTACTACCTTCGTCAACGATTTAATTCTATATGGCACAGAAAAAAAGCATACCTCTAATTCAAACATCACTGCAAACAAACTTCTTAAAAATTATGGACTACTGTATCAACTGGAAACTAAAAATAAATAAAAATAAATGCGTGACTATTGTGTTCCGACCAAGGACAAGGGATTTAATGAAATCAAACGCGAATGATAAACTGTTAAATTATTTTGAAATCGTCGTCGACGAATCCAAAAAATACTAAACAGAAAGTAGAAAAGTAGTTAAGTACCTAGGGGTCCTCTTTGCTTATAAACTTTCATGTAAGTAGCATACACAGTATGTCGAGAAAATAACGGAACTTTTTAAATGAAAAAAAAAAGGATTAGTTATTTACACAGTTTTGTTTATTTTTATTCAAAATACATCCCTTCCGAATCGATACACCGCTGGGCACGTTCAACCAATGCTTGCATAGATTTTTTTAGGTCATTTTCTGGAATCGCCTCAATGACCCTCGTCACGGCGGTTTGGACTTATGTAAAATCGTCATAAAACGTTCCTTTCATAGCCAATTTGAGTTTCGGGAATAGGAAATAGTCACATGGGGACAAACAGATTCCAGGAATGCGCGGTTCCGTCTAGCTGTTTTAGTAAGGTCTTTGCAATGTTCAACACGAGCAATTTCTTGTTCCTTAGCTAAGGCGTGAGGAAAAAATCGAGCACATACTTTCCGTTTGTTTAAATCCTTCGTAAAAATTTCGTGAAGCATGTCTTTGGTCGTATTTAATTCATCCGCTATCCATCTCACAGTCGAATTTGCATCGTAGGCGATCATTTCACGCACATTTTCTACCAACTCATCGCGATTTTTTTTTTTTTGTCGGCCTGGCTTTGGCTCATCTTCCAAAGCATCGCGTCCGTCCTGGAATCGCTTATACCACTCGAACAGACGCGTACGGGATAAGCAATCATCACTATAAACTTTTTTCACAATTTCAAATGTTTCTGTAAAACTTTTGTCGAGTTTGAAACAAAATTTAATATTAACTCCTTGCTCCATCGTGTTTTTCTGACGAGGTGACAAAAGGTACTCTGACGTTAAGCGCTATAACCTAACAATCCGTCGATCGATAACAATGATCGCGGGGGCGTTCTACGACGGAAACATACAGCTTTCAAATTATATATTGTTTTGAAAGATGGCGTTAGTAATTTTCCGTAAATTTAAAATGTTCCGTTATTTTTCCGACATACTGTGTATACCTTCATGTTTGGACAGAGCCAGGGGCGCATTTTTCGCAAACAAAAATATATTTGATAATACCAGGATTGTTCAATAAGTTTTGTCGTTCGATAAGAAAAACACAATGTTATGGTTCAAAATACACTTTATTGTCCAGTATAATCTCCCTGAACATTAATGCACTTGCTCCAACGATCCTCCAATCTGTGGATCCCATCCCTGAAGTGACATTCCGGAAGGTCTGCAAAATACGCTTCAACAGCCGTTATGACCTCTTCATTTGACGAAAAACGCTTGCCACGCATACATTTTTTGAGTTCTGGAAACAAATGGAAGTCGCTGGGGGCCAAATCTGGTGAATACGGCGGATGCTCCAACAATTCGAACTTTAATTCATGGATTTTAGCCATTGTCAAAATGCTCTTGTGACACGGTGCGTTGTCCTGATGAAAAAGGATTTTTTTCTTCTGCAAACCGGGTCTTTTTTCACGAATTTTTTCCTTCAACTGGTCCAAAAGGTTGCAATAATATTCAGAATTAATTGTTTTACCAGTTTGCAAGTAATCCACAAATAAAATTCCTTTCGCATCCCAAAAAACTGATGCCAGAACCTTCTTGGCCGATTCCTGGACACGAACTCGTTTCGAAGCCGAACAACCAGGTTCACACCGCTCTTTAGCCTCTTGTTTTGATTTAGGATCATGGTGATAGACCCAAGTCTCCTCCATAGTGATGAATCGACGCACAAAATCCACTTTATCCTTTTTAAAACGCTCCAAATTATGTTGAGAAAGTCGCATTCGAATGTGTTTTCGTTCAATTGTTAGCGAATGCGGCACCCATTGTGCACACAGCTTTTTAAAACTCAAAATTTCATTTAAAATATGACTCACACTGCCTAATGAGATGTGTAGAGCCTCTACTAAATCCCTCTCAGTCAATCGACGATCTTCCAAAACCATATCCTGTACTTTGGCTACGATTTCTGGTGTTGATGCAGTTTTTGGACGTCCTTCACGTGGATCGTCTTCAAGGTTTGTACGACCACGTTTAAATTCAGCAACCCATCTTTCTACTGTTCTAATTGAAGGTGAACGTTCATTATACACTCTTAACATTCGTTCGTGAATTTCTTTTGGTGCTACACCTTCCAAAAATAAGAATTTTATCACTGCACGGTATTCAATTTTTTCCATTGTCGAAAGTACTATGACACGGCGACACTAAATGGCTTGTAAACAAAGAATGAATTGATTGATTGAAATGAACCTTCACATACGTTGATAAGAAGAGTGAACCAACAAAACAAAAACAAATTTGGACTAGTAGCAACGCCCTCAACAAAACAAAACGAAACTTATTGAACAACCTGGTAGAATCTTATACCGAAAAGTTAAAGTGATATGTTACCAGGCATTAGTCAGATCAATATTAACATATGGTTGTCTAATTTGGTACAACATCCCAACGTCATCTATGGAAAAAATCAGAAAATTTGAGAGAAGGTGCCTCAGAACCTGTCTGAACACATACAGAACAGCTTGCTCCGGATATCAAAAATTCGTGAGTAACCGATACGTATACAACGAGGCTAATGTAAGGAGAATTGAATCACATATAGTACAGTTAATTAGAAACTACTACAAAAATATATAAATTGTAACGGACAATAGTCTGATATGGTGCCAAACAGTCCCAGTCTCAGAATACATGGAGACGGCAGTAAAAAGAGGATATGCCCCACCAGAAGCGTTCCTGTTCCTAAATAATAAAGGCCTTATAGAGTGTCCAAGTAAGGTATCAATTTTTTACCGCACGAAGCGTTTTTATAAACATTTTCCCGTGAGCGCATAAACTGCATGGTAACAGAAGACCAACCCATCACATGACAATTCCAAATGTAGAATTCGGGGATAGGTTCCAGGTTGGCACACATTTATTCTGGTGGTTGAAAACTACTAGCGTTCCTACTGTTCGTAATAGCATTGATATGGCCAAAGATATTAAGCGTAGATTGTGTAGTAGACAAAGGAAATGTAAATTTAAGTTAAGAAAAGTATATAATATGTATTGTGTTCATAGTTTTGCATTCGTTAGAATTAAAATTTTTAATACTTAACATAACGAACGTAATAAGGCAACAGACTGGGGTATGAATGTGTGTATGAATGATTAAACAACTAAACAAGTCAGAAAGGAATGCATGAAGGTAGAAAACAAAATGTATGTGTTGACTGTGACAATAATCACAGAAAAATTGCAATAGCAATTAATATCCTTCACCTGGTTCCCGCTCGTCTCCTGCATATAGTTTCTTTTTCCCAACCCAATAAAAGATGAAGTCATAATTACTGACAACATTTAACAATATTCTGAGTACTTGGTTCTGTTTTGTTTCCCTTTATCTTATCTCTCTTTTTATGTTATATGTGTTGTAAATTTTAACTTTAGTTAACAGTTACTTAGTTGTAGGACTTATGTACCAAAACAGAGGTTTTTACACCATTCTATCCTCTGTGAAATACCAACAGAAATAATAACTATAAAATAGATTAAAAAAAACACAGGCTAACTAACGATACCAACAATTGTAATCCGTGAGTGCCTATTGCAGGCCAATTGTGATGTCTTAAAATACGTTCCTATCTTTGTTTAATAAGATTTACTACATATTTTTATATGACTAATAAACATTTTCAAAATCAAAAAGTTGCTGAAATGCACTGGTTGTCGTCTGACCACCGAAGTTAAGCAGCAATGAGCACGGTCAGTACTTGGATGGGTGACTGCTTGGGAACACCGTGTGGCGTTGGCACCCTCTTTTGTTTTTATTCATTTTCTATATTAATCAATTCTTTTTTATGTTTTTAAATGAGCTAGAATAAAGTTAGATTGTGACTACGTGCAATAATCTTAGTTTGTACGGCAACGGTCAAATCTTGCTGAAATGTACCGGTTCTCGTCCGCTGACTATATGCCAAATCCTACTACCCAAGAAGCCCATATACTTTACACAAACCCGAAGGAACGTATCAGGTAAATTAGAAGACGAGCCTCTCGAAAAGCACCTGGAATATACATTATACAAAATATAATTATAACAACTATCACAAGAAAGACAGTAGTCCAAATAATGTATATGATTAACGCAACAATCAAACTGGCATATTTCACACAACACTGGAAAACTGGACTTATATCTCCTATTCTGAAACCTGCTAAGAAAAGCAACAAACCTGCTTGCTATAGACTCATTAGCCTACTTTGCACACTCAGCAAATTAACTGAAAGAATTATCCTTCAAAGAAGGAATGAGCACAGCAAAAAACATAATATTTTAATAGATGAGCAATTCGGCTTCAGGCAGAAACACAACACAGTCCAAGAGGTCACAAGAATTGTGAATGACATCAGCATCAACTATAATTATAGCAGGGTAACAGTTATGACCCTACTGGATATTGAAAAGCTTTCGATAAAGTATGGATAGATGCAATCATATACAGAATGATCAAATATGATTACCCAGAGATGCTTATTAAGTTCCTATACTCTTATTAACATAAAAGACATCTAATAGTTACGGTAGAAGGAAGGGTATCCAGTAAGCGAAAAGTAAAGGCAGGCATTCCGCAAGGATCTGTCCTTGGACTAATACTGTTTACCATATTTATAAATGACATACCAAAATATAGCAAATCCAAAATGGCACTGTTTGCGGATGATCTAGCCATACATGGTCACTCCTATTATGCAATAGCAGCTGCTAAACAACTTCAAATTCATATAAACATACTAGAAAAGTACTACAAAGACTGGAATATAACTATCAATGGAGGAAAAACGGAAGTGATCGCATTTAGCAGGAAGATAAATAATTTAAAAATCTTTCAACCAAATACAGTGTATGGCTATACAATAACCCCAGCATCAACAATCAAATATGTAGGTGTTCATTTAGATTCAAAATTTTACCTACTATAGGCATGTAAAGGAAATCACCAGAAAAACCTATTCGGTCATAAAGAAATTATGCACACTCCTAGTCCACAATTCTTCATTAACAATAAAAAAATAAGAAATTAATATATAAAATGCTACTGAGACCTATAACATATGCTGCACCAGTCTGGTGTAGTATGGCAAACACACACATGAAACAATTGCAAATCCTCCAAAACAAGTGTCTACGAATGATCCTAGCGGTCAATAGGTGTACAACAATTAACTATCCACACGACGAAGCACAAATCCATTATATAAGCGATTATATTAAAGCACTAGCGGAACAATTTTACAAAAAACAACTAAAATGTAACAATTTACTTGCAAGTATTACTAAATTAAGAAGTTACAACTTACCGTTTGATTACAGATACAAACTACCATATGATAAGTTATTAATATTTAATACGTATGAAGACTGATAACATGTAAGGTAGCTGAAGTAGCCCAAAGAATTGTCCAAAGTAGGTTTTTCTAATTTGTTTTCCTACGGTTAGTAATCATAACGAGGACAAAACCGAAACCGGAACTGTGACTAACCAAAGAAAAATGTGGGATAATACTGTTGGAATACGACAAAAATCAATGTCCTTCCTTTGAACTGTTTATGCTACGCCTCAGACTTTATATCGAGATGACAACTCGATTCCCTTCTTTTAAAACAAATGCATGTCGAATGCATGCGCGTCGGAGTGTGATGCGTGGCATGAGCTGCGACGCAAATAACAAAGGTTGAACAAACATGTTTGTCATATGAGTCAGTCGAAGCCCTACGTTCAAAAGGGAAAGATCATCTCTCTTAAAAGTATAGAGTAGAAGTTATAATAAACGCAGAAGAAAATTATTTCACACACACTTCCAAATCCCAACAAATACAAATCGTAACAGTAGATTAAGCTCATTCGGAGTAGGTGCTGCAATAAGTACTGCAATAAATACGTGCATTTATATCTATACGTATATTATAAATGTATAAATGCTAATATTGCTGTTAAGTATTTTTAATAGAGTTTATTTATAAAAAGAAACAAGGTAGCTCAAACAACGCTGTGAGCAACTAGTATTCGGGCATCCAGGGTTCAAGTCTCTTGACTCTACCTTTTTTTTCAACTTTATTTGTTCTACATCAAATTTCCTATTGTATCAAGGTTTGAGTATGAAAATAATTTTTTATTCAGAACTTTATTTACCAGGATTTGATACAAAAAATTAAATCAGTAAAGTTCGATGCATATTTTTATAAGTAAGAAAAATATAGGAGAAACTCACAATCTGCTATCACTTTGTGATATGAATTTTATACAATTGGTAGGGTGATATAAACGTGAAAACAAGAAATACAAAGAATTTTTACGCGTCATGCACAAGCTAATAAAGATATAGTACCAGATCCACATGTAAAAATCGAAGAACATGGGAAAGAGACCTCAAGAAAAGTGTTGAACCTTGTTATTTCACATCCTTTCGTCAAATGCGCTGCGTACCATGCATAAATTAACATATCTTGGATAATGGGTGCCGAAGAGAATGTATAATTAAGGCATTAACATGAATAAAAGCTCACATTTCTCTTTTATTATGGTCGTACAGTTTTGTAATCTTTTATCGAGAAGTTTAACTTGCTTATACAAATATACATCAGAATGTTGTACCGTCGATATGTATCTTGAGGGAATGGAAGCAAGAGTGTAGCATTTGCCCATACTGTTTTTTTAATTACCTAAGTGCCACCATGCTGATAAATTAACGAAAAATACGTTGAAAAAATATTTCCGAGTACGAAGACATTGCAATGGTTACAAAATGTCCGAAGAATTGCAGTTTGTCCTGTAGTATCCAATTTCCTAATTTAATCAGCTGAGATTTCCCCAGACCAAGTATGTGCACCTACAAATTAATTGGCCCAGCAGCACCAAGAAAAATTATTTTCATACTCAGAGTTTCAAAGCTTAATATATTGTAACAAGTTACGGTCAAAAGGAATTTAAAGTCCGGTCGCCGGATCGGTCGCTCATAGCACCACTTCGACTACAGTACTAGTTGAGATGAGGTATTACATCACAGGATAACTTTAAGCATGAAAATCATTTTGTACCATTTTATAAAAAGGAAACTAGAGTTTAGATGCCTTGGTAGGTGGAATAACATATGCGCCCCATATCCCGAAACTGGTTGACCTCATCATGTCATCTCCTTGTAAGAATACCGCTAGCAGTATGTTCAAATTTCTGTATGAAAGTCACGTGCGCGTCTAAATTTTGTTTTTGGCTAAGACATAGAATACTGCTAGAATGCCGCTCTCATGAACGGAAGTATAAAAACCCAATTAAATGAACAATTGAAGACAACACAAATTTATCTTAGTACAAGAAATATAAATTCTCTTGAAAACATGTATTTGTCTGCAGTAAAAGAAAAAAGCAATTTATGGCGGTCTGTTTGAAAGAATATTCACCATCTGAGTAACAACTTTAGCATTCGTCACCATAATATAATCATCATCGGCTTGAGCTCCAATGTTTACGGTCGTAGTATCATTTGTCATTTTTTTCTCCTTGGCTGATGCGTGAAATTCAACGGCACCGGATTCCAATTTAATTCTGCGGATATTATTGATTGTGATACCGGCACCCGGCATCACAATGATTCTGCCACTAGCCTGACAAACGAGCCTCTTTATAGTATCCAAGCCTTCCTCAGCTGTTTTTTGTTGTCCAGACGTGAGAATTCTCTTGAAACCCAATTCGATCAATGTCTCAATGGCGTCAAAGGGTTTTAACACTTTATCGAATGCTCGATGAAAAGTCACCGGGAGGGGATGAGCAGCTTTTAGGATCCTCTTACAGGATATCGTATCGATCTCACCTTGATGAGTTAATGCCCCGAATACAAATCCATCCACTCCAAGATCCTTTAGGAAACTGATATCATACACCATTGCGTCAACCTCATCCACTGTATACTGAAAATGTCCCCGTCTAATGCGAATCATCGCGTATATTGGCACTGTCGAAGTTTTTCGAATTGCTCGTATCAACCCCGGTGTAGGGGTTAAACCGCCTTCTGATAAAGCGGAACATACCTCTAGTCTCATCGCTCCCCCTTCCAGCGCATTTTTCGCTGATTCCAGGGAGTCGATACATACTTCCATCTGCAACACATTGTGTAGTGATTGTAATAGTAGACATAGGCATAACATTTTCTAACTTAGAAACATATAAAATTCCGAGTATATCCTGAGATCACATGCAAATATATGTACACAGAATATTGTTCCAGAATTTCTACTTATGTACTACGGGGTTGTGAAATATACGAGGACACTGACCTATCCAGAAGAATTGTACGAATTGTTTTCACCGAACTAGCCAAAAAATAATAAGTTACGGCAATACATTTCGGCCTTGAAATACTTCATTTCAAAATAAATGTGTAAATATATAATCGGACGTCTTGACTCAAATGTACAACACATCTTCATTAGCGAATCTCTTATCCTATCTGAAAAATAATCTCGTCGTAGGAATTACTAACTTTGTAAAAAAATCATTGCAATAGGAAAAGTTTATAAACTGGGACAGTAAATAAATGCTGGCAGATTAACAACAGAATTGTAGGAAATTTAGGAAAAAGCGCATGGCAACACAGACACTTTTACCTGTGTTACGCATGTTGCAACGCGTTGTGCGATAGTACCTAAACGTCTTGCGCCGCCTTTGTACACGGTACAAAGGAGATGACGTAGTTCTCGGGCGATAAGGGACATTCTGCGGCCCGCGAAGGCCCAAAACGCTGCGCCCGAGCGGTCATTCTGGCGTTAGCAAGCGAACCGAGCGGACAACGAGTGAATCGTATAATTTTTAAACACTATATTTCTTACATATCAGAAGTGGGATTAGCGATCTACGCGCGTCTGTATGTCGATTTGGTAACTGTGAGACCGGATAGTAACACAGGACACAGTGAAAGTGCCGTGATTTACAATGGGTCGTCATAAGTCGCGACGTGACTCAGACGAATGTCGAGCGAAAAGTGGAAAACGCGATTCGGACAAACGACGTTCGCGAAAGAAGAGGCACCGTTCTTCGTCCTCGTCGTCGTCGTCTCGCGAGGATAGGAGGCGCCGTGATAAGCGGATCGAACGGTTAGAAAGTGTTGTAAGCAGCCTGGGCGCTCTCTCACGTGCGGATACAAGTGGTGCGCGTATTCACCGTGGTGACGAACTAATGATGCCGTTTTTCGACCCATCGCGGGATGATCTGGTGGTCGAAAATGGATTGAGCATGTGGAGGATTTGGCCGAGCAGTACAGATGGGATGGTCGGTCGATAATGCGCCTTATACCAACTAGACTAAAAGGCCACGCGCGTCAGTGGTATGACACGCGACAGAGGGTGGCAACCACGTGGGAGGAAACAAAAGGAATCCTACAAGAACAATTCCGTAAGACTGTACCTTTTTGCAAATTATTTAAAGAAGCTGCGTCGTACGAGGCGTCTGCCGGACAGCCGTTGGGGGACTATTGTTTCGAAAAGCTAAATAAACTTAGAAAATTGGACATTCACATCCCCGACAAATATCTTGTGGACATGGTGATTGGCGGAATTATGGACCCGAACGTTGCAAGGACGGTACGCGCGCGCGCAGCACACAAAGAACGAGCCATATGCGTACATGTCGACACTAGGGGAGATATGCCGCGAAAGCACGAGGGAAGTAGACGTCTACCGGACACTGGCAGAATAAAGCCATGGGTCTCGATTCACGACGAGTAAATGTAGTACGTATGGAGTACCTTGTCTTATACTAACTGGATTTCAGAAAATGCAGACGAACAACAGCATGATTGCCGATCCGGAACGAGGACGGTCGACCGGAGGTGTTGTAGCACCGTAGTCGATCCGACCTGGAAGTTGGTTGTATGGTAGACAGTGTCGTAGCACTGCTGCTTGACCAGATGAGATTGGGACGGTCGACCGGAGGTGTTGTAGCACCGTAGTCGATCCGACCTGGAAGTTGGTTGAATGGTAGACAGTGTTGTAGCACTGCTGCTTGACCAGATGACATTGGGACGGTCGACCGGAGGTGTGTTGTAGCACCGTAGTCGACCGGACCTGGAAGTTGGTTGTATGGTAGACAGTGTCGTAGCACTGCTGCTTGACCAGATGAGATTGGGACTGGACGACCGGAGGTGTTGTAGCACCGTAATCGAGCCAGTCCGAAAGAGCCATGTGCACGTCTCCGGCGGTCTGAACCTGGGCACGGGATGGTGCTGCAGAACCATCTCGGGCTGTTTGGTGAGATGACCATCGGAGGAAAGCAGTAACATCAACGACAACGTGGAGCAGCCGTGCAGCTGGTGAAGCTGCCTGCCAACGGAGTCTAACGCTTAGGCGCGTTAGCCGACAACGTGGAGCAGCCGTGCAGCTGGTGAAGCTGCCTGCCAACGGAGTCTAACGCTTAGGCGCGTTAGCCGACAACGTGGAGCAGCCATGCAGCTGGTGAAGCTGCCTGCCAACGGAGTCTAACGCTTAGGCGCGTTAGCCGACAACGTGGAGCAGCCATGCAGCTGGTGAAGCTGCCTGCCAACGGAGTCTAATGCTTAGGCGCGTTAGCCGACAACGTGGAGCAGCCATGTAGCTTGGGAAGCTGCCCTCCAGTGGAGCCTAACGCTTGGACGCGTTAGCCGATGACATGCAGCAGCAACGCAGCTTCGAAAGCTGCCTTCCGATGGAATCTAACACGGGACGCGTTAGTAGAGGCCCTACACAAATACCGTTGTCTGAGGACAGACACAAGTGTCAGGACCGTCGAATGTAGGAAATTTAGGAAAAAGCGCATGGCAACAGAGACACTTTTACCTGTCTTACGCATGTTGTAACGCGTTGTGCGATAGTACCTAAGCGTCTTGCGCCGCCTTTGTACACGGTACAAAGGAGATGACGTAGTTCTCAGACGATAAGGGACATTCTGCGGCCCGCGAAGGCCCAAAACGCTGCGCCCGAGCGGTCATTCTGGCGTTAGCAAGCGAACCGAGCGGACAACGAGTGAATCGTATAATTTTAAAACACTATATTTCTTACAGAATTATCACAGCAAAACAATTAGCACAAAATTCCACGTCATTTATGGAATATAATAATGAATTTATGTAGGAATCGAACGCGTCATCAATGAGTCACAGTCTGCCGAAAGGGCAGCTGCGCTATGTTATGCATTCCGAAAGACAAGAGGCAGTTCAGGGCACACCGCGATAGACTAAACACGTGCGTAGTGTGGCTCGTGGTCCCTTTCATTCTAAGACGTAATTCTTATTCCAAGCTATTTGTAACACTGTTAGAATATATTTTATTAATTTATAAGTCCGATTTACTTTCCCTGTGTCTTCCCTCCCTACATTTATATAACTGAATTACTACAGAAATTATATAAACTTTAGTGATAGGAAAGTTGTATTGTGAGTTACAAGACAAATCATTTACAGAAGTTGGAAAGAGGTTTTATAAGAATACATCTGCTTACCAATTCAATGAGGGGACAAGTACAGTCGGTCACTAAAGTCTTCATATATCCATCAAATAGCAAATATTTAAATCAACAAAAAAAAAGTTCCACGTTATTACATAATCATTTGCATTTTCGTGTGTGTGGGATGCAGGAATGCGTGTGTGCGTGAGAGTGTATGTATCCATGAGAATGATGTATCGAGGGCTCGTGGTGGGGGCCTAAGACGTTTTCGCCGGCGAGTGACAAGAAGCACGAACGGGGAGGCAGCCGGAAAAAAGCGTAAGTGGACGAGGGAATGTTAACACATTGCGGACGGATGACGAGATATCTCGTCATTGCTGTTTCGTCGTTCGGGGCCATTGACGAGATATATCGTCTTGCGTATTTCGTCATTCTGGGCCACTGAGGAGATCTATCGTCTTGCATATTCTGTCGTTCGAGGCAGATGACGAGATATCACACAGTTGCTACGTGATTGTCAGCCGCAGTTTTTCGTAATTTGTATTGCGAATTAATTATTTGAGCTCTGAAATATGGATAGCGACAAAACGATTAGCAATATTACAGAAATATTTGTGGACAGTTTAACACTTTGACTGCCAAACGTTTCTTGCTATGTTGGAACCGCGATGCGATAAAATACTGCAGAGTATGATTAAATCGTGCAAAATGAAAGTAATGCACAGTTGTTAGAAGCCAAAGTATTGAAGCGTCGTTCCAATATCAATTGCTTTTACAAAATTGCAAATAGGATTCATTGCGAATTTTTTGCATTTTGAGTACAATCTTTTGCACCGGTCACCGATGACCACTATGGCAGTCAACGTGTTAACTACTAACAAATCATCACTAATTTAAAGATATTTGACGCAAAAAAATACCCGGCCACTGGGTACGATTAGCAATAGAATGCTCGGTCCGCAAAGTGTTAAACTGGACAAGAGCGAGTGATAAAGAAGGAAGTGGACGAGAGAGGTGTTTTATTGTACGAATAGAATAAACTTATTTTCTTGTTTTTTTATTCATTATAATCGAGCCTAGTTTTTCACGCAGTCCAACCTCGCACCTAAGACCTAATACTCCATATATATTGCTAGATATATTTCCGCATATACAGGAGCAATTGAAAAAACATAAATATGAAAACCACAAATCTTTACACACAGCTCAGTTACTCTTAAAAAATGTTATATTATTGTCTATAAATATGACATGTCGGTTTTGCAGCTTTAATTTCGCTTCAAACAAGTTCAGAAAAAAGTCAATTCAATGTTAAAAAAAATCATACGTGGAAGTTGCAAGAATTGTTAACATAACCGTACAATTGGTTACGAAAAAACATCAACTTGAGGGACACAATATACTCGTTTTGTACTCAGAAAAATACAAAAAAGCTCGAAAGTAAGTGTACCTAAAATAACCAAACACAGTGCACAAGAATTGGGAAAAAGGTTTAAACTGGAAACAGTCAGGAAAGTTCTTTAAGAGGCTGTATATCACAAAAGGACATCAAGAAGAAAGCCCTTTATTTCGAAAGCAAAACAGAAAAAACGGCTTGACCTTGCTAAAACGATTTTATTTACTGACGAAAATAAGTACATTTTCAGATCCGATGGAAAAACCAAAGTTTTGCGCAAACCGAATTCCAAAATCTTGATACCAATGGTAAAACATTGACGCAGACATGTCATCTTTTGGAGTGCAATTGCGGCAGCAGAAGTGGGAACTCTATCATTCATTAAAGGTATTACGGGGGAATTTAAATATCTCAAAATACTGTGAGATCATTTAACACTAGAACCACCACAACAGTCAAAATACTGGTTTGACAACTTTATTCTAAAATTCCTACTTCATGTTATATTTCTTCTCCCCAATGATTTAATGACTTTTGCAGGGATAGCTAAAGGAATAATATAACGAACTTTAATTTTGATTTATAGTCGTTGGAATAAAACCTGATTTTTCGTTTTATAAAGAAATATTCTACAATCCATGAAAATTAGTAAACAATTGAAACTATCCGAATTGTTGAAAAAACTGAAAAAGATACGAATGGAATGCTTTGGTGTCGAAGATAGCGAATTCTCTGAGTGTGAAGGAAGTAAACTTGTAGAAAAAGAAATTGGGATTTATAGTGATAACAGTAATAGTGACGTTAGTGACAAAGAAAATGAGTCCTCAGAAATTGAGCCAGAGAACATTTTGAATGTACGCAAAAGAAGACGTGCTACGGTGCTTTCAAGTTCTGAAAGCAAAACTGAAAGTGTACAAGCTAGTCCCAATAAAATGACCTTGGACGGAACCAGGTGAAAAAGAATTCAAGAAGGATCGGCTTCTGGGAAATTACCCTTGCACAATATATTCAAAGACACATCCGGCCCCACCTAATATGGAAAAAAGAAGTATCATGAAAGATAAAGTAACTAGCGCATTTTCCCTACTAATTGACAGCCATACGTTGCAAAGTACAATATCTTGCACCGAATCAGAAGTCTCTTGAGTTTTTGGTAAAAAATGGTCCCTTATAGAAACAAAATTGAAAGCATTCCTTGGAATATTGTACGCATGGGTAGCATACGAAGTGAAAAATTTGAAACTTTCATATTTGTGGAATTCAAAATGAGGGCCAAGCTTCTTTTCCAGCACAATTAGTCGGAATTAGTTTGTTGGAATATTGAAATTGATTCGATTTGACAAAAAACATGATAGAAGTCAACGCTTGAAAAATGACAAATTTGCACTAATATCAACCGTATGGGATAAGTTTATTGAAAACAGCCAGAATTGCTATAAACTTCGTGCAAACATTACAATAGACGAACAGCTTTTCCCAACTAAAACCAGGTGCGGATTGACGCAATATCAACTGAATAAACCGGACAAATTCGGAATTAAATTTTAACTGGTATCTGATGTTCAAACAAAGTATGTTGTAAATGAATTCCCTTATTTAGGAAAGAACGGAACACGAACTACATCACATCGTCTGGCCGAATTTGTGGTACTCAAACTTATTGAACCGTATAGTACGAAGGGAAATTAATGCCAAAAGAAAAACACTGGTTGGCGCAATACGTGGAAATAAAAGAGAACTTCCCAAAATTTGTAAAACAAAGAAGGATACCATCACTCGATTTTTGACGCTGCTGTATCGATCAAATGAGGTTACACTCACAATTTAGAAAAGTAGGCCGACGAAGAAGATCTCCTGAGCTCAAAACATAAAACAAAATTTTATAATAAAACAAAATTTAGAGTCGATATAATAGACTAAATGGCAAAAAAAAATACAGCGTGAAGTCGGATTCAAGAAGATGGCCACTTCAAGTATTTTTTACAACTTCAGCTTTAGCTGGCATAAATGGCTGGATATTATATAAGGAAACAACGGGTGAACAAATATCCAGAAAAGACTTTATGTTTCAAGTAGGAGATGAAATTACCGCCGACCATTAAATCACGCATTGAACTAAGAGCATTAGATCCAAAGTACGTCAATGAACTCACCTTATTCACGCAAATGGTGCCAGATAGGGTACAATAATAATAATAATAATAATAATAATAAGACTTCCACTATTTGCAATCTTTGTAAAAAATATGTATGCGGAAAATGCACGACGAAAAAAGAAATGTGAGGAATGAAAATTTTTGTACCAAATAATTGAAGTTATAGTTCTATTTTATCGATTCTATTACGCTTATTATTACTATTATATCATCCTTATTATATTTACTAATGAAAATTTATTTTAATATTCTTATTACTAAAGATTTTGGTAATAAATACTCTTCATAATTGTGATTATTGTTATTATTATAGTTGCTATTATATAGTTTTTATTATATCAAAACATGAAAATCCTTTTGCAGCATAATAATGAAGAAGCAAATATAAAAATGAACCTACTACTACTATTACTATTAGTATTTTTTAAAGACCAATCATTTTCACTGGTTTTGATAGAGATAGCTAGGTCTGAACTGTCGGTAGTTCTAGTGTTAAAGCCGTCAATTCAACGTTTGGTACTGGAAAATAAATATATTTTCCAACAAAACAACGACCCGAAACATGCGGCTACGGCATATTGTTCAGGAGTGGTTGCTGTATAACCTACCGAAACAACTACGTACAGCACTTGAACCGCCGAATCTCAATTCTAAGCGCATTTGGGCGGAATTGAAGAACTGGATAAAAAAAAACATGATATTGCAGATGTGAAATTTTTCAAAAGTTGTTTGCAAATTGCGTCGGAAGAAGTTACGCCAAACGTTACTGAGTCATTGATTTTATCGCTGCCAAGAAAATGGCAGACCGTTATAGATGCCAAAGGAAGACCAACGCGATACTAATGTGATATTAATTCATTTTTATTATGATTTTCTGTAACCGTGACTATTCTGAGTACACTTTTGTGAGAAGAAACCTCCAGAAAGGTGTGAATATTATGTATTGGTTTAAAACCATAAACGGTTCTGTAAAAACGTGGAACATTCTTTTGTAAGGTTTAATAACTAGAAATTGTTGAGTGTATTAAGATTTGTGAATCATTGTATATTGCTTATCAATCCCGATAAATTATTGCTGTGGGATCACGTTTCGCGAAAGAAATACGAAGCCGTGGATTGAGTACATTCATTTATTAGGTCGGAGAATAGAAAACATTAAACACTGAATAAAAGGAATTTAAACCCTCTCATCACGACGTTCAGCGGGCGACTGCCGGTCTCCGTATTCTCTCTCTCTCTCTCTCTCTCTCTTTCACGCATTTGTTTGACTCCACATTACTATATTTTTTTGATAATATAAAGACAATTGTATTGATACAAATTTAGAATTTAAGCAAAATAGTCTGGCTTCCAGTAGATTTTTTTTATTGTCAATTAACACGTTGACGCCGGCGCGGATATTCGGGGTCCGTTCCATGGGGCGGCGCGGCACCAAATTATACTGTTCAATGCTTGCGCCCTAATACCCACTAGCTGATTCGAATAGACCAAATACTATGTATTTAATATATACTACTACTATATATAATACTTTGTATAATATTGTGTTTATGTTATTGAACAAAACTTATGTTTCTGATAAATTATTGATTATAATTATTATTAAAAATAAATGTTTTTATTGAATAAACGTTAAATGTTCATTATTTTAATTCTCAGGGTTTAATAATCTAATAATTCAGAACACAATCGAATGCGTACCGCCATGACCCGCGCCGCCCGATGAGACAGTTTAGTGCGGGCCCCCGGTGGCCCGCGCCGGCGTGAACGTGTTAAATATGTTAAAAAACTGAACACATTCCGAGAGCCTCGAGGCTACAACCTCAACAAGCTGTATTGAACATGTGGCAATTGATATGTGGTATTAAAATCAAATTGCCATTGTTACAATGGTATTGCAGTTCTGATATTAGTATATCTGGAACCAGGGGCGATGGGGGGGGGGGTGGTTTTGGCTGAACTAACTACTGTTAGAGTAGTGGTATGCATATGCATTTTGAAGCACTAGCCACCGTATGGAAACGTGTCTGCCTTTAGTTTGGTTATTTTTCGGAAATGAAACATGGGCTGACTGAATCCAGTGTCCATTACCGATTACTGGTAGAACCGGTTTTCTACGTTTTGTGTGCCTATTCTATTACTAACAGAATTTTCTTGTTTTGTGTGAAAAATATATCTTACGAGTTTTTTACCAGTATTCAATTCCACATTGAAGATTTTGATTCATTCATAGTTAAAATTGTGATCCTCTTATATTTAATGTTTGGCGAAGAAAGTGTATGCGTTAGGTTCCTATTTATATTGTTTTTATGCACAATTATTCTGTTTTTCGTCTACTGTATTATATATACATAATATTTTATACGTAACGTTTGATTTTAATTCTATTGGTATTTTATCCTTAATTTTGTTAATACATATTTTTCCCATCGCTGGATATAGGCAAACAACTTTTGTGTTGTAAATGTTTATTTTTTTTATTCCATTGCTTGGTCTCTTACGTATGTTATATTCGACAATGCTTGTGTTGCGAACCAAAACAAAAAAAAAACATTAGGCACGACACAGGCCGGGTCAGCGTCTCACCATGAGTGGTCAAGTTGGCCGCAGGCTAGGAAGAGTGGGAGTAGCGTGGCGAAAACCAAGGGATGAGATCGAAAAGGGACGTCTCGACAGTACTCCAAAAATCCATTGTACTGATTACTCCAAGTAATAAAGGTCACACAACCTCAAGACATTCTTATTTTTTTTGCATACCACACAGCGGACGAGCAGATCCATTCATCGCGACGATCCGATCACCTCCGCGAGAAACACGGTCCTCAACAGCTTGAATTGATGAGATTTCTATATTTCCTTCTCCTGCGCGTATGTCTTGTCACAGCAAATGTGAATTCCGAATGCGTAATTTTCAGACTACACCCGACACCAAAGTTTGTGTCCTCCTCCCTCAGAAATTCCCCAATTATCCCTATTTCGCTTCTCACGTGCTATTATGTACGTGGGCAGTCCGATAAGTACTTAGCCTACAAAACAAAAACGAAAATTTTGGCTAATTGACGATTTATTTTTCAACATAGTCTCTTTTTAACTCGATACACTTGATTCAGCGATGCTCCAACTTCCTCAACCCGTCTGAAAAATACGTTTTCTGGAAATCTGCAAAGTAGGCCTCCGTGGTGGCGATAACCTCCTCATTCGACTCAAATTTCTGCCCAGCGAGTGGTTTTTTCAAGTTTGGGAACAAAAAGAAGTCACACGGGGCCAAATCTGGAGAATGCGGTGGATGGGGCAGCTGTTCGTGGCCTAATTCAACGAATTTGGCTGTAGCTTGGGCAGAGGTGTGAGCCGGTGCGTTATCGTGGTGAAAGAGCACTTTTTTCTTCGCCAAATGGGGCCGTTTTTTCCTTAATTCGGCGTCGAATCGGCTCAATAGTTCGGCATAGTACAGCCCTGTGACTGTTTTGCCCTTCTCCAGGTAGTCTATGTAGATCATACCTTGTGAATCCCAGAAAACGGTGACCGTCACCTTTCCGGCCGATAGGACAGTCTTCGCCTTCTTCGGAGCACATTCGCCGGGCGCAGTCCACTGTTTCGACTGTTCCTTGGTCTCTGGTGTGTACCAGTGGATCCACGTTTCGTGGATAGTCACAAAACGACGTAGAAACTCTTTCGGATTGCGCTTAAACAGTGTCAAACACTGCTCTGAAGTGGTCTCACGGATGCGCTTGTTATCCGGAGTGAGCAAACGCCAAACCCATCGAGCAGAAAGCTTTCTCATGCCCAATATTTCATGCAGGATATGCCCAGATTTCATTACTGGATCAAGTGTATCGAGTTAAAAGGAGACTATGTTGAAAAATAAATCGTCAATTTTCCAAAATTTTCGTTTTTCTTTTATAGGCTAAGTACTTATCGGACTGCCCTCGTATGGTGGAACCGCGTACTTTTTCAGATGAGAATACTATAATTGACTGGCGGCTCGCTATGGAAGTTGCTAATGAAACTATAGCTGCACCCACGGATTATTTATATCGCACTTTTCCATTGAATAGTCGATAATGTACATGATAAAAAAAAAATACGAAAAAGTGTTTCAAGGAAAAATTATTTATTCCAGCAGCGCAAATGTTCAATACAAGATATGCAAGATACGCTGAGTGCAAATATTATGATAAGAAATTAGGACAAAACTATAAGTTTCCCAACATTTCAGCATGAGACATGCGATTTTTTAAAGGGGAAATAAGTTGATATAACGTCTAATGCTTGAATAGTTACCGTTAAATTTTCTTTACCTAACAAAAACAGAAAAAAATAAACGTTTCTTAAGACAATTTAAAAAATTTCTTTTGTTTGCAAAATAAAATATCATCAGTAATTTTTACAAGATTTGATGATTCTGATTTTCATGATTTCGTAAATGACTAACATTAATTTATGTCGGTTCAACCAAAGAGAATTTGAATATACGTTCTCTGTTCGTCGTGCCCTGCCGTTAAATTTGAAGATATATCTTTGCTTTGATCTGCATCTCTTGCTGTTGCACACCGTACACAACATATGTTCCAAGGTCCATATCCGTTGTCTTATTGCTGGTATAAAAGTTTGATATGTTTTGGTTTGTTCCCTCAGTTACAACGCTGTTGTCAATTTTAGAATGAATTCTTTTTGTCTTTCGAAGAGTGAAAACATCAAAATACACGTAAGGAGGGAATATTGATCGCTACGTGTAGGACTTCAATTATTGTTACCCCTAAAATATTCAAGGTTCCCGGTTGCTGAAACAAACTATACTCTCTGTACATGTTGAAATATTGGAACTCTGGTTCCATCTTGTATGAGTCCTTTTCTGTCCAGAAAAAGTACACTTCTGGTTGAAGATAATTATTTCTCAGAACAACCTCCATGTCTTCTAGGCGTGGAAAGTGTGTATACATAGTGGTTTTGGATTACCAATATTAGGTGACAGTCAACTCTCCTAATTTTGAGTTTTCTATATATGATGAAGATGAACGCCGCAATATTTTACATTTTTCATTTCAATTCTAAGTTGTCTATGATAATCGGCACAAATTTCGAATTTATTTACAACTCTGTTATGTGAATTGTGCAAATTTCTGGATTTCGGCTTAAACAGGATGATCTCACATTAAACCCACTTATTAGCCAAATTTGTTAGCTCCAGTTTTTGAATTTAAGAAATATCGTTAAAATACTTGATTGAGTCTTAACTTTATACATTTTAAAGAAATTTCCTTGCTATTGACTTTAATACCACGAAATATCAAACATTTTTTAGTCATGAGGTAATAAACAATTCATTTGAAAATCGAATGGGATTAATTCCATAATGTTATATAGATGGTTTAAAATAGAAAGCGTTATTCTACAGTTCCTTTTACTATAGCACTATCTGCCGTAAATTATGTGAAAGCGTTTACAATTCTCGATATTAATTTTTCTTCCAAGAAGACCCTTGTACATGGCACACCACATTCCCTTTCTAAATGGCACACTCGGTGATCATACCCGAACGTAAAGTTTCTATCTGCACCCCTCTAACCTTAATCACAGTCAATCAAACGTGCGATGCGGTTCCGTTCTTACGTGTTCTTGGCTTAACAGGTCACAACACAATAATGTAAGATGTTTAATTGCAGTTTTTGATCGGTCAAATTGGTGTATCGGACGTATTGGTCGGATCTTCCCAATTAAAATGAGACAACACACAATATAATTTGGATCACATTTACTTATTCAATACTTCTTATATTATTTTGTTATCGCATTAATTGCATTAGAAATGGGTCATTATTCACATTGCACATAATATCAGAGCAATATTTTGGAAATCGTATGAATTACAAAAGTGCAGATATCCTGCGTTAAATTATAGTTACAATGAGACTTATGTATATAGTATTAGAATATGGTCATATTGCAAGGAAAGTTCTATTCATTTTTTAAGTGCCAGAAAATAATAATGTTTTTACACTGCTTATTAATATTTCTTTAATGATATTACTTCCGTTACGATTTATAACCTCTTTTCATATCAATAGTAGCCTGTGCATGTGTTAAAGTTTTCCGCAAAAGGCGAATTTTCGTGTTTATTTTCAGCCGAATGTAACACCTCCTTTCGACATTGCGGTCTGACGTAGTGTTATGCCCTATCACAATGTATTAGTCATAGGTTTACTAGTCATAGGTAAACACAGACCCAAGTGCGTCACGGTCCAGTCCTACCCCAAAACCCTTGATCCTTAGTCATACTTGTTGTTCCCAAAAAGTATGTTTCCACCATCTGAACCTTACCCCGTACTCATCCCTTCCACTTTTCCTCAAGCCTATATTAACCCTTTCGCGCCGAGCGCCGCATATATGCGGCATCCACTCGTCGAGCTGTGTGTACGAGCGCCGCATATACGCGGCATCCACGCCACGACTTCTGGGTACGAGCGCCGCATATATGCGGCATCGAAATAATCTGTACAAGTGCCATTTATAGTCGATGGCAACATTTTTCGTTATCGGCAGAGCATTTTCCGTTGATTTTATTGCTTATATTATAACTGCTCTTTGTTGAAACCACATCCAAACGTATTACGCAATAAACTACAAACATCAGAGCGATCGTTTACTGTTTTATACCGAATATTCTATCAATTAAATTATAAATAATATATAATTATAAATTCTTCCTATAATAATATAAATTATAAATTCTATCAATTATATTCTATCAATATAAAAAATCCATTCGGCAGTAAACAATTTTACATATTTGGTTTTTACAAGAATTAGGAATAGATCGGCTTAATGTATAATTTTTAACTCTTAAAAATTAGACTTTTCAGATTAGGGTTTTGTATTTTGCATTTTAAAAATTTTGGAAGTGTTTTCATATTAAAAATGTAAATATACTTATTACATTAGAGCAATGATTGTTTTATTCAGCACAGTTCCTATTTAGCACTTAAAACAACACATATGCAGAAACCACGCGCACTGTGCATATTTCCGGCGCGAGTTTCCGTTCAGTGACGGTACTTCGGCGGACAGGGCTCCCGTAGCGAAAGGGTTAAGGGCCGCTTGGGATTTTCCGAGTCAGTTAAAATTAGAAACGACTAGAGTTAGTGCGTATTTTGAGTTTTGTATAGTTAAATAAAACAGTTCTCTCAAGCCTATCTTTAATTAAACTACACTTAGTCCAGAGCCAGAGGACTAAGAAGTCAGGCCGCTCTTGAAATAGTTGAGATTTCTCGATCACGGCTTAACACTAGTCCACTCATTTCCCGATAACAGTTATATGTAAACAGTGTTTCCGCATAATCCAGGCACAGTTCAAGGATTCGACAAATCGTATATTGAGAGATTTCATGTGTTTTTGAACAATCTGTTTTTACAATTCATGCAAAGCAATATTGAAATAGAATACGTTACTCAATAAGCATTCAGAAGTAAACGTGGACCAAATTATATCACGGTTGGTTTCATTTTAATCACAGCAATACCAATAAAATGTTATAAACCTTTTCATAGAGGAAAAGTTAAATACATAAAAGTCTATAGATAGTCTTGTTGTAGAAATGATGTGCTCGTTTTTATGTGGCTCGGTTAGTCAAGCGTTTATTGTGTCGTTTCCTTCGTTCCGGTATCTTATCTCGGTTCAGTAAACAACAATGATGAGCTGCAAGCCTGGGAAAACAACGTTCCTCTTCTCTACACGGCACATTTTGATTCCATTCGGTGTAACGTGTACGGAGATTTTACTGTATATGTATTATTAATAAAAAAAATGTTAATGAAAATACTTATCCAAGCTCATTTTTAGCTGCTGCCTGTCACAATTCGAAACTGGATAATCGACATTTGGATTCACAGAACCTAGAAACCTACTCTCCGAAGAAAATATAACATTCGATACACCGTACATAAATAATTAGAAAGTAAAAACTGTAATAAAACTAACTGCAGTTTTGGGAAAAACCTCAAATTTGACACAAACTAATAATACACCCCAATTAGAGTTGGGATGCAGAACATTTGCTCTTAATCTTAATATTAATATTGACTGATACACATCATCAGTTCACTATTGAGAATCATGAAAACGCTATTGCGGTAAAATTTCCTAAACTCACCTAACATCTCATCTTTTCGTGTACATGAGCCGATTGATTTGTGAATAAAATGTACCGGGTTAAATGTGCGATAACCCAATAAGCACCTAAAACATTTCTTCACTAACCCGCTGAAAGCCGTGATAGTCACCATGTATAGTATAATTATACCGTAGGCTATTAATGGCCAATGCAACGTACTGACAATTCACAAGGAAGCATATCATTAACATGAGATGTTAAATTTACCAATTGTTTGTTTATAATTTCATTCATCGTTTTTCATTGTACACAAAGCGACAGCTACGTAATCTTCCCGAGTAAGGTACAACAAATGCGAAAAAAATAATTGTGTAACATAATGTCAACAAGTATAAATGCATACATGCAAATTACTTACGGATTCACCTATTTCCGTGATTTTATTATAACAAATATGAAATTCCATAAAATAGTTTGACCTGTTTCATTAAACAAAACATCTAGATTGCATTTTCCTAAATTACATTGCATGCTAATGTGTTCGTGTAATCGAAGATACTATTTATACTTTCATGAAATCATTTTCGAAAATAAGTTATACAAGAGCGCGCTGCATCTGGATCTTCAAGGAAATTATTGCATCGCAAGCAAACAGAGCGCAGTGTCTATGGAAAAGTGTCCGACGACGCACCGTCATCGTCTGGCACTTAACGGGTTTCCATAGACACTGCAATAAACCTCGCGACTATGTACTAGGAATGAGTACCCGGGTTATTTATGACGGTGTCTTGATTTATATCGTCTTATCTGCAAAGAAGGACCCCGTACATACTAGCCTAGGATGTGCGGCTCAACTCCCAACCCACTATGAACGGCCTCAATATGGGAGGCCCCAATATGGGAGGTCCAATCAGGGAAGTTCCTATCAGGCAGGCTCCAATAGGGGAAGGAGGGACACTACTCATTCTACCACCAAACTTTGAAACACTTCGTTTTCATCCACGAGACAAGTCATTCCGCATTTAACCACCACGCAAGTCGCATCTGTTTTGACCATACGACAGTACGCATTCAACCATAGCACAAGACAGTACTTCTTCTCACTCCACACGAGAAGTAGGACGCAGTCTATCACACAATACACAGTACAGTAAAGCCTGTTTTTGTGCGGTCTTTTTTTATGCGATTGGTTTTGTGCAATTTTTTTTGTGCGATTTATTTTTATGCGGTATATGAATCTTAGCGGCGTTAGCACCAGTTTAACGTTTCCTATCATGTACATATACATGTGTGGACGAAATATATTAATGTGTAATTAATCGAAACGTTACCGAAAACACGTCAACGATATTATCTGAAATTAGTACGCTTGCACATAACATCGGCGGAGAAGGCTTTGATTCTTTCGGCGATAATGACCTAGACGAGATGATTGAGGACCAAACTGTCGATGATAGTGACATTATCAATAGTTTGATAGATTATGAAAATAGACAAGAAGAACCGGAATATATTACAGCAGATAAAATATATGCAGGGATCCAAATTTCGAAAAAATTGGAAACGCATTTTCTTAAAGTAGATACCAAAGCGGAAAGACGCTTAACATTCGAAAAAGAGCTGAGATCATGCATGTCTCACTATCGTTACGTTTACAAGCAATTGACCAGTCGACCATCGTCACAAAAACTGATCACTGAGTTTATGGTACCAAAAAACAAATCAAGTGAAATCCTATCTTCAAGCGACGGAAGCGATTTTCAACCAATTCGTCACAAGAAGATGCGCGTTTTGGATTACGACGAGTAGCAGCAAACTATTTAACACATTCTTGACCGGCAATTTTCGGCAAAAGCTGTCTCAAGTCACCGGCTATTATTTCGTAATTAAACATGGAAGTGAAACGATGTAAATAACTTTCAATTAAGTTTGTTCGTGCATAATGAATTCAAATTAAACTTTGGATATACATTTTATGTAACTTTTAATATTTTTTCGTATGATTAACTGTACAGCAGTAATTTATGCGTAGATGTAGACAAGAGCTTTTGCACATATATCTTGTTTCGTTGCGCTTTCCTTTTAATGAGCTAGATTATGCTCTTGTTATTTCATTTTTAATAATCATTTTCCAAGTGACTACAACTTATTTAAAAATCACTTGGGCAACTATATAAAGCAATCACATATACTTTATTGAAAAATGCTTCACCGTCACGTTCCGTTGTTCTTGACACTTTCTAATACTAGAATTGTAATAAAAGCCTCAGCACCAAGAAAAGTATACTTTTCTATAATAAAGCAGACGTGATTGAACACAATGAACAAAATTTTGCTGTATTCAATATTGCCCTGCGTCTTAAAAATTAAAATAGCCGACGCAAGTGCAAACACGAGTTAACTCGTGACCGGTCAACAACGTTTGGCCATGAAAACACGAGTTAACTCGTGACCGGTCAACAATGTGTTAATATACAATGTAAAAACTTCTCCATGTATATGTATGTAGGATTTTTTTATTGGAATGATATTAAACAGTTTTAAACACAAAAGTAATGGTTGTAATGTTTCTCGCACTTCACTCTGTATTAAACGCTAATAAATGTTCACTCAAAACTCACTAAACGCATTCGCTGATAATCTCTAAATATTCGCTATAATGTACACACTGTTACGCTTGAAGGTTTCGCAAAGACTCACTTCTTTTATTATCGCGCTCAACACTTTTATACTAATTGGTTTCTAGAACATTCCTAATAGCAAATATAGATACATGCATTCTTTCTCACTCTCTCACTCTCGCTTTCTCTCTCTCATACGCACACTTTCTCATTGTTCGTACATACAAAATCACACATCCTACATGTACAATGAAGAATTCAATATTTTTACCATTTCTATAGGTCTAATTTAATTATTTTATTTAATTGAAAGCATTCTCTCATCTATTTCATAAATCATTGATGTATTTTCTTAGTCCGACTTTTTTTATGCGGTCCTTATCCACCGCATAAAAAAATTTTTAGGTAGTATATCGCACAAAATTGTTTATTATATGTAAGAATTTATAAAATTTTCGAATATTTTTTTGTACGATTTCTTTTATGCGGTCCATATCCACCGCACAAAAACAGGTTTTACTGTACCACCTTTCTTTCTACACATTTCTTTCGGTACCTGCCACGATCGTGACAAGTTCCCGCAGCAACCACGTACCAAGCGACACTTGCTGCAATCGTGTTAAAAAGTCTGGAGGAAGCCGTTACCGTGCCTTACTTTCCGGTACATCGGTGGCTAACATACGTCCGGCAGGAAATCAACTCATACGTTCTACAGAACGTTTCAACAGAAATTTCATTTGCAAAGAAGCTGAAAAACTGCTTTTTATGTGGGATATTATTCGCCAAGGAATTTTTTCCGATTCTAAATTTTTATCATCCCACGAGGTCCCACTGTTAAATTGTTCGTGGATATCACTAATATTTACAGATCGTCGAGTAAATATAATCGACTATTCTCGAATCTATTACCGTTGATATTTCTAATTTTTCCTGTAGTTTTATTTTCATACGTTTCGTATTCGCATTTTAGGCGTTTGTTATATTAAACTAACTAGTAAACAATACTTAAGGGCTCTCACATATTCACCGAACCCGTACCATTTAGCTCATTGTCACTTTCAAATCACAAAACTATATCGTGAAATATATAATAATATAATGGCGTCAAAACAATAACGGAATGGTTGTGTAAATGTGAACAAAAAAGAAAAATAATAATAATTGCACAAGATGATTCCTATGGCTTTTGTCTTTAGACAATTTAAACAAAAAACATTTAGTATAATATCATAGGTCAGAATTTATGGCCGTTACCAAAATTGTTACTGTTTGCTAAGAAGATGCTGTATAACAAAAAGTATACATCACCCTGCAATGAACAACTGAATTAATCAACAAAATATCGATATATTAGTACATGACTTCAAACGTACAGCGGCCTATAGAGAGTTAAGGGATCATTCTACTTTAGACGCTCGAAAAATGGGCTGTCTTTACGAATTTTTTTTTGACGTTCCTATTATAGATATTAACACTTGGCATGCGGGTATACTTCGCCGCCGAATTTCGCGTGCAGCGGGCGTTTCTTCTTGAATCGCGCGGAAGTTTGGTTATTCAGAAAAATCGCAGTAAATCGAAAACTACTTCGTTTTTATGAACGAAACTTTTTTTATTTCACACTTAAATATATACTGTATGATTATTTAACAAAACAAAACAAACGATATTTTCACGAAATCATAAAAATAAGCGATTTTTAAAGTTTTCCACACTATCATACGAAAAGTCCGATAATTTGTCAGCGCATATTTCTTCATCACTATCTTTGTCACAACGGCTCATTTGATCAATTTTGTAATCAATAATAAAAAATCAAACTTCAAATTGATAAAACATGTTCTGGAGCTAAGAATTCGATTGAAGACGAAATAACTCAGCAAAAGATCAAGTAACTCAACAATCATACCTTATGGGAAAAAAAATGCAGAGCGTTGCCTAGCAACGCAAATAACACGCATATAATGTCACACATTCATGTAATTATACGTATTTAGTAGATTTGTGGTGGATATCCACTAACAACACCAAATCAACTAAATACGTATTTTTACGTGACCCGCGCTCCAGTGACAGAGTACAAAAAACGTAAAAATACGTTGCCCGCATGCCAAGTGTTAATATAAGAATGATTGGGCTCAATAAATACACTCTTAAACTGCACGAAACAATTTTTTTATTTATTTTACTCAATATTTACATGCAGAAAGGGTAGACAAAGATAACTCTCCAAAAGCTAGACAGGTGACTCACGTTGTCGATTTCCCTGGAACAAATTATCTGAAACATAAAAGTCAAACAGCATTAGATAAAGTATAGCCGTGGGTACGACCTGAACTACAATTATTAATTTTTATGTATAATTAACAAAATGGCAGACTTTTCCGAAAAAGAAAAGAAAATCTAAAAAAAAATAAAAATAAAAACTGGCTGACTTTTTTCAAAAAGGAAAAAGAAAAAAATCTGCCATTTTGTTAATTATACATAAAAATTAATCATTGTAGTTCGGGACGAACCCACAGATATACTTTATCTAATGCTGTTTGATTTTTATGTTTCAGATCATTTGTTCCAGGGAAATCGACAACGTGAGTCACTTGTCTAGTTTTTGGAGAGTTATCTTTGTCTACCCTTTCTGCATGTAAATATTGAGTAAAATAAATTAAAAAAAAATTGTTTTTGGTATTTTAAGAGGGTATGTATTGAGCCTGATCATTTTTATATTAATATCTATAATAGCAATGTCAAAAAAAAAATCGTAAAAACAGCCCATCTTTTAAACGTCTAAACTAGAATGATCCCGTAATAGTCATCAAATTCCGTAACAGAGAAAAAAGTTTACATAAATTGACATTAATCATAAATGGACTTTATTATAATAAATTAAAAATATTCGACCGATGTATGCAGTTAAACGATTTTCGAACCTTGGACGAAAGTACAGCGGAATTTCTAGTTTTATCTTTTCAAGATGAATGAATTTGAAGAGATAATGGTTCAAGTATAATCAATACGAGTCACTTTGGAAAAGTATTCCGTTTGAGAGTAAAAATGACGACACCAGAAGCGACCGTAATAAAATTTGTGACAAAGAATAAACAAATCTATTGAGGAATCAATACCGTTTCGTGTCTTTCACTGGTAAACCTGAATTCAAATTACTAGACGTAGGATAAACTAAGACAGAAGATTTTTATCAGCTTTTGGTTGTGGATTAAATATTTCCAAAAATATTAGAGGAAATTAATTCATATGCAACTTGAATGTTATATAAAAAAACAATTTAGGTTCGTGACTGACTGGGCATCACCACAAAAAATTAAGTAAACAGATTTGATTCTATGATTTATCATATGGATAGAATTTGTAAAGTTCCTAAGATCACAGTCATGCTAGACCAATGATCATGCATTTGCAATATAATATGACGCAATTATTGCGAATCTCTTGGAAGATTATAACATTTTACAAATCCAAACCAAACCCGCATTATTTATATAAAATGAGAATAATTATCGACACAGATATCAATTAAGAATTTTCCAAAATGTTATGATCCAGATAAAACAGTTAGTGACTTTAAACCGACGGAGAAAAAAAAAGAAAATGTATGCTGCGCTATTTGCAAAAGAACGCAAGAACTGCATGAGACTAAACATTTGACTAAACTACTTACCATTACCAAAAGAGGACAAGATTATATCAGGCAAAAAGTTACTACCGATTGTAATTAATGCAAATCTTTTGTTAATAAATTGAGTCAAATGACACAACACAACATTATCTTTCACACTTCTTTTGAATAAATCTGTTTTTAATACACAGATACTATTAGGTGTACAAATGAATAATCCAATTTTTTCAGCTAAATTCAAGGTTTATTTTAAAACAAAGTAAATTAAATTTTTTAATCAAAGTACTCGCCGTTGCTTTCTATGACTTTAAGCCGTCTTTCAGGCAGCTGATGAATTCCATCTCGAAAAAATGTTACGTCTTTGGATACGATAAAATCGTCAAGCCATTTTCGGATGTCATCGATTGATTGGAAGTGCATATCGGACAAGGCGTTTTGCCGAGACCGAAACAAGTCGTAATCGGTTGGAACAAGGTCTGGTGAATACGCCGAGTGCTGCAAGACGTCCCAACCAAGACTCATTATGATGTCTTTTGTATTGGAAGCAATGTGTGGCCTAGCGTTGTCATGCAATCGTTTCACTGGACGTTCTCCTTTGCCGATATACAGGCGTTTTCGTTCCAATTCCTGACTCAAGCAGATTAATTGGCGTTGGTAGCAGTCCGCAGTAACTGTTTCACCCGGTGAACAACAACTCATAATAAAGTACGCCCTTGATATCCCACCAAATGCACAGAAGAACCTTTTGTCCGAAGCGATTTGGTTTCGCGACCGATGTTGATGGTTCGCCAGGATTTACCCATGACTTTCTACGTTTCGGATTGTCATAGAGTATCCATTTCACATCGCCCCTCCACGATTTTCCACAAGAAAGACTTTCGACGCTGCTTATTGAGGAGAGAAAGACACGCTGCCACTCGTTGATTTTTGTTGCTTTCACTGAGTTCATGCGTTCACCCATTTTCCTTCTTTCCGGATTTTTCCCATCTCATGTAGGCGTTTGGAAATCATTTGCTGCGTTACTCCCAACTGTTCTGCAAGCTCCTTTTGCGTTTGTGCCGAATTCTCAGCGAGCAGTTTTTCCAAATCATCGTTATCGCACTTCTGAGGGCCTCCAGGGCGTTGTTTGTCGATTAGACTGAAATTACCGCTTTTAAACCGTTTATTCAATTTAAAATTGATTTCATAACCGCTCAAAATAATTTGGATTACTCATTTATACACCTAATATATTAGACTTCAATTACAATTACTGATTTTAAAAACAATTTGTTATGTACTTAATAAAAAAGGTATTATGAAATAAAGAAGAAAGAAGGCAAAGCTTTAACTACAAGATGATATTATTCTTCATGAAAGTCGAAAAATGTCTGAAACTTTGGCAGTCAATGGACAAATTGCATTGTGAACGTAGTAACATCTTGTGTTGATTATCCATGTAAGCTTTATTTTCTTTAATCCTATTTTAACACTGACCACCGTTTTATAACTTTTTAATTGTATACATTACGGAAACAGAAGCATAGTTTTATTCTGAGTAAGCAACATGGCCAAAACTTCTTCTGTTCGATTCCGTTGTCAAACAGGATGAGAGCTGCAACAATGATTGTTTATTTGGCCATAAATATCTATGGCTTTTTGCATTTGCGAAGCTCTTATTTGTTCTCAATGCTCGCACTCGGTAGGAAACTTCAAATATGGAACATGAAATAACAAGTTCATTATCGTTGAGCCCGATAAGTATTGCTTATTTGGGATCAAAAGGGTACATATTGTCTTTTTATGACATATATATTACATCTCTTCTACTTTGTGAATATGTTTGTAAATGTGTATCATAACTGATATTTTATAAATGTTTACGGTGAATATAATAAGATGGGCTCTCAATGGTCCATGTACGCTGTGTGGGGAGTCAGTCAGTGAAGATAGCACAGCACTGTAAACGTTAATATTATGTTTACAGTCTGACACTAATATGTACATAACAATTTTATCACAAACTTGATACCAAATCTATTGAAAAGAAAATTTGAAGTGGAGCAATAATACCGCGAAATACTTCGACTTTTTATAGAAACTCACTTTTCCTACCATCTTAAACATAACACTTGTCTTGAATTTCACCTAAACTCTACAAGGCCTGTGATGTTTGCCTAATTTTAACCCAGCCAATCTTGGCTATATTCACTGTCATTGAATCTCTGTTTACTTCCAATTAATTAAGTGTATACAATTATAATATCATTCTTATATGAAGTATAACTCAATATAAGATCATCGTTAGAAATTAAATGAGATTTCAACTCACACCTGATACAGAATTGCAAAGGTTTAATCATTTAACATAAAGTAATGATGCTACAATATACGTAATCCTTGACAGAAATACTGCTAACACTTTTTTAAGCGTTAACAAGTAGGTAAAATAATTGAAAGAATAAATGTGAATATGCAACTTACGTTAGAGTGGAACAAATCCTAGCCGAAGTTTAGAAATATGTAGCACTTTGATGGAAGGACAATCTGCAAAACATATCAATCCTGTGCTTTAAATCCAGTACTGTCTTTCTCACTGATTCCTGTGTCACAACTCAGATCATATACTATAATTTCATCTACCAGGTTGTTCAATAAGTTTTGTTTTGTTTTGTTGAGGGCGTTGCTACTAGTCCAAATTTGTTTTTGTTTTGCTGGTTCACTCTTCTTATCAACGTATGTGAAGGTTCATTTCAATCAGTCAAATCATTCTTTGTTTACAAGCCATTTAGTGTCGCCGTGTCACAGTATTTTCGACAATGGAAAAAATTGAATATCGTGCAGTGATAAAATTCTTATTTTTGGCAGGTGTAGCACCAAAAGAAATTCACGAACGAATGTTAAGAGTGTATAATGAACGTTCACCTTCAATTAGAACAGCAGAAAGATGGGTTGCTGAATTTAAACGTGGTCGTACAAGCCTTCAAGACGATCCACGTGAAGGACGTCCAAAAACCGCATCAACACCAGAAATCGTAGCCAAAGTACAGGATATGGTTTTGGAAGATCGTCGATTGACTGAGAGGGATTTAGTAGAGGCTCTACACATCTCATTAGGCAGTGTGAGTCATATTTTAAATGAAATTTTGAGTTTTAAAAAGCTCTGTGCACAATGGGTGCCACATTCGCTAACAATTGAACAAAAACACATTCGAATGCAACTTTCTCAACAACATTTGGAGCGTTTTAAAAAGGATAAAGTGGATTTTGTGCGTCGATTCATCACTATGGATGAGACTTGGGTCTATCACCATGATCCTAAATCAAAACAAGAGGCTAAAGAGTGGTGTGAACCTGGTTGTTCGGCTTTGAAACGAGTTCGTGTCCAGAAATCGGCCAAGAAGGTTCTGGCATCAGTTTTTTGGGATGCGAAAGGAATTTTATTTGTGGATTACTTGCAAACTGGTAAAACAATTAATTCTGAATATTATTGCAACCTTTTGGACCAGTTGAAGGAAAAAATTCGTGAAAAAAGACCCGGTTTGCAGAAGAAAAAAATCCTTTTTCATCAGGACTACGCACCGTGTCACAAGAGCATTTTGACAATGGCTAAAATCCATGAATTAAAGTTCGAATTGTTGGAGCATCCGCCGTATTCACCAGATTTCGCCTCCAGCGACTTCCATTTGTTTCCAGAACTCAAAAAATGTATGCGTGGCAAGCGTTTTTCGTCAAATGAAGAGGTCATAACAGCTGTTGAAGCATATTTTGCAGACCTTTCGGAATCTCACTTCAGGGATGGGATCCACAGATTGGAGGATCGTTGGAGCAAGTGCATTAATGTTCAGGGAGATTATACTGAATAATAAAGTGTATTTTGAACCATAACATTGTGTTTTTCTTATCGAACGACAAAACTTATTGAACAACCTGGTAGTTCAAGATAGAATACAAAAGACAAACTCATAATGAAGCAGATACCTAACATAGATAAATAATTTGACTTACCTATAATAAAACGATACATTAGAAATCTGCCTTCTATGAAATAAAGATTCAAAATTAAGAATCGACGTGCAACATGAAAATATCCTCTCTGAAAAAGTTGTAAACTGGCATGGCCTGTGATTACATATATATAACTAGACTACGCACTCCGTGCTTCTTCTTCCTTTGTTCGTGGACAGGTAGCGCTGCACCGCATCGGTTTCTGGGGGATTGCATGTGTTAGCTGGGAAATGATAGTTTTTTTTTAAATTGATTTAAGTTGGCAAGCGGCACGTGGGCGCCCCACCTTCGGCCGACGTCACCCTTCCCGACGTCGCGCTTCCCCTTCCATGCCACACAGCGCTGCTTCATCTGCACAATGGTAATCAATATTGGGCACCCGAGTGAAGTACGCAAAGTGTCAGGGCATGCGTGAAATCGCGTGTGCCCCTGGAAGGGAGACGTAGAAATATAAGTCCCCTCCGCGAATAGGGTGAAGACATTTTCACTTTATTCTTTTGCACTCTCTCGTCCCCTCTAAGGGGCGCATGGCAAGACTAGCATACTACTCGGATGACCCCTGTCAGGGTTATTGAAGTTTATTAGTGATTAGACAGAATCAAAGTACGTCGGCGTAATTGTTTGAAAAACGCATATTTGCTCAAAGTTTCCTTTTGAAACAGCATAAAAAATAAATTCCAAGATATACTTTATGTACTAAGATATACGATGTTGCATACCCCGGGTGGTCTGTCGGAGATCCCTTCCGAATCTCCGTTGGGAATGTGCGAGTTCGACTCGTGGCGCCGGATGGGTTTCGGTGAAATTCTTAGGAGAACCCGAAGCCCATCAGAAATCGGTGTAGGGAAGTGGCATCGGCGGGGTTTTAGTCGGTAAAAATCCGGCACTACCCCTGCACTTCCCCTTAGAAGTGCGGGGGTGTCTTACATAAGATTTCCCTTCTGTCACAAAAAAAAAAAGATATACGATGTAGTCAGACGATCTGATCATTTTCGGAAATCACGAATATGTCTGTCTACATTTTCATCGGAGAATTGACATAACAACGATCTTCGTGTTCTCAATATGGGAGGAAGAAAGCGCGGTTTTATGTTTTACTCTAATAGGAAAACATAAGGTGCAAGATGTTAAAATAAGTATTACTGTTTAAAGTGCATAAAGAAACCTGCGATACTTTTCGAGAACAGTTTTAAGCTTTATCATACTGCGGAAAATTATTTAAGAAATAACATGTTGTTCCTCTTTTACAAATTGCTTACAAATTGTCTACAATTTGATGTTAATGAAATCACATTAGAATACTATATATTACTTTATTTCAAAACTACACTGTATAATATCGCGAGATTTCTATTTCCATGTTTCACGTAAAGAGCCGCCGATTTCCAGGCAGGTCACCTATGAGAAGGCTTCGAATGCAAAGGGTTAAGGCGACAGGATCGTAGTTTATGATACATTTTATTAAAAGCGATTTCCTTTTAGTAAACGTGTAAAAGTTTATTTCCGGATTATACAGACAGAATGTATCACTTCATTTCTTACCATTTAACGGGATAAGAATTATTTCTTTAACATTTGCACTGTTGCTGCACAAACCATAAGGGTGCTCAAGTACAAGCGACTCCGGTTGGCCGATTCATTCCGCCACCTCATCGATGATAAACGGCTGCCGATTATTGGTCAGTGCATCTCTCGGAGACGTGTATAAGAAACACATCTTTCTTCGAAAGACGGACAAATTTGACAGTACACGAATATAACACAACCTACGATTTGTAAACTACGATAATTCAATAAGACGAATGATCATTCATTCGCCCATTCATCACATCACGGACTCCAAACCTCACGAAGAAACAGTTACGTATGTTTTTGTTTTTGACATCCACTGTGGAATGCTTAGAAACAAAACGTCGCAAATACGAAGTGCTTCAAACGGAGGTGCGCTGGGAGCCTATATGCACCGTTCGCAGTCAAAGAGATAATAAACCTCAAACATATTTTTTATGTAACGAAGGAAACTTCGACAGCGCCATAGTTCACACTGTTGGATTGAAGGCGTTTTATGATTGACTGATAAAATAGGTTTTATTGAAAAGATAATAAACACTAGACTATGAAACTATTCTTCACATTCGCACTGTCCCGAAAGAGTTTATCTTCCTTATCTTTTGTTCGTTCTCTCCCGTTACGTCTCATCTCTTCCGTGGTTATCTTCAAACTTGCATCCACGCAACCACACACCAAAATTATCAAACAAACTCGTCACCTATGGTAGTGCAACATAATAATTCAGGATGAACTGCAGAGCCCTGCACCCGAGACCATACGTTTCTAAAAAATCAAAGCTTGGTAATAAATTTTTTTTTATATAAATTATTTTAGATCTGCAAAAATTCGAAAGTATTCCATATTAAAAAAAATCAATTATTTTTACTACACAATAGCTATGATTCACTTCTTAAAGACGAATTATCGTTGAGAGAAAAAAACATGTCTTGCTCAATTTTTGAGTCCTACAACGTGTGTAAAGACCAAAAAAATTGGTGACGGACGCTTAGTTAGGGGTCATTTTGACTGAAGCGATGCAGGGCTGTGCAGTCTGATTCTCAATCGGTGTACTAATTAGTTTAATATCCATTTGTTTGGTCGAGTTACCCGTCGTCCAACTATTGCCCTGTCACTCATTAGTCAAAACCAATTTGCATAATACCATACATTAAAGACGGCCGCTTAAGCAAGTTACCAGGTGTGTCGGTAATTCCTTTCTGGTTTTTGTAACAGATGTCACTAGCCATAAGTATGAAATGTTATGATTTTATACATATGTCATTTGTTTCTACTAACATTATCCTCAAAACTGCACAAGTTACATTCCGCCAAAGTAACAGTTTTATGGATTTATAATTTTTTGAAAATGTCGAGTTTTGTGCCTGGAAACGTGCATTTGCGGCACGCATTACTTTTTTTGTTTCATCAAAAGAAAAAGCCGCTGAAAGTCATCGTTTGCTGGTAGAGACTTACGGTGAGCATGCTCCAATCATAAGAACATGTGAAACGTGGTTTCGACAATTCAAATGTGGTGATTTCAACGTTCAAGACAAAGAACGTCCTGGTAGGCCGAAAATGTTTGAAGATGCGGAATTGCAGGAGTTATTGGATGATGACCCAACACAAACTCAAAAACAATTGGCAGAAAAGTTACATGTGAGCCGAGTAGCAATTTGTGAACGATTACAAGCGATGGGAAAGATCCAAAAGATAGGAAAATGGGTGCCACATGAATTGAATGACAGGCAATTGGAAAACCGAATAATCGTCAGTGAAATGCTGCTTCAAAGGTATGAAAGGAAGTAATTTCTGCATCGAATAGTAACGGGTGATGAAAAATGGATTTACTTCGAAAATCCCAAGCGAAAAAAATCATGGTTATCACGTGGCGAAGCCGGCCCATCGACTGCAAGGCCAAATCGCTTTGGTCGCAAGACCATGCTCTGTGTCTGGTGGGACCAGGTTGGTGTCGTATATTGTGAATTGTTGAAACCTAGAGAAACAGTTAATACTGATCGCTACCGACAACAAGTAATCAATTTGAACTGTGCATTGATCGAAAAACGTCCACAATACGCTCAAAGACATGATAAGGTGATTTTGCAGCATGACAACGCGCCGTCTCATACAGCAAAACCAGTCAAAGAAGTGTTGAAATCACTTGGATGGGAAGTTTTATCGCACCCGCCGTACTCTCCAGACCTGGCTCCATCCGACTACCACCTTTTCGCATCGATGGGGCACGCGTTTGCAGAGCAGCACTTCGCCGATTTCGAAGAAGTTAAAAAATGGCTCGATGAATGGTTTAGCTCAAAGGAGAAACTGTTCTCTTGGAATGGCATCCATAAATTGCCTGAGAGATGGGCAAAATGTATAGAATCAAATGGCCAATACTTTGAATAAATAAATTTTAATTATCCATTGTACGTAGCGTGTTTTCTTTAGCGAAAAAACCGGAAGGGACTTACCGACACACCTGGTATTTGGTACAATATAAATAGTGCTATTTGAAAAGTGTGCAGCCTTTTTAAGAAAAACACATATTTCGATGCAAAACAAAATTTATTTCTCGCCGAAATCTCCTTGCAACTCGATACATTTGGTCCAACGTTTCTCCCATCCTTTGAAACCGTCAGGAAAAAATTGATCGTCTAAACTAGAAAAATACTGGTTTACAGCGTTTTCCACCTCTGCATTTGACCTACATTTCTTTCCCCCAAGAAATTTTTTCAAATTAGGAAACAGGAAAAAGTCGCTGGGAGCTAAATCTGGCGAATAGGGTAGGTGCGGAAGCAATTCAAACCTTAATTCGTTCAATGTTGACATTGCGATCATGCACGTGTGAGCCCGAGCGTTATCTTGATGAAACAGGATTTTTTTCATGGCCAAATGCGGGCTTTTTTTCTTAATTGTGGCCTTTAATTCATCCAGCAATGCAGCGTAGTACTCTCCGTTGATTGTTTCACCCTTTGTAACATAATCGATAAGAATTATTCCACGGCTACCCCAGAAAATTGTCGCCATCGATTTTCCTGCAGAGAGAACGACCTTTGCCTTCTTCGGAGTTGGTTCCCCCACTGCAACACACTGCATTGACTGTTGTTTGGTCTCAAGTGTATGGTGGTGTACCCAGGTTTCATCGACAGTTATCACACGTTACAAAAATTCCAATGGATTTTTTTGATACAGGTTAAGACACTCGCGTGACATATCGCTCCTACTGCGCTTTTGGTCGATCGTCAACAAGCGTGGCACCGAGCGCGGCACCCAGTGCGGCACCCAGCGCGCGGATCATTTTCTCATATCCAAATCTTGATGTAAAATCTTGTGAACCCGTTCAGGTGATATCCCACAAGCCTTAGCAATATCGTTAACAGTCAATCGACGATCTCCCATTACAGTTTGATGCACTAAATCGACCATTTCGTCAGTTGTCGCGCATTTTATCAGTTTTCGGGCACCGGGAACGTTTCTCGTCTAAAATGCTCGTACGACCACGTTTCTACTCGGCCACCCAATGTTTGACTGTTGTAAATGAAGGGGAGGCTTTACCGTATACAGAGTCTAACTTATCTTTTATTTCTTGAGTCTTTTACCCTTTCAAATAAAGGAATTTTATCACTGCGCGATATTCAATTTTCTCCATTGTTGACAGACAGTATCAGCTGATAACTTTGGAAGAGTGCCGTAGACAAAGTAATGGTCAGAATGACTTGAAATTTTTACGGTTTACATATGTCAACGCTATCTATTGGACGGCGAAAACTTTTTTTTCTATAGTTAGTTTATGCCGATGACGCCGGAAACATTTCAAATGACCCTTGTATTGGGTTGGCAACTAAGTGATTGCCGATTTGAAATAAGAAGGAAAATTCTTAATTTTTGTTTAAAAACGTTACTTTATTCAATTAGATACTGTCCGTTTTTGTCGATGACCTTTTGCCATTGTTCTGGCAGGGTCAACATTTCACGTTCGTAAAATTTCTGATCTTTGCTATCAAAAAACTGAATTAAATGTGATCTGACATCATCAGCGTTATTAAAAATTTTACCATTTAAGGAGTTCTGCATGGAACGAAACAAATGGTAGTCTGAAGGCGCAAGATCGGGGCTATATGGTGGGTGCGATAAAACATCCCAACCCAGTTCCAATAATTTTTGGCGAGTGATCAAAAACGTGTGGGGCTTTGCATTATCATGGTGGAAAACGGAACTCTTACGATTTGACAATACAGGCCGCTTTTCTTGAATTGCATCGCTCAGTTTGGCGAGTTGTTGAATGTACACGTTTGAATTGATCGTTTGGTTTTGTGGCATAAGTTCAAAGTACAAAATTCTTTTATAATCCCACCAGACTGACAGCATAATTTTTTTGATAAATCTCTGCTTTTGATGTCGTTGGGGCTGGTTCATCTTTCATCACCGACGATCTCTTCCGATTTACGTTGTTATAAACTATCCACTTTTCGTCGCCAGTAATTAGGCTTTTCAGAAATGGATCAGTTTCGTAGCGTTTTAGAAGCGAATCGCAAATGTTAATGTGTTGCGTCAAATGAATTTCTTTAAGCTGGTGAGGGATCCATAAATCGAGTTTCTTGATGTAACCAAGCATTTTTAATTTTTTTCCAATGCATGTATGCGATGCATTGAGTTTCTCCGCAATATCACGTGTTGTACTATGACGATCTGAATCGATAATGGCCTTGATATGGATCTCATCGACATCAACTGGACGGCCAGATCGTTGAGCATTTTTCAGTGAAAAATTACCAGAACGAAATCTGGCAAACCAATTTTGACACTGCCTTTCTTTTAAGGCTTCATTTCCATATACCGCACATAACTTCTTTTGTGCTTGCGATGCGTTCTTGCCTTTTCGAAAGTAATACAATAAAATATGTCAGAAGTGCACGTCTTGTTCTTCCATTTTTAAAATGGAATAAAAACAAAACTAAAGCACTAATCGATATAATTTTTTTGCTAAATTAAAGGTAGAAGTCCAAATAATAAGAAACAAATATAGATTCGATGCAATGACCGCGTTAACAAAACAAAAGAAAGTGTAAAGTCCATCTATCGACAAAATGCGCAATCACTTAGTTGCCAACCCAATATTTATGGGATGTGATGAATATTTGAAAAAAAAATTTAACCCAATAACTTCACGGTTGCTTCTTGATTTTCGTCGAAAATTATTTCCATCTACATAAAGTGCTGACTGACGATGATCACTTTTACGAATTCTCGAAACGTATCATAAAACAAATAAAATGATCAACAGTTGTGGACGGTAAAAGAAAAACATAGAAATGTGAAAAATCATAGAATCGTCTGTATCTGGGATAAACGGGTACAAATTTGCAGAAAAATCTGGGTATTGTTTAACATGTCAGATTTTCATTGCTAATGAAAGATGACCTAGGTTTAATCCTTTAATTACGAACATTGTATATGTATACATGTGGGATTCTTTTAGTGAGGATGATATGAAATGAATTACTATTAACGGTGCACAAAGTTAAAAAGTATTTATAAAACTAATCTGAAGAATATCGACCATTCGCTTCGATTGGTGTACAACGTCTGTCTTCTTACAATTATCCGGTGGACCACTCAGGTGCCAAGAAATGCAACACCTTCCCATCCCTTTATTCCCCTTCCCTTTTCCAAACAAACATCCGTAGCCAAGGAGGCCTCTCACCGCAGGTGTGCATCACAGGTATTTCGATTGATTCCACGCATTCTGCACAACAATGTGTGCTTCAGTGTCGGACAAACTCATTTACATTCACACACTACATCCTTCATACATGCGCATATGTTTACTTGTGAGAATTGTCAATTATTGATGGAAAGTGAATATATGCATCCTCACATATTGCTTGCTAAATCATATGATCATATACATACATATTGTTACAATTTTGGAAAATGTTAGAATAGATGGATTTCTGAATCAAACAGAAACATCGAGACAGGACTTACCATTGAAAACGAAAACAGAGGATACCTGTTGTCAGATATATTCTTTCATATAATTTGTTATTATTAACCCATTAAGGAAATAAGTTATAAACGTCTTACTGTTTTTCGACATTCTAGATAAAATCGCTGAAAAGAAGCAGAAATTGTCTCTTACTTTTAAGAAAAGTTTCATTATTAGATGTAGGTGTAAATAAAATATCGAGTAGTCTTTTTCGCTTTTGACTAATAATGTGCTTAAATGGTTACCTCACTGAACGATACAGATCATTGAGTAGTCTCTTATGTATAATTACATGTTATGGTATAATTACGTTAAAAAATATATTTATTCGTTTTATACCGTTGTTGTCCGGACTTATTGCAAATTTCTGAAACTCTTACAAACTGAACGTTTAATCATTTACAAGATAAAAAGTATAAACAAGTATATACCGAAGAAAAGGTACATTCTTTTAACCGGCATCGGACGTGAATTTGTATTTAACACCTCTATTAACTTAAAAGTTGGAATCCATGGCGTATTTCGTACATTTATTATATTGGATACTTGTACAAATATGCAGTAACAGAAAGAAATCGGGCTTCGTTTCTCAGCAGTCCACAATCTTAGGGTTAAATCACCACAGCAATCGAAGAAATTCACTTTCAGACTTAAAAAACTCGCTTGAAAGGAAAGGACATGTAAACGGAGAGCAGTGGTGCAAACGTGTTTCGAGTTGAAAACTCATATGTTGTTCTACCCGCGAAGTATGTAAAACTCTCAAACTTTTTTTTTTTAATGGCCGGTGATTTTTTAGAAAATTGCATAAAATGGTTACCATGTGCATAGACTTCTTATAATGTAATACGTCCTTTCGTCCAATGCTCTAAATCGAGCAGCAAAATGAGCGACGTGTGACGAGATATCCAGAGTTGAAGGCCCTTTACTAAAATTTCTATTTTCAACTTTATTTGTTCTAAACAAAAATCGGTATGGCAAGAGTTTACAGAAAAACGAAATTGCTCATATTCAATATATATTCCGTAAACAAGAAAAAGAATTTGAATAAATGAAGCTAACAACCCGGTACCACCCTGGTGAATTCATTTCTCACAATTGGCAGGGCGGTACAAATCGTAAAACCAAGAAAGATAGAAATTTGCACACCGTGTACAAACTAATAAAGATACACCATAACATGCACATGCAGAAATCAAAGAACATGTTTCGTAAAATGGGTGCAGACAGTTGCTGACATATTAGGGAATGAATAATTAAGGCAACACCGTAGAACAAAAATTTGCATTGTTCTTGTGTTAAAGTCATCCAGTTTTGTAATCTTTCCATAACAAGTTTAACCTTCGGAAGGCAGATGGTCTAACCGCTCATCCTGAAAAAAGATTACCCGACACACACGAAGCAGCACCAAAGCCTGCGATGACAGGGGGGGCCAAACTATACACGCAACTCGCAGTTGGTATTATGGTCGTGCGTAATTCAAAGTATAATTTTATACTACATCGCATATCTTAATTCATAGTCAAATTTGATTTTCAAGTACTCTTATTTTCGTCCGAAATGTGTACAATTGAAAACTACCGTTGTTTCACATCTATATCAAATATATTTTTTAGATACATATAAAAAAAACGGTAGTTGTCAGTAATTTTATGAAAAACGGAAAAGAGATTTCTAAGTAGGAAGACGTTACATCGGGAGCGTAACTTCCTAATATTTTAATTTAATCGGCCGGGGTTTCCTTAAGTTAGGTATGTACACCCACAATCTAATTGGCTAAGTAAATTCCAAGTGAAAAATTCTTTTCACACTCAAAGTTTCGAACCGTTTTCATATGGAAAGAAATTTTGTGGGGAACAAATTTAAGTTAGAAAAAGAGTCGCAATCCTAAAATTTGGACTCTAGATGTGCATGAGCAGTCACTCATCTTCCGGCTCGGGCTAGATTACTAGTTGAAATTGCAAGTTACATTATAGGAAAACTATATACATGGAAATAATTGTATGCAATTTCCTAAAAATGTATCGACTTTCTTTTGAAAAAATAAATATATTTTATGATTTCACCTGCGTCAATAGAACAACATACCATCTTGATCAAAAAGTTTTAGCTCTTTGTGCTCGACGCGCTTTTCTTTCGGGCTGACCAGCAACTCGACAGTCATCCGCCGCGCGCGCGCCTATTTCATGAGTTCGTTTCTTTTAACTTAAAATAATTTTATACACAATGGGACACTTTAAACTCGTATATTTTAACATTACATACATTTATTTAACTTAATGAAGGATATTTATTAAGGATTACGTTCTATAATTTTTCTTCTTGTGGTATTTTGTAAAACAATCTCCAATGTGCATTCTTGGCTTGTCGGGGCATGTGGCACAATAGTACACAGTTCGTCGTCTTTGGCCGGACTTTCGTTGGGAACAAACTTGCAATTGGATTGCATTTTGTGATTGGTTCTTTTTGTACCTTTTTTTAAAGAAGCGAATTGAAAGAAGCGTTGCGACGTCTATCAGCGTTCTATTATTCTCAAGGCATAATGCACGCATTGAAATTCGTTTGTGTTTTTGAGATAAGACATCTTTATAGCTATGTAGACACCTCATAAAATGATCTACAAAAGGCCAGATAGACTTGTCAAGCGATATTCGTTAGGCCAAACACAAATAAACACCGTTACTCAATTTACCGCATCGATGCGAGTGGTGCCTGAGAGGCACCGCTCGAGCTGGCGCAGCACATGCCGTGGTGCCTGAGAGGCACCGGTCGAGCGCAAAGAGTTAGGACTCGATTGAAATTGTTTCTTTTTTTTTGTTAGATTGCCACATCTGTCATTAACGTTTCCACCAAATTTCAGCGTCATAACTTGACATTTGTAAAAGTTATACCGTGCTGAGTACATCTACCTTTGTGTGTGTTTTCGATTTTTTACATATTTGAAAATGGCATCAACTTTGCATCAACGAATTTGCATAAAATTTTGCGTGAAAAACGGATTTAACGGTTCGCAGACCTTGGAAATGTTGCAGAAGTGTTTCGGCAACAATACTCTTTCGATATCAAAGGTTTCTCGGTGGCACGGACGCTTCAGAAGTGATCGTGAGGTGGTCGAGGATGACGAACGCAGTGGCAGGCTTTCAACATCCAAAACCGACAAAAACATCGATAAAATCAAAAAAATGGTGATCGAAAACCGCAAATTCATCATCAGGGAGTTGAAAGAGGACCTGAACATCGCTTATGGACCTGCTCAAGGCATTTTGGTTAATGATTTGGGCCTCAGATGTGTCGCTGCAAAACTGGCGCGGAAAGACCTCAATTTCTTGCAGAAAAGAACCGCGTGAAATCACGAAAGACATGATTTTCAAGGCCGAATCCGACCCAACATTCATCAAACGGATCGTTACTGGAGACGAGACGTCGGTGTACGAGTATGATACAGAATCCAGACACCAAAGCGAGTGAATGGCATGCATCGAATGAGCCGAGACCGAAGAAACCACGTTGTTTTCAGTCGAAAAAGAAGGTGACGCTCACGGTTTTCATGCATTACAACGGTGTTGTGCATCATGAATTCTTGCCAGAGGAACAGACAGTCAACAAAATGTATTATTTAGGCGTTATGAAACGTTTGCGTGAAGCAATTCGCCAAAAAAGACCGAATTTGTGGGCAACCAACTCGTGGATTTTGCACCACGATAACGCAACGTCACACAATGCGATCCTTATTCGCGAGTTTTTGACCAAAAATAGTACGAATACTATTCACCAGCCTCCGAATTCACCTGGTTTAGCTCCCTGCAACTTTTTTTCTGTTTGACCGACTTAGAAAACCACTTCGCGGAGCGCATTACAGCACTCGGAAGGATCTTATGGAAAAATCGAAGACGGCTCTAATGGACATACTAAAATTCAAATACCAGCGATGTTTCGATGATTGGATCAAGCGCTGGTATAAGTGTGTTACAGTCGATGGGGATTACTTTGAAGGGGACAATATCAATTTTAATGGATAAACTTGAATTTTCGATTTTATGAATAAAGTTCTAAAACTTTTTGATTAAGGTGGTATGAGCATTACAGATCGAACCTCGTCTAAACCGCCGCATTTTCTCTTCTTGTAAGCCACACCATCCCATTTTTTTCCTGGGAATAGTATGGCGAGTAGGCATTATGCTGCAATATCTGATTATGAGAAAACAGTATGCAGAAAGAAACTTCGCTTCTAAAATTATGTGTTTATGTTGTCCGTTAATACATAAATTGTACATTTATATCTTTCCTCCAACTTAGTTCTAGTTTTACTTCTTTAATCGCATCATTAAACAGAGTTATCATGATGTTATCACAATATGTAAAAGGAGATTTTTTCGTACCCTTATCGGGGGTATATTCGATATATACTTAATGTTTAGAAGCGTTTCCCACCATTCACCGGATAAGAAAACAATTTTAAGATATCATCCTTTGTACCACAACCGAAATACATGCTTACCTCAAGGCCAAACAGTAAATGTACTTTAAATAAAATAAAAAATAGGAAACATTAAAAGCAACAAACAATTCCAACACGCGCGTACATGTTAAGCATATATGTGTATATACAGGGTGCGTCGCCAAAATCCGGACAAAATTCAATTTAAATTTCCGGTCGTTCTATACCATTTGGAGATGTCGCTATTGGCAACGAAATAATTTAAAGCAAGTAATAAACATTCATGTAGTACCGGGAATTCGTCAGCGATAAGGCGGCTTTTGTGTTCCACGTGCGTAAAGTGAGTCACGCGGAGGCCCTTGGAGGAAGTGCGGCGTGCGACAGGGCAGTCGGAGTGGAAGGCTCACCACGTAAAGATCACGCGTAAACGAAAAGATAGACTAAGTTAAAGATTAAGTTAGAGTTTAAGCACCGTTAATTTAGTTAAAGTATACCGTTATTTTATTCGTGTAGTTTATTCGATTAGTTTGTATTTGGTCACCTTTTGTATTATATTAACATCTTATAATAAATAACACTACATTTTTGGGGGCTCAGCCGGGATTGAATGTGACTGAATTGACAGAGTGAACGCTCGATAAAATAACGGTTAAGACAATAAGTGCAGTGATCATGCAAGTGCTAACAGACAAGGACGCACGGGATATCCACGACGATCTAACCGATCAAGAACAAAGTAAGGTGGATACAATGAAGATACACGAAATAAAAGACGAACTGAAGCGACGAAAACTGAAAACATCAGGTAATAAGGCAGAGCTGATTGCTCGTCTAAAAACGTCACTCAACGATCAAGCTACCGACGATGAGGATGAAAGTGGAGCGAATGAGGAAGATGATTTCGCCAGAAAGGATGATGCAGATCAAACAGTGATGGAAACACGCATCTCCACTATAAGTAAGGGCGATGATAAATATATTCCGACATTCAAAGATCTCGAAGAATCGTTGGAAACGTTCAGCGGGGATTCCACAACAAAAGTGCAACGGTGGATTCGAGATTTCGAAGAAACTGCCGAATTATGCCAATGGACGGACATCCAAAAAGTAATCTACGCTCGAAGATTGCTTCGTGGATCAGCAAAGTTGTTCGTCAATTTTGAAAATTGTGCTAAGACGTGGCGCTCATTAAAGCGCAGCCTGGTGAACGAGTTCGGGGAAACTGTCAGTAGCCATCATGTGCACAAAGAATTATCACGAAGAAAAAGAACCACACCGAGACATCTCAAGAATACGTCTATGCTATGATGGCTATTGCTTCTCAAGTGGACCTGGACACCGCTTCCATAATCAGTTACATTATCGAGGGCATTCAAGATGACGCAGCAGACAAAGCTATGTTGTACGGTGCAACCACTATACGAGAGCTTAAAATAAAATTGCGTCAATATGAAGAGATGAAAGCAACTTCCAGACATCGCCCGAGGCCAGTGGATCAACCGAGGAAGAAGTCGTTTCCGCCATCAACAGTTGTTGCGAGATGTTCCAATTGTGGCAGGGCCGATCATCCGACTTCCACATGTCCATCAAGAGAGAGAGGGCCAAAGTGCTTTAATTGTAATGAATTTGGGCACAAGGCGCCTAACTGCAACCGCGAAAAAAACAGAAGCGTCGCTAAGAGTTGTAACGCGACTTACGTTAATGGAAAAAAGCACACGAGGAATATAGAAATAGAGGGTAAGAAGTTGCTAGCATTGTTCGATTCTGGCAGCGATATCAGTTTGATACGTGCGGACAAGTATATTCAAATCGGTGCTCCGCGCATTAACGAAGCTGTAATAAAGTTCCGAGGTGTTGGATCAAAGAATATTACTCTCGGTGAAATCAGCACAAAGGTGATTGTGGATGGGTCTCCTTTTAACGTAAAATTACAAGTCGTTTCGGATACGCTAATAAAACATGATGTCATTCTCGGTTCCGATTTCCTGGATTGCGTTGATGTTCTTTTAAGTAGGGGAAAGGTATATCTCGTTGAAACCGAAATGTCCGAGATCCCTGAAGTATTTAACATTGATGTAGTTGAGGAGGTTGAACAGGTAGAGTTATCTCATGTCGAAGATGCGGAAATCAGAGCAGAATTGCAAAATATGATAGATAGTTATAACCCGCAAAAAGCAAAGGAGGTTGGCGTGAAGATGCATATCATAATGAAAGACGAAATTCCAGTTTACCAAAAGCCGCGAAGGTTGTCTCCGTCTGAGAAGATCGAAGTAGATCGACAAATTAACGATTGGCTAAACGATGGAATTATTAAATCTTCCAATTCTGAATATGCGAGTCCGATAGTCCTCATACAAAAAAAGGATGGAGCGACAAGGATTTGTGTAGATTACAGAAAGGTAAACGAAAAGATTATAAAAGATAGGTACCCTTTACCGCGTATTGATGATCAAATAGACCAGTTGCAAAACGCCAAATTATTCAGTACAGTTGACCTTAGAAATGGCTTTTTTCATACACCAATTGACGAAAATAGTACAAAGTATACAGCATTTATAGTTCCTAATGGGCATTATGAATTTTTACGTGTACCATTTGGCTTAGCAAATTCTCCACCCGTTTTTCAACGATTCGTAAATGCCATCTTTAAGGATTTAGTTGCGAATGGAATAGTACTCATCTATATGGATGACATAATTATACCATCTAAAGATTGTCAAGAAGGCTTGAGTAGGCTAAAGAAAGTTTTGGACACTGCAAGTCAGTACGGCTTGGTAATAAATTGGAAAAAAAGTAGGATTTTGCAAACAAAAATATTATACCTAGGTCACGAAATAGAGGACGGATCAATCTACCCATCAGCCTTTAAAACTAAAGCGGTCATGAATTTTCCAGAGCCCACAAATGTCAAAAAGATCCAGAGTTTTCTCGGCTTAACAGGTTTTTTCCGAAAGTTTATATGCGATTATTCTCAGATTGCGCGTCCGTTGACAAATCTGACGGGAAAGGATGTAAAGTTTAAGTTTGAGGAAGAAGAACGGCACGCTTTTAGGCAACTCAAAGTAGCATTGTCTCAAAGGCCAGTTTTAAGATTGTACCGCGTAAGCGCTGAGACCGAATTACACACCGATGCCAGTATGTTTGGCTATAGTGCGATTCTATTGCAAAGAGATAACGAGGATCGAGCCTTTCATCCTGTGTATTATATGAGCGGCAGAACAACCGCAGCGGAAGAGCGATACACGAGTTATGAATTAGAGGTATTAGCAGCGATAAAAGCAATTCAAAAGTTTAGAGTTTATTTGCTCGGTAGTAAATTTAAGATTATAACCGATTGCAAGGCTTTCAGTTTAACAATGAAAAATAAGGAATTGTGCGTTCGTATTGCCAGATGGGCTCTCTTCCTTGAGGATTACGATTATATTGTCGAGCACAGACCCGGAAAGAATATGAGTCACGTAGACGCTCTTAGTAGAAATCCGTTGCCTGTGACAATGGCTATTGACATTAACGATGACAGCGTACTGGAGAAGTTCCGTAGAGCTCAATCAGAAGATAAAGACCTAAGACAAATATTCAATGACGTATCGCAGAAGAAAGTGATCGGATATACGGTAAAAAATAATGTACTGTTTAGAGAAGTGGAAGATGAATATCTCATTGTGGTACCAAAACGGATGCAGACAAACGTTATTAGACAAACTCATGACAGAGGCCATTTTGGAGTGCGCAAAACAGAACAGATAATTAAGAGGGATTATTGGTTTGCGAAAATGCGTTCCAAGATAGAAACATTTATTAAAAACTGTGTACAATGCATAGTTGCGGAAAGAAAAAGTGGAAAACAGGAGGGATTTTTAAATACAATCGATAAGGGGCAGTCTCCTCTCGATACTTATCATATCGACCATTTGGGGCCTATGCCATCGACCCGGAAAAGTTATAGGTATCTTTTCGCAGTTGTAGATAGCTTTACGAAATTTACGTGGTTATACCCGACGAAATCTACTGACAGTGCAGAAGTGCTAGACAAATTAAGAAAGCAAGCGATAACCTTTGGAAATTGTAAGCGCATTGTTTCTGATCGCGGAACTGCATTCACTTCCTTAGCATTTCAGGAGTATTGTAAGGAGGAGAATATACAACACGTTAAGATTACCACGGGTGTTCCGAGAGGTAACGGGCCAGATAGAGCGAGTAAACAGAATATTAATTCCGATTCTGACGAAACTGTCTTTTCCAAAACCAGAAGAATGGTACAAATTTGTTAACATCACACAGCAGTATCTAAATAGTACGCCCAGTCGAAGCACGGGGTTTTCACCGTTCCATTTACTTATCGGTACGCGAATGAAAATTAAGGAAGATCCAGATGTTAGAAGTTTGTTAGATGAGGAAACAGCTGAAATTTTCCAAGAGAAACGGAATGAAGTTCGGGAGCAAGCTGCCGAAGCTATTAGTAAAATTCAGGCCGAAAATAGATCGCAGTATAATCGTAAGCGCAAAAAACCAACGGTTTATAAAGACGGCGATGTCGTCGCAATAAAGCGTACACAATATGGCACTGGTCTTAAGCTTCATGCTAAATATCTCGGACCATATAGAATATTAAGGGCGATGCGTAATGATAGTGTAGAGAATGACTGTAGAGAAATTAGGAGAGCACGAGGGACCAAATAAAACGTCCACCTGTGCTGACCACATGAAACATTGGGCAGATGACTTTGATTGCGATTTGTCTGACGATGATGGTGATACATAAACATCTGAGGGCAGATGAAATACCAGGATGGCCGAATGTAGTACCGGGAATTCGTCAGCGATAAGGCTTTTGTGTTGCACGTGCGTAAGGTGAGTCACGCGGAGGCCCTTGGAGGAATTGCGACAGGGCAGTCGGAGTGGAAGGCTCACCACGTAAAGATCATGCGTAAACGAAAAGATAGACTAAGTTAAAGATTAAGTTAAAGTAGAGTTTAAGCACCGTTAATTTAGTTAAAGTATACCGTTATTTTATTCGTGTAGTTTATTCGATTAGTTTGTATTTGGTCACCTTTTGTATTATATTAACATCTTATAATAAATAACACTACATTCATAACCTCCAAACTGTAACTATGTTAAACCAAAGTGCAGAGTATAATCGAAGAGCCGCGATTATCGAAAGTATTCGCGCTGGGCGCTCAGCGACAGAAATTATTCGATTCTTCGGATACCCAAGATCGACTGTGTATGATGTTATCGGGAGATATAACGAGTCTGAGAAGTCCAGCGAAGGTTTTGCAACACCGGCCAGGAAAAGTCACTCGAAGAAGCGCGTTGTTAGGACGCCCAAAATCATTCAACGGGCTCAGAAGCTCATTTTTAAGGATCCAGGGCAGTCGATCCGAAAATTGTCGGCGATTGTCGGTGTAAGCGAAAAACTTACGCGTCAAATCGTCGAGAAGGACCTCCGCGACAAGTCTTATGCGATAAAAGTGAGACAGATGCTTTCCGAAGCTGCCACGACAAAGCGAGTTGAATGCTGTAACCTGCTTTTGTGTTCCTTACGAAACAAGGCTGCCGGACGCCTCAGGTTTTTTTCTGACGAAAAAATGTTTACTGTTGATGCGAAAATCAATCGGAGGAATGATCGCTGGCTCACCCACGATCCTGAAGATGTTCCCATTATTTCCAGAACGAAATTTTCGGCAAACGTTCACGTGCTAAGTGTCGTGTCGATCCGGCGTGGGCACGTGAACGCCAAGTCCTCGTCGACGCGGTAGGCTGCGACCTTTCGCTTTCGGGCATCTTAGCGAAGCTGCTCGAGAGCGGGGGGTGCCGACGAGCGTTTAACTCCTTCTGCGAGGACGTTATGTCCCAGAAGGAGTCTGCGGACCGGGAGCGCGATAGGCAACCCGGTTGCGAGCGGACCAACCGGAGACGTGCCCCGGCCACCGATCGCCTCAGTGCGCGAGGCGACGGTACATAACCACGGCTGCGGTCGGTGGAACTGCTAACCTCATAAGAGTCATCTCCTTCCGACTGCCGCACTGGTCGCAGGCGTCGGACACTGCCTGCGACTGGGTAGAATGGTGCACAAGTGAGCGATGGCGGCGGGCAGATGTCTGACCCGTCGTCGGTAGTTACCGGGTATTAGTATGTAACATTGTAAAAATGTTTGAACGAGTGTGGCGCTTATTTTTGTAAATAACGGTGTGAGTATGTGTGTGTTGCATACCCCGGGTGCGAGTTCGACTCGTGGCGCCGGATGGGTTTCGGTGAAATTCTTAGGAGAACCCGAAGCCCATCAGAAATCGGTGTAGGGAAGTGGAATCGGCGGGGTTTCAGTCGGTAAAAATCCGGCACTACCCCTGCACTTTCCCTTGGAAGTGCGGGGGTGTCTTACAGAAGATTTCCCCTCCGTCACAAAAAAAAAAAGTGTCGTGTCGAGTGAGGGTGATGTCATGCCACCGCATTTCTTCAATAAAGGGGGAAATGTCACAAAAGAAGTTTATTCGAATGTTTTAAAAAATTGTGGTGAAGCCGTGGATGGAAACTGTATCATCTGGAAAGCCGTATGTGTTTCAACAAGACGTTTGGTGCAAAGTTATCGGACAACGTCGACATATTTTGGTCTAAGGAATTTTGGCCTCCCAGCAGCCCAGATTTAAATCCTTTGGACTATTATGTATGGAGCGTGATTGAAAGGGTCACCAACAAGTCCAGACATCCCAACGTCTCATCATTAAGAGCCGCTATTGAAGCGGCATTCGCCGATATGAACCGAGGCTCATTAAAACAGGCCTGCGACAGATTCAGACCGAGAATGGAGGCGGTCATTGAAGCAGAGGGGGGTTATATTGAATGAATGTTTTCTTTATGACCCAACAAACAATACAGTAACAAAAAAAATTTTTTACTTTTCTATTATTGCAATAAAAATTATGTTCCAAAACAATGTTTGATTTGTCCGGATTTTGGCGACGCAGCCTGTATAATGCCCGCCTGCAGCAAAACCAAACTCAATAAATTAAATAAAGTAATCAACAAAACGCAATTAAAACATATATACTTATACGCGGTCATGCTATAAAACAAAATTATCTACGGGGCAAAACAAAAAGTAAAGGAAACCCAAAATGACAATACCCAGAACCGTGTAGTTAAAAAACGCGAGTAGCTTTCGAATATTTTTCAAACACGTACTTTTAAATGATTATTATTATTAAATCCGCATCTTAATTGTATTCCAAGCCGTACTGTATCTGTACGTATTTTAATAGTTAAAGTGAAATAGAGCAAATTTTTGCGGGACGCAGCACATTTATCGTGATTAAACCTGTTCGGCGACAGCAAATATAAACTTTGGGTAACTAAAATCAGCTGCACCTGATGCTTTTATACTATAATAAATTGCTTAAGAGTTTATTAGTTACAAAAAAAAGGGTCCAAGAGTGAAATTACAATATCAAAGTAAGAAAGACTTCCCGAAATTGATGTCGTTATAGACTTGTCTATACCCGCGTATGTTGTTGCAAAAGAAATTTGTGTGACTCGTGTTCGCTGGAGTCCCAAAGCAGAGTGTATCCCGTGTGGTGGTTGGATGAGAAGTGACTTGTCTTGTGGTTCAAAACGAAGTGTTTCAAAGTTTGGTGGTAGAATGAGTAGTGTTCCCCCTTCCCCTATCGGAGCCACCCTTATTGGAGGCCCCCTTATTGGGACCTTCCATATTGGGTCCTCCCATATTGAGGCCCCCATAGTGAGTTGGGAGTGGAGTGACGCATCCCAGGCTAGTATGTACGGGGTCCTCTTGTCCTTGCTTGCAGATAAGGCGATATAAATCAAGACCCCGCCATAAATAACCCGGGTACTCATTCCTGGCCACATGGATAGTTTGGAGGTTTATTGCAGCGTCTATGGAAACTCTAAGTGCCAGACGACGACGGTGTTTCGTCGGACACTTTCCAGAAACACTGCGCTTTGTTTGCTTACGATGCAACAGGAGGTTTGCATGAATAGGTGTATGTGAAAATACGAATGAACAGCACCTATTGTGCACTTTTCCGCGCGATTAGCACGGTTACCCCAATGGTATGCGACCGTTAATCTTCCCGACCGAAGTGGTCGCAGGATCCGCGGTTGAAACCGCGAACAAAACCATTTTGCATATTTTTCTTCTGTAAAATGGGGAATAAATGAAAATTGTTTACTCAGCGTCAATATTTCGCCGCATAACGACGGATAGTAATAACCAAACATTTTACTGATGATTTAAAAAACATTCAGAAATTCTTTACTCAGGACGTAAAAATGTTCAAAATTGATACATATTATTAACGATATATGCACGAACAGATAACACTAACTATTTGATTTATCAAAATGTTTGAAATTGTCCGAAATAAATGCGTCGTAACGTCGACGACATCGTGTTTATTACACACTTTTTTTAGTAATATGCCCTTCAAAATTATCTGTATCACACGTTTCCATGGAATATATTGATGTTGGCAATTCATTAATAGTTGGCAACATTAATATGTTTCATAAGAAAAAAGAAAATTCAGTGAATGTGGCAGGTCCATATTTTGATGCAACATCCTCCGATATTAAAAACAGACTGGCGTATAGTTCCATTACACTTTTTTTGAGAGCAAATTTTATCGCTTTTGCAGAAGAGTCGTAATTCCAAGTGCCACCGTGCATCCGCAAAACAGACAGACATTTTTCAAAGAAAATGAACGCCAACGAGACGTTATTGAAATTGTAATTCCATCTGTTCTTAAATTATGCCACAGTTGCAGATTTAGTACTTATGGATTGCTGCAATCCTAGAAAACATAATGTCGCTTTTTAAACCATTCGGCAAAGGTATGCACCAATTTCGCATTTCACATAATTTTGCTTCTAAATAAATTTCGACAATAGTATAAAAACGCGAAAGCGCGTACTTGTTCGGATTGGAAACATAGACAGATTTACCGTTTAAATGATCAAATAAGTAATTTAAAGTTTCAAATAAGCTGGCTGCATATTACACAATTGTTATTTTTATGCAACCCGTTAATGACGTCGTGAACAGTGCATATGATACTCTTCTGCTGAAAACTTTCAGAGCGAGTTTTTATTTTGACAAAAGAATTTCGCCTTATATATTTTTTTCTGACAATTTCAGCCGCTCATCAAGCCGCTCGGGTACTATTGTGTTTTTCCAAATTTCATAATGATAAAACATTGAACTTATAAACAACGGAATTGATGATTACAAAATTATTTTTTAATCAATTATTCCTCGTACTTTGAAAGAAATTTAAGTAATCGGAAAAAGAATACATTTTTGGGCCACTCTGTATGGAAATTTATGTTTTAATAGACGTTCGGTCATTTGCAATGTTGTAATTATTGTATCCCTGTTCATAAACAAGCCTTCTGACTTTTAAAATTATGAAGACTTTTAAAAATGTACCAGGTTGTTCAATAAGTTTTGTTTCGTTTTGTTGAGGGCGTTGCTACTAGTCCAAATTTGTTTTTGTTTTGTTGGTTCACTCTTCTTATCAACGTATGTGAAGGTTCATTTCAATCAGTCAATGCATTCTTTGTTTACAAGCCATTTAGTGTCGCCGTGTCACAGTATTTTCGACAATGGAAAAAATTGAATATCGTGCAGTGATAAAATTCTTATTTTTGGAAGGTGTAGCACCAAAAGAAATTCACGAACGAATGTTAAGAGTGTATAATGAACGTTCACCTTCAATTAGAACAGTAGAAAGATGGGTTGCTGAATTTAAACGTGGTCGTACAAGCCTTGAACACGATCCACGTGAAGGACGTCCAAAAACCGCATCAACACCAGAAATCGTAGCCAAAGTACAGGATATGGTTTTGGAAGATCGTCGATTGACTGAGAGGGATTTAGTAGAGGCTCTACACATCTCATTAGGCAGTGTGAGTCATATTTTAAATAAAATTTTGAGTTTTAAAAAGCTGTGTGCACAATGGGTGCCGCATTCGCTAACAATTGAACAAAAACACATTCGAATGCGACTTTCTCAACAACATTTGGAGCGTTTTAAAAAGGATAAAGTGGATTTTGTGCGTCGATTCATCACTATGGATGAGACTTGGGTCTATCACCATGATCCTAAATCAAAACAAGAGGCTAAAGAGTGGTGTGAACCTGGTTGTTCGGCTTCGAAACGAGTTCGTGTCCAGAAATCGGCCAAGAAGGTTCTGGCATCAATTTTTTGGGATGCGAAAGGAATTTTATTTGTGGATTACTTGCAAACTGGTAAAACAATTCATTCTGAATATTATTGCAACCTTTTGGACCAGTTGAAGGAAAAAATTCGTGAAAAAAGACCCGGTTTGCAGAAGAAAAAAATCCCTTTTTCATCAAGACAACGCATCGTGTCACAAGAGCATTTTGACAATGGCTAAAATCCATGAATTAAAGTTCGAATTGTTGGAGCATCCGCCGTATTCACCAGATTTGGCCCCCAGCGACTTCCATTTGTTTCCAGAACTCAAAAAATTTATGCGTGGCAAGCGTTTTTCGTCAAATGAAGAGGTCATAACGGCTGTTGAAGCGTATTTTGCAGACCTCCCGGAATCTCACTTCAGGGATGGGATCCATAGATTGGAGGATCGTTGGAGCAAGTGCATTAATGTTCAGAGAGATTATACTGAATAATAAAGTGTATTTTGAACCATAACATTGTGTGTTTCTTATCGAACGACAAAACTTATTGAGCAACCTGATATGTTAAAAAATAATTTTTTACAGCACTTAATTTTATACATAAAATACCAATGGTAACTTCTAAATCGCGCAGCATAAAAACAAGAATTTAGTACGCCCATCTACGCTGCGGCATAAATTTGCCATCTTTGAAACCTTCAACAACCTATTTTGTTACGTGTAAACTTAAACACTTTTTTACACCCATTTCATCAATAAAGAAAGACCAACTGAGCTCTCTTATTTCCATATGCTCAGCTTTAATTTGGAAGCCGTTAAATATATTATGAGTCTGGGTCAAATTTTAATAATTTTTACGGGACTCGGTAATCGGAAATGGAACAGAGTGCTCCTTTTATTGTACAAAGTTGGCGAATACATTGACATACACGCCGTTTTATCGTCTCGCGTAAAAATTTGATTTAAAGCCTTAAACAGCGACATCATTATAAAAGTTAAGTCGATGCCCAACACTTTTCTTGCAATTGCTTTCTTCAAGCACGTTTTAGCTAATAGTACCTGAAAAAAATCAATTTTTCAATCAATTCTTTGTTTCATACTTTTCTCACAATTTCGAATGACGAATATTGCATTTATTCTTCTTTTGTTTCAGCTGCTGTTCAATCTCTGGTAATCAATTTTCCTTTTTGTCGCTTTCTTTCGTTGTCGAGTTGGCCTCAGCATCAGAATTATCGTTAATATTACCATGAAACAGTATATGTATTTAGGATTTAAACACGTGAAACTAGAGAGTATAATATTTTTAAACAATAACAACACAATCAAGACTTATTTCCTAATCTTTCGTCGTTTCGCCGTTTCGCCTTTTCGTCTTTCCGCCTTTTTGTCTTTACGCCGTTTCGTCTTTACGCCTTATCGTCTTTACGTTTCGTTGTCAACTGACTACTAAGCAACGCAATAACACAATTCAACTAACTCGTCACCTATCATACATGAATATAATATCTGAAGATAAAAGGTGACCTTTCCTCGCCAATTAGAGGACCCTGCATTTGAGATCTTACATATATTAGGAACAGTATCTTCCCTTAAAATGCCAGCTGAATGGAAACTACTTTTCACAAAGTGCCGACTGCAAATGTAGTTTCTTTGCAACACTGTGTTTTTCATCTCCATCCAATCATCTAAACCACAGTTACCCAGTCACGTTAAAAGCAAGGGAAATACGGAAAAACAAGACAGAAGGAATATAAACTTACCTCTTGTTGTAGCATGAAGCACAAGTTTTCTATAAGAAACTCACAATCACTTCCCATACCGGCGTAAATACTATGGACTTCTTTCAAGGTATATTTTCATATTTACCACTATTTCAATAGTGCTAACGTCGTATTTAGCTCTGAACTGGTAATGTCACATGTGTAACGTCCTAGTCCGAGTCCCGCTCATTATCGCCTGTTTGCCGAAAGACGGGGCAGGCAAATGCAATTTGTAGCAATAGTCACCAGAAACGATCGACGCGCATCTCTAGGTTTCAAAGAGAAAACCCACCCAATCCACATGCGCCGACTGCCATACCTGCATATTTTGTGGCGTCACCGCGTAACTTTGTAAATAAAGATAAGATAGAAATAGAATAGAATAAGAGAGAAAATAGCAATGTCTCCAAATTGGTTCATTAGCCCCCACCAAACCAGTCTCTCCCATAAATTTGTGGCGGTATACTACATTCAACCATCACCAGACGGCGTCACATACAACCCGACTGGTGGGAAATATCGCGCAAGCAATAACCACCATTGGGTCCAGACTGGTTAGTTGTTTCTTCACTAGTCTCCAAACGATGACAAAACCGCTCTCTCGAATCGGGCCAACTCTCAAAAGCACTAGTAAACTTTCGCAGCAAACAGCGACATTGCATGCGTTAAGGGGGCACATACACCTAGAGATTTTGAAAAAATCTAATTTTTCGTTTTTTGTATACTCAAAAAGTATATGGTCTTGAGAATAGCTCCTGCAAGTTTCAAAGTGATTCCTTAAAAATTGTCGGAGGTATAGCATTTGAAGCGAGACAGGCCCAAGCGCGTTCGAACGCCTGCGGACGCGACGTATGTGTACCAGGTTGCTCAATAAGTTTGTCGTTCGATAAGAAAAACACAATGTTATGGTTCAAAATACACTTTATTATTCAGTATAATCTCCCTGAACATTAATGCACTTGCTCCAACGATCCTCCAATCTGTGGATCCCATCCCTGAAGTGAGATTCCGGAAGGTCTGCAAAATACGCTTCAACAGCCGTTATGACCTCTTCATTTGACGAAAAACGCTTGCCACGCATAAATTTTTTGAGTTCTGGAAACAAATGGAAGTCGCTAGGGGCCAAATCTGTTGAATACGGCGGAAGCTCCAACAATTCGAACTTTAATTCATGGATTTTAGCCATTGTCAAAATGCTCTTGTGACACGGTGCGTTGTCCTGATGAAAAAGGATTTTTTTTCTTCTGCAAACCGGGTCTTTTTTCACGAATTTTTTCCTTCAACTGGTCCAAAAGGTTGCAATAATATTCAGAATTAATTGTTTTACCAGTTTGCAAGTAATCCACAAATAAAATTCCTTTCGCATCCCAAAAAACTGATGCCAGAACCTTCTTGGCCGATTTCTGGACACGAACTCGTTTCGAAGCCGAACAACCAGGTTCACACCACTCTTTAGCCTCTTGTTTTGATTTAGGATCATGGTGATAGACCCAAGTCTCATCCATAGTGATGAATCGACGCACAAAATCCACTTTATCCTTTTTAAAACGCTCCAAATGTTGTTGAGAAAGTCGCATTCGAATGTGTTTTTGTTCAATTGTTAGTGAATGCGGCACCCATTGTGCACACAGCTTTTTAAAACTCAAAATTTCATTTAAAATATGACTCACACTGCCTAATGAGATGTGTAGAGCCTCTACTAAATCCCTCTCAGCCAATCGACGATCTTCCAAAACCATATCCTGTACTTTGGCTACGATTTCTGGTGTTGATGCGGTTTTTGGACGTCCTTCACGTGGATCGTCTTCAAGGCTTGTACGACCACGTTTAAATTCAGCAACCCATCTTTCTACTGTTCTAATTGAAGGTGAACGTTCATTATACACTCTTAACATTCGTTCGTGAATTTCTTTTGGTGCTACTCTTTCCACAAATAAGAATTTTATCACTGCACGATATTCAATTTTTTCCATTGTCGAAAATACTGTGACACGGCGACACTAAATGGCTTGTAAACAAAGAATGAATTGACTGATTGAAATGAACCTTCACATACGTTGATAAGAAGAGTGAACCAACAAAACAAAAACAAATTTGGACTAGTAGCAATGCCCTCAACAAAACAAAACAAAACTTATTGAACAACCTGGTAATTCGAGCTAAATATGAACAGTGCGCCGGAGTAGTTACATTTCTTTCGTTAGTAACTATCCGTTAATTCAAGTGTTCGTTTCGATTTGGTTATAAGCGCGGCAACGTAAGAAAATCGTTGTACAAAATAATTTTTTGATAAAAATGGAAAGGAAAAAGGGTTCCAGAGAAGCTCATCGGTCAGGCAGTTTTATAAAACATAGGAAACGAAAGAGATCGCGTCCTCTCAACAAACACGAAGCAGAAAAAGAGGCAGCGAGTATCAGCGCTTTTCGAGAAAATTAAAAACAGCGAACGACGTATGTGCCTGAAGGACGGAGCATCGGATATCGCATTTTAAATTTTATCACTGTGTTCTCGGCAATTTCTGGGCATGTGAAGTGCAAAGTATGTAACTCTAATGTAGAGTTTAGAACAGAAAGCACTCGAGGACTTGGTTTTCAAATTTTGATTGTGTGTCCATCTTGCAACCCAATTTCAATTCCATCATGTCCATTTATTGGACCAGCATATGAAATTAGTAGACGCTTCATATTTGCTATGCGTTTATTGGGTATTGGTTTAAATGGAGCAAGACAATTTTGTGGGCTAATGGATCAGATAACTGACAATAATGTACGCTATGGAAATTTCTACGGGACCATATGCCCATCAATACGCGGCCGTTGAGGACGACCGCTGGGTCTACTTCGCCGAGCGTCGAGCACAAGAAGCGACAAAAAGTGCAAGAATATTACGCAGGCAAGCTAGGATCGAAGCTTTTGATGCCGCTATATCTGGGGAAGGTTTGCTATATGACCCTGGAGTGGATGACTCTGTGTAAGTTTAAAAAAAAAAATTTATCTACGTTTTAACCGAATGTCGAACTTTAAACGCGTTTTTCTCGAAACCGTGTTTTCAAAACATGTACCGGAAATATCTCGGAAACGATTACACCGATTTACTTCAAATTTGGAGGACTTCTTCTAAACGAAAAAAAGCAGTCTTTGTCGTGGCGGATTTTTTTTAGAGCCTTTACTTTTTTTTATAGCCCAAAAAAGACCAATTTCTACCCTAAAATATCGCTTTTTTTACTTAAACGGCCACCATTTTCACAAAAATCAATATTTTCAAAATCGGCCACGACAAAGATTAGATCATTTTATGTAGTTTAAGGAAATTATAGTCTGGTCTGTTTCAGATAAATCCTGTATGGGCTGCATCTGGGACCGCGGAACACCTTTTTTCAACGTCGTCTTACACCGAGGACTATATCTCCACCATTTTAAAAAATGTTTATTTCAAATTTATTCTGATACTTATTCTAATAGTGTACTCTAAGGTAAAAAAAGTAGGACTAATAACACGCGTTACTTTTCCCACAAAAAATTCATAAAGAATGCCTATTTTGAACAACTCTAGGTGTATGTGCCCCCTTAAGTCAAACGCAAGTGGACTTAGTCCGTAGTGTGGTATTTAGATATTCCACAAATTTTTCGGAGCGGTAGTCGCACATCCGGTTCATTATATATACACTAAATCTTTCAAATCGTAAGTCCAAGCGTCTATGGCTGGATTCGTCTGCCTTAACCCCATTTATGAGTCTATGGGCAGACCGGAGACGAAACGCCAACCCTCCTTCTTTCTTTGTCCATTTTCAATCCCATATCATTAGCCTGGCCGTTTTCTCATTCCGTAGAGGCGGCTTTGCGAAACTTCGAATGCTCTCCTTAAGGCTGAGTTTAGAAGTGGGAGCAAGAGTGCGTCGAAACTGAAAAATAAATATGTCGTGTTCTTACCCGTGGACATCAAGATGTAACACATGTGATACGATAGTAATAAACGGCCACCTATTCCATGGACACGGGAACATATTTTTCCATTACGTAGTAGGCGTACCCTAATCAATGACCCACATCTCGTCCGTACCCATGAAACGTCCCAACCTTTTTTGTCTCATTATTGCCTTTACGCCGAAAGATGGCGCAGGCAAATGCAACTTCTGGGTGCTGTCTTAACACTTTGCCGGCCGCTGTCACGCTGGCGTGACTTTTGCTCGCCAACTGTTATCGGCCGGGGTCACGTACGCATGACACCAGCTCAGCGCGGCGACAATGTTTCTACTATGGTTCTATTTTAAAACGTTGACTGCCACGCAAGTTTATAAGAAAATCTCCAACAGGCCACGCGTACTGCTATACCATGGACCAATTGTTTCTTAGCGTAGTAGAAAATTATTACGATTATTATAAAACGAAATGCCTAGATTTTCCATCAAGTTGAAAATTTATGTTGAAAAATCGTAGTGGGCCTATTGTTTATTACCATAGGAAAAAATAAATACGTTAGAACGAAACGTTTCGGAACATGCATTCAGTTGAAAATTTTTCCTCAACAACGGAATATCTAAGAGAGCATATGAGATTCAAAAATCATTTCTTTTCAAACATTTTTTATATAGTGACGCATGGTTAAAGCTAAGTTCATAACAATTAGTAGCTTTATCATATCCTATGAAATATCTTTTTAAATACTTACTAACTAACCTTCTAAATATTCAAACAAGCGTCACCCCAATACGGATGACGCGGCCTGATCAGATTTTTTGCTTGTCGTTCGAATGTGGATAACACGGCAGTCAACGGGTTAAGGATATAAAAATATGCATTAAAATTTATGTAACACTAATTTTAATGGCATTTGTAATAATAACCATCCCCTATGTACGATGGATAGTGTAAATATAGTAGCAGTAGAATCCACGCGAAATTCGCTGGCGGTATCGTAAAGGCGATGCGAGAAATAAGCGGCCGGCAAAGTGTTAAGTCCCGCACAAATAATGTTCTTGCTCGGATATTAAACTCAGTCGAGTTTCGATAACAAAAACGATAAACTTTATTTCTTATATTGGAGGATACTCTTGACACATGTGCTCGCTTCTTTTGACAGCAAACAAATTATGCCCTAGTCTTGCTTACGGACCAATTACAATGTTATCGCGTCGTGGCGCTTTTGTTGCGTGCGGAAATATTCCTGCAAGAGCGCAACAAATTTTTCGTACGCGATCGAAACGCATTCTGTTCATTATATTTACCAAATCATCAAAATCGTAATACTAAGCATCTGGAGCAGGATCTACTTCAAATACCCCAACCGATGAGTCTGTAGGCAAATCCGAGACGAATCGCAAACCTTTTTTTCTTTTTTCATTTTTACCGTCCCTCATCATTAACCTGTTCCTTCTGCCGTTCCGTCTAAGCGTTTTCCGAATTTTCGAGCGCTCTCCTTAGGCCAGGTTTAGAAGTGGAGACGAAAATGCGTAGAAACTTAAAATAAATGTAGTATCGCGATATGAATTGGCAACACCCGATTTTGTGTGTGTGTGTGTGTGTGTGTGTGCATGAGCGATCGAGCGTTTGGAAGATTCTAGAATAAGTTGTAATGTGTACCAATGCGTTTGGAAGATTCTAGAATAAGTTGGTTGCTAGGGAAGTAAATAAGATGAGCGACCGATTGTGTGATCCGCGATTCATTTGTTTATAAGAAGAAAGGAGCGAGAGCTTCACTCGAGAAGCAGTCGCCACGAGACCATCACGAGGAAACGATTACGGGGAAACGATTTGACACACGCGAAACATCTTATCTTGTATTGTTGTTCATTTCATTTTAATAAACATCTATCGTATCACTAAATTTCCACAAAACTTGGGGGCTCGTCCGCGATAGTGACTGGTGAATTGAACAAAATATTTTGATATTGCTGTATCGAATAATTGTGCAAGAATGGACCACGCGATAGCATCGTCCCGACAAACAACGAACGAAGATCTGAAAATCGATGCCTTGAAGATGGACGATTAAAGCAAGCCCTAAAGCAACGCAAAATAAAAACGAGTGGACCTAAGGCAGAGCTGGTACAGCGACTAAAAGCTGCCATGGTGCTTGAGGAACAACGGGAGGACGACGATGAAGACGATGTGCTCGTTACGAGTGACGAAGACGAAGATGACGAAGACGAAGTAAGACACGACGCAAGTGCACGAGGAAGAGGTACGATGCAACAGTCGCTTACGTTCCGAGACATTGAAGAAATCGTACAGCCATTCCGTGGCGATACCATGTGCGTAAGATTATGGGTTCAAGAATTTGAGGAAACGGCGGAACTTTATGGGTGGTCGGAAATACAAAAAGTGGCGTACGCGAAACGACTTCTACGAGGACCGACCAAATTATTCATCAACCACGAACGAGCAGCAAAAACATGGAAAAGTAAAAAGGGCATTGAAAGAAGAATTTTCTCGCACAATAGATAGCTACAAAGCACATAGAGAATTAGGACAGACGAAAAAATCGCCAAATGAAACGTATGAAGAATATATTTACAAGATGTACGACATTGGTGGACAAGCAGACGTCGAAACCAGGGCAATAATTAAATATATTGTCGAGGGAGTACCGGACGAAGCAGTTAACAAAACCATCCTGTACGGTGCCACAAATTTACGTGAGCTAAAAGCAAAATTTGCCCTATATGATGACCAGAAGGCCAGCGCGAGAACGAAATCGAAACGAGTAGAGGAAACACCAGCATGGAAGAAACAACCGTCTGATACGCAAAGAGCGGATAGACCGAAGACGGAAACCCGATGTTATAACTGCGGAGACCGAAATCACGTGCGCGAAGTGTGCCCGACGAAACACAAGGGAGCGAAGTGTTTCAAATGCAATGACTATGGACATATTGCGTCAAAGTGTCCGACTAAGTGTAATGAAGTAAGTCAGGTAGTTATAAGTGACAATTGCGACGATCTACGACAGGCGTGCGAAAAGTACCAAAAACAGGTAAAAATTCAGGGTCATGAGGTGAATGCGATTATTTAGTATATAAAAATGAGTCTCCCTGCTTTACGAGAAAACGCGATAAATTTTAATGGCATATGATCGAAAGACAATTCTACTCTAGGCGGCTTTTGTGTTGATGCGACTATTGATGGCGAGACCTACCCGATTAAGATTCATGTGGTTCCGGACACGGCGATGTGCTACGATTTGCTTATCGGTAGTCATTTATTGAATAACGTGCGTACGGTTATGGAAGGTGGCGATGTTTTTATAACACCGTTGGGAACGCGTCACACGACAAAATCAAAAATACCGGAAGTTTTGCAGATCGATGTTAAAGATACAGGTGTATTGGTACCCGAAGAACAATGTACTTCCAATACGGCAGAAGAGTCGAGAAATGTTACAGAAGATGTACCTACTAGTGAAGTAGATACAGTGCACGATAAAGCCTCAGATATGATAATATTAAACAATGTGTCAGAGACATCAGAGAAGGATACGCTTGAGAAAAGTGTAGTAGAACCTGAAAACACTGAATTTGTACAATTCTCCCAAGATAAGCAAGATGACTCGCAGATGGAGAGTCAATCGATGGACGCAGAAGATCTATTTGGCGAATGCAATCTAATTTTCGAAAATGTTGACCAAATGGAGACTGAAAATTCGACGGACGTAGACGTAGGATTTTCGAAATTATGTGAACAACTGGACAACCTGCGGAAAGCCGCGAGTGCGAGAGACGACTCCGAATCTTTAACCCTTTCGCTACGGCAGTGTATGCCGTAGGAGCGTCGCCGCTGTACGGGCCCGCGTGCCGCCGAAGTAGCGCCACTGAACGGACCACTGCGCCGGAAAGTATGCATGTTGTGCTTAGGTAAACTGGTGTTCGGACTCATATCTTTCTGTGCAGACTTGTCATTCTCCGGATCGTACGCTTCTTTAAGTGTTACACAACAACATATTTTAAGGTTTTCCAATTATTATATCAATAAAAATATATTTAAGAATTCAAAATTACACTTTACAATATCAAATTAAAATTTTCAATAATTTAATTCAGTGTGATAAATCTCGAAGCAAGGGTCGACACACAATCCCACATTACAATTTTAACATTCATACGCAGTTTCGCGTCTTCTATCGTTCGCATGGCAAACAACACACCTTCTCCTTGGTTTTTTCCCTACTGATTTATAAGCTGACGGAAAATGTCGTTGTATTAATCTCAGTGGATCATTATTCGACGCTCGATGTTGATGATTTCTACTATGATGGTACTTCCCTAGTATTTCCCTAATTAATTGCAATTGAAATTTTGCTATAGATATTGGTCGTCTCATCTTATGCTTGTATAGACAATAAGCGTTCCAGACGCAAATGTCTATCAAATGAAAGAAAAATTTCCGGTACCACTTCAAAGATTTCCGGGTCGAGTTCACAGTGCTTATGACCATATCAGCTTTATCCACTGCACCCATTGAATTATTAGTCTAACACGCATACAGGTTTCTGGATAACTCTTTCTCCTCCGTACCTGATTACCGTCTTAAATTCTGCTGTATGCATTGTAGAAAGCATGTACACCTCTCTCTTATCCATCCACTTTAAAACTAATAAATTATGGGATGATCTAAATGCAGCCTCTCCCCTTTTCAATCGTTTGTCAATTTTGGGCATTCCCTTTCTCCTTTTCATTACAGTCCCGCATGCATTTGTGCCATTATTATGTAAAAACTTAAATAAAGCGAGACTCGAATACCAATTATCTACATAAAGGGTATGGCCCTTTCCTAGATGCGAATTCATAAGGGTTTCCACTATTGCTCCAGATTTTCCAATGTCTCGATTTTCAGTATCTACCATGGTAGATGATCCGGCATACATAATTAAATCTTGCACGAATCCTGTCTCACAGTCCGCCAGAATAAACGATTTTATACCAAATCTGTTTCTCTTTGATGGTATGTATTGCTTAAAAGAAAGTCGCCCTTTATACAGAAGCAGACTTTCGTCAATGCATAGGTGTTGATAAGGCTGAAATGACTCGTTAAAGGCTTTCCGCAATATTTCAATGACGTTTCGTATTTTATACAAACGATCATTAGTTTGGTCAACATGGTCAGCGAAATGCAGCATTTGTAATAATTTAAAATAACGGTCTCTCGTCATTATTTCTCCAAAAATGTCGCTACATAGAAGTTTATCTTTACTCCAGTATTCTGGTAATGATAACTTCTTATTGCGGGTCATCAATAATGTCACAGCAAAGAAACAATATAATTCGTCTAATACTGTTTCATGTGACATATTTACGTTATTATTATTTTTCGAGACCAATATTGATTAGATTTGCTTACAATTAACTCTACGAGTTCTTCAGAAACAAAAAGTTGAAAATAATCTAAGATTTTCGCAGAGCTATTAATATTTCTTTTAATTCCTGAATTCGCTACCGTAAAATTGTGTATTTTAGGGACGAATGTGTTCGACGTCCATACTTCACAATTACTGTTATGGGCTTCCATCTCTTCTGCTTCTGATTCGGAAGTACTACATATAGCTCTTCTCTTTCTGTGTGGTATTAGATTAATTTCATTTTCATTATCTGAGTCATTGTTTGAATCAATTAAGCCATTACAGGATCTAATTCTTTTCGGCCGTCTTTGTGCCATTCTATAAAGGGAGGTACAAAAGATCTTATAAAATAAACTAAACAAAACCCCAAGTAAAATTTTCAAATAAATGTTGCAAACCTTGGAAACTTACCTAACAGCTGCGATCCAATTTCTTCTAATGATTCAAGGAACTTGTATTGTACTTTTGTACAATATAAACAGTTTATTCTCGAATAGAATAAAGAAAAAACTTGTTTCGACGTACAGATATATATATTTTCAAATATATATATTTCGGTTTCAAAATATACCTATACTTGGATTGCTTCAGGACGGTTGAATATTACTCACTGACAACTTGAACGAGACTGAAGCGTGATTCTTGCCCGATTGCTCCAACAAAATTACATGATAATACTTCGCTTGTTTTAAACAAATGCGAATCAACCAGAGAATAAGACAAATGCCATCAATGTGCAGTATGACTAAAGCTAAAAACATTGCAGCGCTCATGGTCAATTGGTATCAAACTGACGTCGTCTATAGGCGACACTCGTACACACAGGTCGTCGCGCGGATGTCGCCTATAGGCGACGCTCGTAGCGAAAGGGTTAAGGGCAGCAATCGAAGAACCAGCGAACAAAAGGACGGATCACGGAAGTAAGAATACCGAAGACATTATACCGATGGATACTGCGGAAGAACAATCAAACGTATTGCCAGGACAAGGCGAAGAACTATGCATCATTCCCGACAATGTGAAAGTCATTATCCAAGAAAAAGCAGGCGCTCCGAATTTAGACGAAACGCGCAAAGATGTGTCTGAGAAACAAACTGCTGCCAATAACAGAGCAATGGATATTCCCAGCGACGGTGTTAATTCGAAGAGGGAGAAAAGCTGTACAAATTGTTTATTAATTGTCAAGCCAAATTACGAACGGAATCTTTCCTGGGAAACGATGGAGTTTTGTAACGAGAAATGTTTAGGCAAATTTCAAACGAAGTACGGTATTTACTGTAGAAATTGTAATGGGTTAGTCCAAGCTGTGAGTTTGGACAAGTACTGTATGCGCTTCTGTTCCGACGTGAGGCAATTTTGTTGCTCTACGTGTTTAGAGGAATTCAAGAAAGGCCTGAAGGAGGTACGCAGCTACTGTCAGAAGGATAAAAGTTCGGGTACATAAGTTTTTTCGGCACCGGTAGGTGTATGGGAAAGTAAAAAAGTAAGAAAGAAAAGACTGTATGGAAAGTATTCGAAAATGAGTTGTGCCGAACCGGTGAACGTCGAGAAGAATCATGCATGCGTAGTAGTCGATACGTTGTCGAAAAGATTGGGGAGCACGAGGGTCCACAGAAGACGTCCACCGCCGCCGATTTTATGAAAATGTAGATAGGAAATGAAGATAGTGATAGTGATAGTGAAAGTGCAGAGAGTGTAACATCTGAGGGCAGATGTTAATTACAGAATGGCCGAGTGTAGTATCGCGATATGAATTGGCAACACCCGATTGCGTGTGTGTGTATGTATGCATGAGCGATCGAGCGTTTGGAAGATTCTAGAATAAGTTGGTTGCTAGGGAAGTAAATAACATGAGCGACCGATGGTGTGATCCGCGATCCATTTATTTATAAGAAGAGAGGAGCGAGAGCTTCACTCGAGAAGCAGTCGCCACGAGACCATCACGAGGAAACGATCACGGGGAAACGATTCGACACACGCGAAACATCTTATCTTGTATTGTTGTTCATTTCATTTTAATAAACATCTATCGTATCACTAAATTCCCACATATATATGTCATGTTCCTACCCGAGGACATCAGAACATATCACACATACTTAGCAGAACTGCTTTACCTACTCTAGCCAAATGAAAAAACGTGTCGGTACGTTAAATGGTCTCTATTGTCAGTTATATGTAGTATCGATTTTTATATGATACTTAACCCTTTGCGATCGATGTCCCCGTTGCGGGGACATTTCTCAATCGTCATAGAAGTCGAAGTCATTAAATCATTGTAGAAGTCGATATTCCGCAGCGGGAACCTTCGAAAATGCAATTTTTTGTTGAGGCGTGCAGATATGGGTCATCAACTCATACATACTGTATAAAGTAATAAAACCACAGAACAACGAAAAGCCACTGACACACTTTTTTGTGAAATGTTTAGTCGATCGGTTAGTAAGAAATTTCCGGCACCAAACACTATCTTAGTAAATCACTAAATAATTAATTTCATATAATTCGTTCAGGAATCAAGAAAGACTATGTAGTATGTTTCGACAGGAAAACTGCTGGACAAAGACGACAAATACACACGTACTGTGATACTTGTACACGAAAGCCAGGACTTCATAACGGTGATTTTTTTACGAAATAGCATACTTTAGAACATTACAGAGATTAAAAATCTATATTCTTACGTATTCCAAGTAGTAATAAAGCCAACAAATCAGTTTCGACAAATTCTGCGTGTTTCAGTATCCATATATTAACTTTAAATTTTGTACGAAAAAGTAACTGCGAAATGCTAAATATTATCCGACCTGCTGGTACTCTTAAGATCGAAATCTGCCGACCGCAAAGGGTTAAAATGCAATCTTATTTATTATAATACTCCGAACTATCCACCTGATATGTATCTATAGCCCGTAAAAGTGTTTCGTGTAATGCAGGGTGCGTCTTAAAATCGATTGCTAAATGTAATTTTGTTTTTCATGTTATTATCCGATTATCATCAGTCTTTTGTAATGTCATCGATATATAGTATCTTAGTCATATTTTTCCACGTAATCCATCGGACTGGACCATTGCGTCACGTCATGGGAAAAATCCCAAATGTTTAGAAACGGTTTGAATGTCCTAAAAGAGCCCAACTCACGTGTATTAGTTTGGTAGACACATTGCCTCCTTTTAAGTTACAGATGCATCATCGTTGTGGGCACATATGTATAAGTAATGTTGTAGGTATAATCGATGTAATAAAAAAGTTTCAGGTCGTCTGACACCGAAGGGTTATTGTAACCGCGCGGAAACCCAACGGAATTTTAAGGAAAACGTTTACACTTTCCAAGATAAAAACTATGTACAGGTAACCCTCCTATGACACGGTATCTTATAACACGGTTTCGCTATAACACGATTTGTAAATTGCGGGAACACTCCTACAACACGGCATCCTGTAACACGGTTGTTCCTTTTATCGGGGCCTGTGTCCCCCGTAGGACATTGGGGATATGTCCTTGTCGCTGAAAGAAATAAAAACATTAACCTTAAATGCGTGTTGGAAGAAGATATGGCCCTCTTCGGTTGAAACAGAAAACATGCGTGAAATATCAGAAAATGAAATTGGTGCCATATTGGAAGTCGCTAAATCAATCGGAGGCGAAGGTTTCGTGGATATGGCTACCAAAGACATTCAAGATTTATTAGTGGAAGAAGAAGTTGACGAAGCGGATTTTATAGAAATGGCATCCCTAGATGCAAATCAAATCGATTTTGAGGACGCTAGCTCTGATGAAGATTGTGGAGTTAAGAATTTAACATTAAAAAAATACAAGAAGGCCTATGCTTAGTGGAAAATCTCGAGTCATTTTTCTTGAATACAGACCCTTTCACGGAAAGAAGTCGAAAATTCAAAAGGGAGCTGCAAAACTGTTTAGCTCCATACCGCGAAATTTACAATGACCTAGTTAGAACCAGCAAGCAAAGTTCGATTACAGATTTTTTTAAGAGGGGAAAACATACAAAAACTTTAAATAGAGAAAAAAGTTCTGAAAGTGAAGGCAATATCGTTCCACCGAAAAAACGTTCTCGGTTGATTATACTGAGCAGTGACGACCAATGAATTCATTAAATTATGGTGGCGTCAGATTAAATTTTTTTGTTTACATTGTGTTGTACATACATTTATATTTTTAATAAAAATTAAGTTGTTTATGTCGAATTAAAAAAATATTTGTTTTTAATAAGTTTTTGGAACGTAACCCCCCTTTTTGTACTAACTCAGGGTCTCATGCAACACGGTTTCACACAACACGGCATTTTCTAGGAACCTGACTACCGTGTTATAGGAGGGTTACCTGTATCACATATTTTGATAATAACTCGTATAACAAATTAACGATTATAATGTTTGAAAAGTTGCAGGGAGGTAAACTCCGAGAATGTCGTTTTGTAAGTGTTATTCTCCTTGTATGGCTGGTATGTTCATATAACGTCTTTGTTGCAATAGCTTGATATGGTAATTCTACCATGATCAGTTGCTTGGGCTCTTACTATGTCGTTTCCTTTGTTGCAGTATATTATGTCGGTTCGGAAAGAGCAAAGGCGAGCCGCGAGTTTGAAGAAACGTTTCTTCTCTTTTCCACACGGCAAATTTCGATTCCGCTCAGCGCGCCGTATATGAAGTTTTATTGTAATTGGTGGTAATACACTCTTTCGCGAGTTTGTACTTATTTTCCTTTTCCATGCTAATTCCCATCCTACTGCTAACGAAGTGTCAATCTTTTTGACACAGCCCTAGCATACGCATTACGACATAACACCATTGTTCTATGCAACTAACACGTAAATTCATCGTCAGCAAAGGGTAGTGATTTTTCGTAATAGAATTATGAAAGTCAAAAAAGATTTAACTGGTCCTATAGGAGCAATTGTTTCGTGGATGTAAAGAAGTATCAAGACGCGAGACGTATTGTCATAAAAGGTAGAATATAACTTGCACTTCCATTCTGGCAACAAGCGAATCCGAATTGACATTGAAACTTTATATCACATAAGAAATATTTATTTTTAATGGGTACTGCGATTGCCTGTTAGTTAAAGTGTCAAACTTTGTCAATAAAGATTTTTGAATGAGTGCCATATTCCTTGACGAAGTAAATCTCTTTCCAGAGTGTATCAAATCGTCCCAACTGTGTAGTTAAATTTTTCCTTTCAATTGTGTATTCCTTTGTACGGCCAACGAAGTCATCAGCCCTGTTTCTGTGCTTTATCAAATTAAAAAGCACCATTCTAGTAGCATAGAGATGAAATCGCAAATTATCGGGTCATTCGACGGCAAATCGATCGTTCTGCATCATCAACATCAGGCATTTTGTTCTAAATGAAATATAACATAGTATATATGAAGTTAAGAAGACTAAGTCGTAATTTTTTCTATGTGTAAATTTGTTTAATAGATATGTTTCGTTTAATGTCATAATTCTGTCGATTCCGATGAAAGTGTATAGTTAAAGCATATTGAAAAAGTATAGGTCGCATTGAACAAAAGCTGACCTCGGTTGAATGTGTAATTTTTCTCCGAACGAAATTGTGTTGTGCTATTTCATGAAATGACTATAAAAAAGTACTTCAATTTTGTAGTGTATTTCTTTAGTACTGGAAGTGTTCACGCCGTGCGTTGTTTGCAATCAAATTTGCGGGAACAGATCATTGTTAGAATGAAACAAATTTTTGTGTACAAAAGCCATTTTGAACATTTCGCAAAAACAAAATTTATCTTCTGCATGATTATTTACATATATTTTAAAATATTATAAACTATTTAGTGGTACTAGAGCAGCCGTAAGACGATCTGAAAAGCATATTCGTCCGACTGCATTCTGAATAATGAATTCCAAACTTCGTTTTACATGTATTTAGTAAAACAATATCGGCAGCCTTATTAACAGTGAGTTCGCCACAGAAATCCAAAGCCATACTCTTGTTAATACATCATGTTTTCTTAGATTAATAAACGATATTTTTGACAGTACAAATAGCAGAACCACATAATATGATGCAAACCCATTGAAGAATGCGTCATCAAATTGCCACTTTCACGTAGAACTACATTGAATGATCCAAGGTACTGCATGCACAAGTTGTTTTTTAATGCAATAAGGTCGGCTGATACGTTATCCATACTTCACACAGGCTTGCAATTATCAATTAATGCTACAATACAATTCTGACATAATATCGGCAATGAAGGTACAACATATTTAAGGACATCGCGACTGCAACAGGATACAGTAGAAAATGTATGCTCTGCAATAAGGCACGAAGCGAGTAATTATGAACGAATTCCGTCCGAAAAATCGACAAATTGTTCAGAGATTGAAAGTATTAATCTTTTTACTTTTTAATTCGGCATGTTTCTCGCAAAATGGCGCGTCAACTAAATATTCTAGTTCTTCAAATCCAAAAACAATTGACACGGATTGAGTTGTCATTACTGACATCTTGTCACAATTGTTTCAAACTATTAAGACCTTGCCATCGTGTGCACTAAAATATTGTATATAAAATATTAATATTCTTCCGCTCATATAAAAAAAAAAAAGAAGACTGTCCTACCGGCCGGAAAGGTGATAGTGTTTCAGATTTCTGAAGCTTTACAGCCCTAAGAAAATAATTTTCTTTTATACTTCGTGTATTTAACAATAAAATATTTTGGAGTGTTCTGGATATAAAGATCGGTAATGTCGGATCTGTTTTGTAAGAAACTTTATTTACACTGGCTTATACTTTTCCCGGATCTTAATGTACCTAAGTTGAACGTCAGAGAATAGTATGTGTCTCGTCCGTTCGGACTCGCCCTTAACCCTTTACACTCTGAATTTTATTTCAATTTCGTTACCAGCAGCTCCCAAGGCTCATAAGTGTTTTATTTGAAATTAACTTAACTAAAAAATAAGGTAATTTAAAAAAATAAAGGAAGAAACAAATTCACTTAAATACGAGTTTTATTTACACTATTGTCGTAATTTGAAATTTTCAAGTGTATGATATCTTTTAAAACAACTTCCAAGATGCAATCCTGGTTTTCTTTCCACAAAAATAGGTGGTTTCTCTTCTTCCTCCAGGTATTTTTCTATTTGAGCAAACTGCACAACCTTTGTGTCTTCCTTCGGGATGTACGAAGATGTATGTTATGTATGTTTGTGTATTCGAGGCCTCCCCAATTTCATATTTCGAGCATGACAATCACGAGAAGGCATCGACAATATCTTTTTGCGAAATTTTTTGTGGGCTATAGGTTTTGTTGCTTGGTTTTTTGTTTTTTTTTCGTATAAAATATACGCATTTACTATGAAGATTTCTAATCCCCAAAATAAATATTTCCTCCACCACTTGAGTGCTCGACGTAAAAAACAATAAGATGTCACGTATTCGTTCGCCACATCGGCACCACCCATATTTTTATTATAATGTGTGATCACATGCGGTTCTTTTATTTCTCTTCGATTACCTGAATGTCTAACACTTCTAGTGACATTGTGAAAGCGTCGATAACGTATAATATGTGCGCGACATCTATTTATTTGGACATGAAAAAATGTCGAGTGAGACTCGACAAAGGAGCTCCTGAGATGAAAACTGATGTCGAGTCACACTCGACATAGGAGTGCAAAGGGTTAAATATCCCACCGATAGGTAAAGAATAGGAGATTCTGTGGAAAGGGATGGTGTCCAGTGAAAGATTACCACCGACAGGCCCAGGACAAGCTATACATATGCATGATATGGCGGCAACGTGCGTTACGCCACAATATAATCAACGTTATAAGCTGATAAGAGTAGTTGGTTAGACACTAGCACTTTCTATGAATATCGAAAAAATTAGCACATGCTATGATAAAAGTTCAAATTCATAAAGACACGATTTAATTCAGTCAAACATTTCGATGCCCTAAAAGTACTAATCACAAACTATCTCCGACAGTTCGACGAGTACAAGGGAACTGCAAAACTGTGAAACTGCTTCCAATGGGAGTACTGCTACCTTTTTTTTCCTTAAAATGTCTCTTTTCATATTTTCTACTTCTCTTAGGTTCTTCTTTCTTATTTTATGTTAATGTATAGAATAACTAATAGTACGTCGTAAAATTAAATTTTAAAAAAAAATGTGCATATGTGCATATTTACACATTTGTATTTATGCACTTCTTTGTAAAAGTTTGCATGTTAGAAACAGAAGAAATATTTACATTTTGCATTCTAATTTTAGTAGTTGTTCCTCCTTACAATGATATTATTTGCCCCCGTAAGGCTCTCCTTGAGGTAGTGTGACTTTTGTACCTTGATGAGGTCTTCCCTGGAAGCAATAAAGGACTGGAAAAGGTCGGGGATATTGATCCAATTTTACAGGTCTTCATCAAATTTGAAAGTTAAATATATAGCAACTGCGTGAAGAGAAACCTGGAATCACGTGGTCCCGGAAAGATATTCCTGAATCCATTAGATGACAGAGGAACTAGAAACAAATCTCAGGAGAGAGGAGGAAAGAATTAAATGCGAGAAATAATGAATTAGATAAATCTTAAGGTTTTTATTCTCCCATCGTCTGATTATTTCACGATCACTTACTGCACAGTTAGAATTGCTCGAAACTACACCCCATTTTCTCGTTCTTGTCGGTTTTACTTTTATTTCGCATTATTAACCCTTTCGCGGCGAACAGCGCGTTTTGGCGCCGTTCACTTGTTATCAACATCTGCCCAATAATCTCTATTCAGTCGATTGTACTCGACGCGCTAGCAGTACACGCGTCTTGTGCAGAGATTTTTTACATAATCGAATATAATTATCCATAAATTTTGCCCCGATCATGGAGAAATGGACGACGAATATGAGTTGCGATAGTAAGGATTCTGACTTGTCCAAAACGTTTGGAGAAATTGGATACAAAGGTAAAAATAAAAATACATAAACACGAGACGCCTACTTTTAAGTAGTTCTGAATCTGATTCTGAAAACATTGAGGAATTACAAAACATCGATCTGGGGCGTTTTTTTGAAGCGCACAAAATTTGGTTCGAAAAGTTTTTGATTTTGATGAAAATTTATCAGGAATCAAAGCAAATATTGACGATATATTGTCAACGTTAGAAATCTTTCAACTCTTCTTTTCCGAAAGTATGGTTGAATATATTGTATGAGAAAGCAATAATTATTATTCCGCGAAAACTATACGCAGTAGCCACTCACGATTGCTGACATGGAAGAATACAACAGTGACTGAAATGTACCAATCTTTTGCTGTGATGATGTTAATATTAAGACTAAAGAAATTGTTAATAGAGGAATATTGTTCAACCAATGAATTATTACGAACGGAAAGTTTTCCAAGAATAATGACAAACGACAGATTTAAATCTCTATTACAAATGCTACACTTTCACGACAACAAAGCGACAACAAATCAAGATGTGGTAATAAAAATCCGGTGCATCATCGACAGATTGCAAAATTCTTTTTTACAAGCACGCCGGCCAACAGCCTCAAGGAAATGACCAACAAAATCAGCTCTGCACACCGCATTAAGAACGACTCCATTCAATTCATTTCTGAGCGCTCCGCCGCGAAAGGGTTAATGTGCGTTTTAGCACTCATAAAGGCCCGATCAGACATACAGATAGCGCCATACGGTAGTTCTTGAGTTCGTTATGGTAGCCTTTGAAGCCAAAAGTTCTCCAAATTGCTATCTGAAATGGCGTCATCCGTTAGGGCTTTCGATAGACAAAACAGTGCTGACGGCATCTGGTCTCCTAGTTCGACGTCGCTCAGTAAACTCTTCACCTGCTTTTCTTGTAATAGTGAAAACCTTTTTACCAGGCTACTCATGAGATTCTCATACCCTATCGGAGGTAGTAACCCAAGTACGGCAAATATTGATTATACGTCCATGCGACGAATGACGTTAGTTTGGTACGGTGTGTCCAGTTTTCGTAAGTCAAAAACTCGGTTTCGAATTGTATAAATCATAGATTGGATTTATGCATTCAGTACGTGGACAATCGTACGTTTCTGAATTTGTTGGCATAAATCTGTGGCGTGCCGTCCGTGCGTGTTACGTCTGTACATTAATTTCGCGGCGACATGCATTCCAAAGAATTGGCAGAGGAGACGACATGTACCAGGTTGCTCAATAAGTTTTGTCGTTCGATAAGAAAAACACAATGTTATGGTTCAAAATACACTTTATTATTCAGTACAATCTCCCTTAACATTAATGCACTTGCTCCAACGATCCTCCAATCTGTGGATCCCATCCCTGAAGTGAGATTCCGGAAAGTCTGCAAAATACGCTTCAACAGCCGTTATGACCTCTTCATTTGACGAAAAACGCTTGCCACGCATATATTTTTTGAGTTCTAGAAACAAATGGAAGTCGCTGGGGGCCAAATCTGGTGAATACGGCGGATGCTCCAACAATTCGAACTTTAATTCATGGATTTTAGCCATTGTCAAAATGCTCTTGTGACACGGTGCGTTGTCCTGATGAAAAAGGATTTTTTTCTTCTGCAAACCCGGTCTTTTTTCACGATTTTTTTCCTTCAACTGGTCCAAAAGGTTGCAATAATATTCAGAATTAATTGTTTTACCAGTTTGCAAGTAATCCCCAAATAAAATTCCTTTCGCATCCCAAACAACTGACGCCAGAACCTTCTTGGCCGATTTCTGGACACGAACTCGTTTCGAAGCCGAACAACCAGGTTCACACCACTCTTTAGTGATGAATCGACGCACAAAATCCACTTTATCCTTTTTAAAACGCTCCAAATGTTGTTGAGAAAGTCGCATTCGAATGTGTTCTTGTTCAATTGTTAGCGAATGCGGCACCCATTGTGCACACAGCTTTTTAAAACTCAAAATTTCATTTAAAATATGACTCACACTGCCTAATGAGATGTGTAGAGCCTCTACTAAATCCCTCTCAGTCAATCGACGATCTTCCAAAACCATATCCTGTACTTTGGCTACGATTTCTGGTATTGATGCGGTTTTTGGACGTCCTTCACGTGGATCGTCTTCAAGGCTTGTACGGACCACGTTTAAATTCAGCAACCCATCTTTCTACTGTTCTAATTGAAGGTGAACGTTCATTATACACTCTTAACATTCGTTCGTGAATTTCTTTTGGTGCTACACCTTCCAAAAATAAGAATTTTATCACTGCACGATATTCAATTTTTTCCATTGTCGAAAATACTGTGACACGGCGACACTAAATGGCTTGTAAACAAAGAATGAATTGACTGATTGAAATGAACCTTCACATACGTTGATAAGAAGAGTGAACCAACAAAACAAAAACAAATTTGGACTAGTAGCAACGCCCTCAACAAAACAAAACAAAACTTATTGAACAACCTGGTATATGAGTGCCATGAGCAGAAGGCAATTACGGATGTTGATAAGCAGCCATTGCGTGCCATCAAATCTGGACGGCAGCCCCGAACGAACGTACGATCCGACCGCATCGAGTCGCTGTCTCCGTACTTTTTGTATCTCAGAATATTAATAAAGAAATAGTGAACCTATTACAACAGTATTTAGCTTTTTCCCGCTACTTTAGCTTCTTCACACCAAAGGTCCCTTTGATTTAACACCCCGTATTCTCCGACTTTTATTTTTTTTCTTGCGCTGAGACCTCTTATGCTGATACCCTGTGGTCGGACGAGTCTAATATGCAACTACCTTTAAGATCAAAAATTATATGGAAGATTCCATCGAATGGATGAAGAAGTAATTCCAATACATTTTTCCAAAAGATATTTTTATTGTACAAATAATCGGTATACGCTTTGGAAATATCACAGGCTGAATGCAGAACGGTATTTAATTTATAAACAGTGCCTTCCACAAATTGCTAATACGCTAATTGCTATACTGCGGCAAAAAAACCGTAGTCACTGAGCCACGAGCCTGCAGCGAACTTAGGTTCTTCTCAATTTGGGTGGTGCGCATATTAACGAATTCATGGGACATTCCTAGGAATGTATCTCAAGTATGCGACATGCTCGCGTCGTGGAACTTTATAGGGCTTTTATCTGGTAATCTGCATAAGCGTACGCCACATCGGTGTGGGATCACCGCACATTTTATGCGATAGAACTTTATGAGCTTCAGTTTTCGAAAACGTTGGAGGAGCACCATAGAACAGAAGGTGCAAAATATGTTTTTTCTTATTTAACAGAATTGTGTACGTGAATCCCTCAACAGTTGCATACAAAACCAATGGAGGTATCGCTTCAAACGCATCTAGGGATGTCTCTAAATGGTCCACACGCGCATCGACTCTCGCCTATCTAGCGGCAGTCGTATTCCTCAGATATATTCCTAAGAAATTCCCCTAGATTTTCTACATTCCTTTCTAGATTACTGCGTGGACAAAATCGGTAACGAAATACACAGCAAGCCACTACTAGTTTAGCTAGATCAAGCGAATTAAAGGAAAATAGAATGATCATAGGCAAAAGTAGTGTAGTTAGTAAACGAGTGACATCGTGGTACTCATACTTTAGGAAATTGGTGCCGAGGGACAATATAAGCAAACTAATACCCATGAAAGAAAATATGGCGATACATCGCACCTTGATTCATTCATCAGGATAGATTCATTAGGATCGCAAGCGTTTCAACTAAAAATTTTCTACGCCATTTTTGTTTAGTAAAAAGATTACATACGAAAAGAAACCATTTGTTCAGCTCTACTTCGTGTTTCTGTTACATTCATATTAAATGAAAATGCCATCCAAATTGTTTTAGTAAAAAGCATTTGATTATAATGAATCTATGGCATTGAATAAAACGGTTACCAGAGGGCGTACGGCAGCTTATGTCACGGAACGCAAGTGACGTAGATGTAGTTGGCAGTAGTCATAATGTACTGTCATAATCTAATCCCCATGAAAGAAAATATGGCGTTCAATCGCACCTTGATTCATTCGTCAGGATAGATTCATTAGGATCGCAAGCGTTTCAACTCAAAATTTTCTCCGCCATTTTTGTTTAGTAAAAAGATTACATACAAAAAGAAACCATTTGTTCAGCTCTACCTCGTGTTTCTGTTACATTCATATTAAATGAAAATGCCATCCAAATTGTTTTAGTAAAAAGCATTTGATTATAATGAATCTATTTCATTGAATAAAACGATTACCAGAGGGCGTACGACAGCTTATGTCACGGAACGCAAGTGACGTAGATGTAGTTGGCAGTAGTCATAATGTACTGTCATAATCTAATCCCCATGAAAGAAAATATGGCGTTACATCGCACCTTGATTCATTCATCAGAATAGATTCATTAGGATCGCAAGCGTTTCAACTCAAAATGTTCTACGCCATTGTTGTTTAGTAAAAAGATTACATACAAAAAGAAACCATTTGTTCAACTCTTGTTCATTCGCATTCACATACACTCGGGGTCTCATTCACGGTCCCAACGACCACTTCGGTCGGGCAGATTAACGGTCGTACATCATTGGAAAAACCACCCAAATCGCGTGAGAAAGTGCACGAATACACGCTGTGCAGCCGTAGTTTCAAATAGTCTTGTTCATAAAACATTCCGTTGCCTCGCAATCTAATAAAGGCGCAGTGTCTATGGAAAGTGTCCGGCGACACACTGTCGTCGTCTGGCACTTAAAGAGTTCCATAGGCACTGCAATAAACTTCTAAAATATCAGTGTGGCCAGGTGTGAGTACCCGGGTTGTTTATGGCGGGGTCTTCATTTACATCACTTTCTCTGCAAGCAACGACAAGCAGGACCCCGTACATATTAGCCTGGGATGTGTCACTCCACCCCCAACCCACTATGGGGGGCCTCAATCTGGGAGGCCCGATCATAGGAGGACCCAATATGGGACGCCCCAATGTGGGAGGCTCCAATAAGGGAGGATCCAATAGGGGGAGGAGAGACACTACTCATTCTACCACCAAAACTGCAACTTCGTTTTTGAACCTCAGAACAAAATCACTTCTCAGTCAACCACCACACAAGACACATCTCCTTTGACACGGAAACAGTCCACACGCATCATCACACTTCAACAAAGTCAATCATATACTCAGTAACACAAAGTCTATCAATAACTATCCTAAGTATCTAACCGGGACTTAGGAATATTCTCTCATCGCGCAATTCCGCATACCGGCATTTTCCGATCGAAGATTTACAACCTTCGGTGACGCGGTCAACACAGATTGGATCCGTCGTATCGGACGCGATACAACGAGAGAAACAACTCTACTTCGTGTTTCTGTTACATTCATGTTAAATGAAAATGCCATCGAAATTGTTTTAGTAAAAAGCATTTGATTATAATGAATCTATGGCATTGAATAAAACGGTTACCAGAGGGCGTACAACAGCTTATGTCACGGAACGCAAGTGATGTAGATGTAGTTGGCAGTAGTCATAATGTATTGTCATACGGGATTTTAGAGGTGTTTTACCTGGCAACGTTGGCTGTCACATTTTGTTTTTGCATAAATGTAGGAATAACGGGGCAGTACAATTTTTGCGACGGATGAAACTATTTCCGGAAAGTGAGGAAGTATGATGATACGTTACGTGGTACTTTTGTTACCGTATCGACAATTGGTCGAAATTGCACAAGCGCAATCTTGATTTCGTATCGCGCCAAAAATGGGTCGGATTCACAGAGAAAGAGCGTAATTAAATGTGATTAAGAAAAGAGCAGCAGCATTATAGTTATTTATATATTTATGGAAAATGTAGACATATATGTTTTTTGCAATTCAACTGCGTATTGAATAAAACGATAAGGATAAGCTAGGTAGTTGTTACACTTTAAGACAAATAGAAAAAAACATATAGCCTCTTGTGTCACTGGTAAGACAAATATTTTATATGCATACATCAAGATTACATTGTACTATTGAAATATATTTTGTTTTGTATATTTTGTTGATGATACATTTCATTTTATATATGATACAAGGAGACGGACCAAATGTGCAACCATGTACGTCAAAGTAGTATCATTATGTCCAGAATTGCAAAGTAATGCAATGCAATTGCTACTGCTTTATGCAGTTTTTGTTATTATTGTGTGATTTAGAGGACTGTGCAGGTTGACTTACGTATGGGTTGCCATTCTGAATGATTGTTTCTTATAGAATAAAAGCATTGGTGTACTGTCACATAATCAGAAGAAAAATGAATAAAGCAAATTAAATTTCAACCCCACATTTCGACATGTCTGGTTCCTTTTCAAGGAAAAACAGTAGTACGCTAACCACTGATTGAACTATAAATTTGTGTAATTTTCTTTGTCGGATAAGCTAAAATGGAGAAAGGGAATGGTTACAAATTTTAGTAGGTTAACTCTATCACTCTGTGGCAGCATATCTTATGCTGTAGTCTGTGTCAAATAATAATGACTTTATGTCGTAATCTGGCTCATTCCGAAGTTATTAATAAATTTTCACATCCTAATTATCACCAAAAAGTAGACTTCTAACCAAATACACCTAGATAAACAAATTCCTACAGAAAAAATTTCACTTGCAAAAATCAATTGTGATTAAATTGTTATTATAGTAGTGTATTTTTAGTGTATATAACTATTAAAAATCTATACAACTATTTGTTTAAATTTTCGTAAGGCACGTACATAAAAAAGTTGCAAAAAAGGCTCTTTTTTTTGTCTACTGAACTAATTTTAATGACTAAAAAGATTTAAGGGGTTTTGTCCCGTTCAGAACAGATAATCCTTGTTTAAATAGTATTAGCATATTAATGGGAGTAACTGTGTACTTTTCTCATTTCTGCCCTGCTGTAACAAAGTGCGTAAAGTGGTTTTGGAACTGGTGTAGTGAAGGGATGAACTCGTGGTGGGAGCCGAATAAAGAAAATATATGGGCAAAACAGAAATCGCTCTTATTACTTTTTATTACTTTTAGTCATTTCTTTGAAAATGTAAAAATGTAGTATGAACAAATGGATTAACCGTTAGGTTATTACCACCTACAGTGAGTTATGGAAGTGTTTCAATGTGTGCATACAACATACTGAGTACTAGGTTGTTCAATAAGTTTTGTTTTGTTTTGTTGAGGGCGTTGCTACTAGTCCAAATTTGTTTTTGTTTTGTTGGTTCACTCTTCTTATCAACGTATGTGAAGGTTCATTTCAATCAGTCAATTCATTCTTTGTTTACAAGCCATTTAGTGTCGCCTTGTCACAGTATTTTCGACAATGGAAAAAATTGAATATCGTGCAGTGATAAAATTCTTATTTTTGGAAGGTGTAACACCAAAAGAAATTCACGAACGAATGTTAAGAGTGTATAATGAACGTTCACCTTCAATTAGAACAGTAGAAAGATGGGTTGCTGAATTTAAACGTGGTCGTACAAGCCTTGAAGACGATCCACGTGAAGGACGTCCAAAAACCGCATCAACACCAGAAATCGTAGCCAAAGTACAGGATATGGTTTTGGAAGATCGTCGATTGACTGAGAGGGATTTAGTAGAGGCTCTACATATCTCATTAGGCAGTGTGAGTCATATTTTAAATGAAATTTTGAGTTTTAAAAAGCTGTGTGCACAATGGGTGCCGCATTCGCTAACAATTGAATAAAAACACACTCGAATGCGACTTTCTCAACAACATTTGGAGCGTTTTAAAAAGGATAAAGTGGATTTTGTGTGTCGATTCATGACTATGGATGAGACTTGGGTTTATCACCATGATCCTAAATCAAAACAAGAGGCTAAAGAGTGGTGTGAACCTGGTTGTTCGGCTTTGAAACGAGTTTGTGTCCAGAAATCGGCCAAGAAGGTTCTGGCATCAGTTTTTTGGGATGCGAAAGGAATTTTATTTGTGGATTACTTGCAAACTGGTAAAACAATTAATTCTGAATATTATTGCAACCTTTGGGACCAGTTGAAGGAAAAAATTCGTGAAAAAAGACCTGGTTTACAGAAGAAAAAAATCCTTTTTCATCAGGACAACGCACCGTGTCACAAGAGCATTTTGACAATGGCTAAAATCCATGAATTAAAGTTCGAATTGTTGGAGCATCCGCAGTATTCACCAGATTTGGCCCCCAGCGACTTCTATTTGTTTCCAGAACTCAAAAAATGTATGCGTGGCAAGCGTTTTTCGTCAAATGAAGAGGTCATAACGGCTGTTGAAGCGTATTTTGCAGACCCGGAATCTCACTTCAGGGATGAGATCCACAGATTGGAGGATGGTTGGAGCAAGTGCATTAATGTTCAGGGAGATTATACTGAATAATAAAGTGTATTTTGAACCATAACATTGTGTTTTTCTTATCGAACGACAAAACTTATTGAGCAACCTGGTAAATCCTACCAGAATGATATGTGCAATAGTTGAATAGAATTTGATAATGTACACAAGTAATTGTAAAACAGTGATTGAAATTATGCATTATAGACACATCATAAAAATATTCAGACGCTTGAATATGAAAAGAAGTAACAGTTAACCCTTGGGTACATTTGAAAGTCTGAGACACATCATTTACTTTTTACTGTTACGCCTAGGAGCGAATGACGTGTCTAAGACGTCAAGCCAAAAATTAAAATTACAGAGATACATTTGACATCTGAGAGACGTCATTTACTTGTTTTCCCCAGGAGTGTGTTAACATGTCTAAAACGTTATTTGAAGTTCATCACCCTGGAAAAAGGTATCGTGTTTGTCACAAGCATAATATTAGGAAAGAGACTACTGTTAGTGCAAACAATGCAAAGTAGCACTGCATTTACCTACTTGCTTTGAAAAATATCACACTCTGCATAATTATTAGTAATAGGTTTTTTGTTATAGCTTGAACTTTATTTCATTTAGTTTTATTTTGTTGTTATTAATTTATTTTTAAAATGCAATTAAATAATTACTTGAAAACATCTTAATACTACATATGTCACCAATATTTTAGAAACAAATAAATTCTTACGTAAAATGTACTGCTTATACATACTAGTCCAAGCAACCAAAAATTATATCCGAACCACATGCAAATATTTTCTCAAATAAATCCGTAGTCAAGGGGTTAAAGCTCACATGAGATTAAAGCATGTAAAGACCTACTTCATGCTTAGACATTATACTGTTACAGTCCAGAATAAATTTCCGTAACTGTGAAACTGTATTGACATTGAGTGGCAGAACACGGAAAATGTAGAAATTACAGAGAGAATTACTCATAGAGAGGAAGATTTGTATAAAACAACTATGTGGAGTTGCATTAAAAAAAATGTTTGATACTGATAAAGTTAGCGGCAAAACTATATCATATGTGGCTGAAGAAAGCAGAATCTGAGAGAAAAAGCAAACTGTAGCATGGGAACTAGAAAGAAAATGTGAGCACTATAGGTCCAAAATGTATAGGAATAATTATTTAGAATCTCAAAACAAAAGACTTTTTTTGTGAATTATGTTAGACATTTTTTTATTGGAAGAAAAACTCCCTATATGTCTAAAAAAGATGCTGTACATCGATTATATAAAATAAATTAAATGACATTATCTTACAAAAGAATACATAAACAATGGTAATATTTTTTGTACAACATAATCATTCCGATTTACAATAAATTTAATGTCTATGACTTAAATGGACACAGCTATGCAGGGTGGAAAGGAAATTTATAAATGGGCATAGAAAATCGCATAGAACTAGAAATTTGGTCTTTGTATATTGATATTTAGTTAAATATCATAATCTCAGTATGACTAAGAACATTTAGAGAAAATTGGAGTACTGAATAACTTTACCTTCTAGCAAGGCAACAGTCCACAATCATAGTGTTAGAATTGTCAAACAGTGGATATTGTGTACCACTTTTTATGCGCTACCAACAATACTCTAATGCCTCAGTAATAATAAAATTCTATATATGGATGGAAATTGGAAACAAAATTTGGAATGGAGACAGAAATTGAAAACAAAATGAGAAACAATAATGTTGATACCCAAAAATAAGTAAAAGAAAATTTGTTATGAATGTAAAGTTGTATTCTAATTAATGTGATAGAAAAGTGAAAATATAGCATGGGACTATACCCTAGATATAAATTAATGTTGAATATGGTTCAAATATGCATTAATGTGTTATAGAATAAGTATAATTCGAATGTTAGATATTTTTGGTGTTTTATTCAACGCATATTATGATTATTGATTGGTCTCATATATTACGTTCAATATGGGCATGTATGCTATTGGTACTACTATAATACTACAGTTGTAACAAGTGACAAACTTGGAAAATGTTGAGATACAATAATGTTCTAATACTAACAGAAAACAAATAACGGTAGCCAATAAAGTAATATAAAAATTATTATCTTCTTTCTTTCTTCAGGATGTGCGGAGGTAAAAACATAAACGCAAGATAAAATCAAAATGTTTTCTTGAAAGTGTTTCAAACAGTGTAACAGGTATAACAGTGAGCATATATTGACTATGTACAATAAATACTTGTTAGTGATTACAGTTAAGATATTACAGTCAGGACAACATACACCATATATCTTACAAAGTACGTTGGAAAACTATATCTAAAAAACAAAGTGAATAAAAATTAATGATGTTGTTAACTATTTTTATGCAACCATTTGCTAGTACTGCTACAACATTTTGGTATAATAATTATTCTATTATCTTTTGGCTTATAACTAGTTGTGTAGGATTTTTTGATTGGAATGATATATTAAACGGTTTTAAACACAAAAGTAATGGTTGTAATGTTTCTCGCACTTCACTCTGTATTAAACGCTAATAAATGTTTGCTCAAAACTCACTAAATGCATTCGCTGATAATCTCTAAATATTCGCTATGATGCACACACTGTTACGCTTGAAGGTTTCGCAAAGACTCACTTCTTTTATTATCGCGCTCAACACTTTTATACTGTTTGGTTTCTAGAACATTCCTAATAACAAATATAGATACATGCATTCTTTCTCACTCTCTCACTCTCGCTTTCTCTCTTTCATACGCACACTTTCTCATTGCTCGTTCATACAAAATCACACATCCTACAGTTATTATATACAAACTTCTTAAAAATGCAATTTTTTTTAAGCCGTACTTCAATATGCTGCAGCATTGCTCCAATCCAAGTGAATCCGTTCAGTCCAGTGTAATTTCTTAGCTCTTGTGTAATATTGCAATACAACTATCATAACACAAAACAAAATGTAAACCACATAACTAAGTGTGTGGAAACAAAACTTTGGCTATTATGTAGAATCACAATAGTATAGTACAGATATAAAATACACTAGTAGCCATATTCATATTGTTCACAGTATGTTATAATTTTTATTTTTGTAATTCATCATTATAATATTATGTGTGATGTCATGAATACATTCTTCAGTTTAACCTACATATTGTGTTAGAATTTCTGATATAGATGCATTGCTTAACCCATTGACTGCCATGCAAATTTAGCGCGTCTTGCCCTGGGTGCCACAGTTTTATTTTAAAGAAGACATGAAGTTTTACAAAATATAATATTATTAAGTTACTGATATAGTATTGTAATTGTAAAATTGTATGGCATTTACAGTATTTTTATTGAAAGAAAAACACTTTTGGTACAGACGCTTACTACAAGATATCTCGTAGTTGGCAGTCAATGGGTTAAAAAGACACCATGAGATGTACACTTTGACTGCAACAGTGTCTCAAGTACACACATCACATAATGCTTCCATAGGTATATAAAACCATGGTTTCATTACTATGTTAAACAGTTATAAAATATGAAAAGTGTGCACGCTAGAGTTTGGGGAAAACCATAAAGACGAATTAAAGCTAATTATCTTGCGTTATAAGTTTATGATCCCTCTCATATTATCCTACGCCTCTCTCATGTAATTAAATTATCAACTAATTCACACACCTATATACTATCCACCCAGTTATTGATTTTCTGGCATATTTATTTACGTGATTTGAACCACAATAACTTAAAAATTTTTAACTTTCAGATATTGCTCTATCCAAATTGAAGACATTTATTTAATATTGAAAGTATATAACTTTCTGGGATAATATGCTCAGGTTTATAGCAAGTTGAATTTGTAATAAAACCTTGAACTTTGAGAATTTATTGGCAATGCTTTTGTCATTAAGTATATTGGCACTATTATGTACAGTATTTTATTTGAGCTTTTTTATTACACGCATCAGCTGATATCAATAGGACATGGAAAACAGTTGGCACAAAAATACATGAGACAAGACTGTAGTTTAAGAAGACACTCATCTGTTGTAAAGAAAATAAGGTGACAAATACTATTTTACGTTTAATTTAGATAACTCCTTATTTATATTATGTTTCCTATGTCATAATATTTGTCAGGCATGGTATGAGAAATAAATTGAGATAATATATGAGAAATGAATTGCCAATTTTTAATAAACAAATCTAATAACGATTAAACTATTGCAAACATTTGAATTAGCATTTGAATTAGAATAATACACCAACTTTTCTCACAGATTTAAAGTAATTTTCTTTTTCTGTGGATTTGCTTTGTAACTTTAAGCTATTTATTACTCAGGGTTGTTAAGCGACTCCTGCAACTGAATAATGCAAAAAAAAAAATTAAATATCTTGGTGCTTGTAAATGAATAAGGGAATAATTCGGGAAAAAAAATATTGTTTGGTGGAACAAATATAGCAATAAGAAAGTAATGTATAAATGATATTTATGCATACATTTCTATATCTATCCAAGCACTATACCGTTATAAATTAAACTGAATATACAATAGTTACGAATTAATAGCTTGTCGACTCCTGTACTGAAATAGTACAATAGTTCCAACAAAATTTTTCTAAGCATACTTTAACTGATAAGCGAAACCGGAAAATATGGCAGCCGTATATGTCACAGACGGCAGGAAAAGAATCCGTGCTACATGATTACTGGTCGTATAATAACGTATATGACTACGGTTCAACAGTGCTTTTGTAAAACATTTTTAATTAATTATGCATATTTTTCGAAATCCGTGGCCTGTTCTGAAGACATGACTAACAAATGTGTATTAATATTTTTCTAGATTATGAATATTTCCTGCACTTTCAGTGAAATGGCTTGATCCTCATTATACATCTATTTATGTTTTTGTATAATTACTTACTCGCAAGTAGTACTTGACATTTTTTTTTTTTACCGAAATAGTTGCATGCAATTTGTATTAAAAGTGTAAACTGCATATCGCACTTTATACAATTGTAATCGGTGTTCTATCAATTTTGGCAGAATTCTGTAAGAGTCACTCAACATATAAAGCAGTATTACAATTTGGTTAATTCATATCAATTATAGTCTTAACGAATATAGCAGAAATAAAATTTGAAATGTAATACGTCGAAAGCGCAGTTGACCGGTGATAATCCGGACAAAGGGGAGTTATTTTTGGCAGCGAATGTTTCCAACAAAGGAAACTTTCATAACTGTTATGGAAAGCATAACTCAGAAGTTTCTTCCATATATTTAAGAATTGCGCGATGAAAAGAAGACAATAGATGGCGCAACATGGACGTAGAGATGAATAGAGATAGACTAGAGAGACGGAGAGTCAGAGTGAAACTCCGTCGTAGAATACAACTACACTATCGAGCACCTGCAACATCACGCTTGCGCCGCAAATGAGAGGGAGAGAACTAGGAGAGGATCGCTGGGAAGAGGGTGTACGGCCTGCTACGGCCGGGTCGACACGATGAGATGTCCGCCGTCGTTTGAGTGGCATCGCGATGCGAGCGGTCGGGTGCGTTAGCAGTATGTAAAACGTGCAACAATAGCTACTGCACCAATTTTCGGTAACTACTTACCCCGTATCTCCGCAAGTCGTTCACTTGCCATTTTTACAATTGTGTCAATACGTATCTCATCGTTATCCATGATTATACGAAAGTGGTCAATCGTTCGACTAGTTTGGATAATTTCGGTCAATTCGCTCTTGTCGATACAGTTACCGTCACCAAAGTTATTTCGAGAGTTGATTAGTCTGAGATAGAGGGAAAAGGGATAGAGAGGGAGAAATAAATAGATAGATAGAGGGAGAGAGCGGGGGAGGGGGTGAGATAAGGGACCGGCAGGGGGGGGGGGGTGGAAAAGAACGTGTTAAGAAAGACATTGCAACACTGGTAAAAGCTGGGCTGACGCGGGAAAGAAGCACATCGATGGCGTAACAGGTACGTTCTTCGATTAGTTTTCTCTCCTTCTCCCCCAAGTTCCTCCGTCTGATTTTCCTGTTTCCTTGTCGTTTTTCTTCTGCAACTACCAATAGGAAGGCGTTTAAAATGTTCTCTGTGTGTTCGTTCATTGTTTACGTGGTAGATTTTTTCCGATCAAGGTAATAGTAAGTGCTTAGTTTCACAATTTGCGTAACAATGTTGGAGCATCATTGTATTTGGAAAGTTTTAAATTATAATATACGTAGTGATTGAAATGGAGAATTGAAAGAAACAATGACATCGCCTTAAAATGTTCTCTGTGTGTTCGTTCATTGTTTACGTGGTAGATTTTTTTCGATCAAGGTAATAGTAAGTGCTTAGTTTCACAATTTGCGTAACAATGTTGGAGCATCATTGTATTTGGAAAGTTTTAAATTATAATATACGTAGTGATTGAAATGGAGAATTGAAAGAAACAATGACATCGCCTTTTAGACTTATAGTTGCATGGCCGCGAACGCGATTACGTGGAAGAATATCTAAAAATATTGAAAGTAATCAATCACAAATTACTAAAGCACTGCCGAAGGTTATTCCGTATGTATTAGCATGCCTATCCAAAATACTGTAGAAATCAACAATAACTTCTAAATAAATGTTTCTTCCCGTTCAACTCTCACGCGTGATACAAAGTTACTTGCTATATAGATCATACAATCCGGGGAATAATTTGAATAATTATGTTAGATTAATTAAGGAGAATTTATATGAAATGCAGTAAATAGATTTTCTGCGACGATCGTTTTGAACGGAATTTCAAACGTAGTTAACATTCTTTCATCTGTTAATTCCACAAATGGAGAATGGGGATCATTTAGTTAATGATAATGATAATTTTAATCATATTACAGACGTGTAGATTTTCGCTAAATGTTGTGCCTGCGTATGAGAAATCGTATAACTATCCAGAATGATTAGTACAAAACGAAGAATTTGGGTAAAGAATGAATGGATGTACATCATTAAGGTTCCATTATACCGGGTATCTACATCGTCTAATGACTTTAAAGACGAAGGTTACTAGATAAACTTTAATGATATTAACTGATCCACGTGTTTTCAAGTTTCAATTATATGCTTGTGTTCACGCATGGACCATTTTTCTAAATTGTTCGCTACATTTCTTATGTGCTAATTTATTTAGATTTAAAATTTTAATGATTATATCTAAACTAATTTTTCGATTAATACTTTCAAAAATAACAACATCGCATCACATGTGATTTAATTTGATCTTATTGCATATTTACATACCTTAAGGTGTTTCATTGATGTAGCTCGTTGGAATTTCATGTTGCACCCTTTTATACGTGTGCGGAAATACACAGGGCCGCCTACGAATTCAATAATAGGTGACAGAGTAAAGAAGTAATTTTAAATTAAAGTAAAAATAATATTGAATGGTTTCCGCTTTTCTAAAGTAAATAATCAATTTTGGACTTTATATCAATATGATACATTCTACATTCTTATGAACTTTAAAATTGGATATTTAATCTTCGATAATGGTTTCTTGTTCTGAGAAGCTTCTGTTAACATATACTATAAATCGATTAAAAAGAATAAAATTACTCTGTTGTATTACTAATGTTCTACATTATATCAAGTTAATGTACAAATGTTGATAAATTGTGCAAGGAGAAAATTTAAAGAAGGATTTTGCGGACCGATATATCGACCGTTTCAAGTGAAGTTTGCTCTTGTAAGGGACATTCTTGTCGATAAAAGTGTCTTCAGCATTATTTACTTTTAAGCATTGCATACACGCAGATCTCGAATGTACTTTCTGGGGAAAGTTGTGCATCGCGTTTTGGTATGGAATAATATATCATCTTACTCTATCACGTAGTACAATGCCGTATAAAATTTAAAGATCCACATCCAGACTGCCAACTACTGCCCACTACGAGATATCTCGTAGTAAGCGTCTGTACCAAAAGTGTTTTTCTTTCAATAAAAATACTGTCAATGCCATATAATTTTACAATTACAATATTATATCAGTAACTTAATATTATTATATTTTGTAACACTTCATGTCTTCTTTAAAATAAAATTGTGGCACCCAGGGTAAGACGCGCTAAATTTGCGTGGCAGTCAATGGGTTAAAGATCTCTACACATCCAGAGTTCTACGAAGTTATTCGGGCATTAAGATACACTCGGATTTATCACTTCATACCTTAGTTACGTGCGATGGTATTGGGATTATACGTTTTACTATGGTGAGTCATTTACTAACTTTTGGAAAGAACGTATAATTGATTTAACAACCCCCCCCCCCCATCGATTATATTGTAATCATCGTCAAATCTAATAACAATATATTTTTGTGGCACATAAATATTCAGAAGCATAATGTGCTTTTGCAATATCGATGTAGAGGAATTCACGTAAACGTATAAATGTTTGCAGACGTAGCGTTGGAGATTGGTGTTGTTGGATTCAAACGAACACACTATTCGTAATTAAGCCTTTGCACTCGGACATGTTTCTTCAGGAAGTAGTGAATAGAGGGTAATTTCGTATAAACTGGTATAAGTTCGGGAAGAATTACTTTATTCAAATTATATTTGGTATGAAAGTTTATTGGCTTATATGTTATGAAATAAAATTTAAATGTTATAGCTTACACTTTTTGTAATAAGTTACTATGTTCGAAATACGTACCGCAATGTCAAGTTATTTGTCATCTTTGATTTGACGTTTTTCATTTCCAATATTCAATACAGTATCGTTTATTTCGTCGCACACGAATAATATGTAATTTGTCGTTTGGCAAATTGTATAAACATGACATAGAAGAATGTTTTCGCTGTTACTTTAAACTAAATTGAAACAAAATTGCCTTTATTGCCTTTAATTGTAGCAGATCGGAAAATCACAAGGAAACAAATATTTGAAGAAATTTTGTGTGTGTGTACATTTTTTTAGTGATAACATATTTTCGTGTCCCGTCATAGTGAACAGTCGAATGCAAAGGGTTGACACACTTAACACTTTTTAAATTGCTTGGAAAGGAATAAACACATAATCTGGTTTGTTCAAACGTATCAAATTTAAGTGAATTCTAACTTGAATACTAACCCGAACTCGAACTTGACCCCTCTAACCCTAACATTAAGTCATATACAAGAGAAGAATTATAGATTGAAAATGTGTACCCCGTGACTTTAGAACAAACAACGAGCGATGGCTGAAAACTTGTTCAAGATCCCTCAGGATATTAACCTTGACCATCAAACGGTAGACTTGCCAAAACTATTGTTAAGTTATGTCGATGTGGTTCGAAGATGTTGTTACAAGTATTGAATTAATCGTGGATCGTACTAGATTTAATTGAATTAGACTATTTTCACTATAACTTGTATATCATTCCCGATTACGGTGAATACTTTTCTGCACCATGTGGATTACAACAATTAGCTTTTTGCCCTTATTGGATGATATGACCAGCACCCACCGGCCCTCACATATTCATATCAATTAGCGAAAATTTTGAATTCTTTTGCCAACATCAAGAAACACAAGTTTGAAGCCTCAGTTCTATATATGCAGTTCAATGAACATACTATATGCTCCTGGTATTTTAACTTCTGACAATGCTGACGTTTCCTTTAAGATAACAATAACTAAAAGTTTTAGCGAATGCACACATAAATTTGGATGTTTCAACGTGCGAGAAATAAGGGGTGCAAAATGTTAAGGAAAATTCTTGGTTTATTGCGTTGAGACAGTTGATGGAAGAAAAAAAGTATAAAAGTCTTCCCAGAAAGAATTCGGAAGATTGGATTCAAAGGACCAACGGTGTACCAGATTGGGTCAGTTCTCCCAATCAGTCTTGGCAGAGCATGACATAGAAACTGGACATACCATCAACTTCGACAAAGCTGACACCCTCACAAGGCTGCCATGCCAGAAACATTAACACTAGATTGCCCGAGATTTCTTGTATACCTATATTGCCCAAAAACAGTCAAAATGACTGCATTGTGAAAAAATAACAAGTATGTAAAGAAATTTGTTTAAAATCAATTTTTAATATTTTTTATGTTATTTACAGTTATATAACAAGTTATTAGTAAATATTAACTGTACATATTGACTGTTTTCAATGAACTTAACCCATATTTCCGAAAGCAAGGCAAATTTATTTGATTGTAGGCGCCTACTGCATTCGGTTCTTTTGTCAAAATGAATAAATCGTAGGATTTGCTTGAACTTTTCTCTGGCCATAGTTTTTCTAAAAGATTCGGGACCCCACTTCGCTGACCATAAATAACTCAATTTAAAATTTGTTGCCTCGTAAGCTCCACGAGCATATAGAATCCCAATAAATGCACGTATTTCCGGTAATGATATTGTCCAACCGTTCCGCAAAATTCGGCGACATTCTTCTGTGCACTTTCTTATATGTTTGATAATATAGTTATCTATTATCAACGATAATGCACTGATAAGATTATCTGCCACAATGTTCCTTTATGCGTAGCCTGTTGGCCCTTTCCCACTCTTGAAAATACAAGCAGATGGTATCCTTCCAGGAATACCACCTTCGTCAATTTTTGTCCACACAGTACCATCAGCAGCTGTTTCGACCTCCTGAAACGTATTTTCAGTTTCTTCATCAGAATCTGAACTAGTTAACACCCTACATCTTTTCCTGGGTATATTGATGACACTTTCATTTTCATCATTGGTGATCGACTCTTCATCACTATCTTCAGCGTCAGATGTTTCACTTTGAATATAATCCGCTTCATCTTCAGATGATAGTTCAGAATTTGTTGCATTTGATTCTATATCGGAGCACTCTTCACTTATGTTCGTTAGCTTTTCCAATAACTCATTTCTGTTCGACATTTTTTTCATAAAGTTAGGGCGCAAAAGAAATAAAATAAACAACTTGTTAGAACAACACTTTATAAAGATTCGAATAACTAATACTACTTTAGCTTATTAAGCAACTGACACTTATCAAGTATACGCCCAAATCGACAATTTATCATGCATCGGTATGTTACCGTAATCGAAAAAAAAAATGTTATTTCAATACAAAGCCGGACAGGTCATATAAGAAATTTACTCAATTCAATAAATAAAAATCTTTTGATTACTTAAAATTTACCAAGCAGTCAAAATGACTGCTTCTGGGCAATATAGGTATAACACATATATATATATACGGAAATAAAGGACGGCGGAAGTAACTACAATTATTCATAAACCCATTTATATGTTATAGAAAAAGTCACCAAATTCTAAGAAATTGTGTCATCAATTTCATAATTGTTTTTCTAATTGAAATTAAAAAACAGTCAAAATGACTGCCTTGGGCAATCTAGTGTTAAGAGAGCCTAGAAATATTAAAACATCCTGATAACCTAAATCGAGACAAAGGTTATCAAACCAACCGAATTTGGTACACTGTCTTTCCGGTTTCTAATTGGCCAGCTGACCAATTAAAGCATTCTGTTTCGCTGGTGCAATCAGCCGGAACACCAACCAGGAGCATATAAGGACGACCTGACCACAGGGACTTGTCCACGTCGTGCCCTGGAAGGAGGGGTTTTCCGTTATGACTGTTAGAAACGCGCACTAGAACACGACTGCAGTGACGAAGCACACCGAGCGTCCACGTATACGCCAAATACGTTTCTTACCAAAACATAATTCCTTTTAAAGTATACAATATTTATTTTGCGATTTAAAAAATTAAACATAATGCACGTATCTGAAACTTCGTTTTTCGTGATTGATGCATGTAGGGAGTTTGTGTTTTCACAATGTCGTAGGAATTACCCATTAGTATAATACCCTTTAACATCACTTTTTTTTAAATACTTTGAGTACAATGTGATCTCAGCTACTTTTTTTTAGACTCACAGTTGAGCTTTCGTCGGTAACCTAAGTGTTGTGTCTGATGAACATGAATAAAAGTTTGTTGTAGGAACGCGAAAATAAGGGGAAGGATCCATCGGGCGACAGGATTTCGTCCCACTTTCTTCGGATCTTCAGACTGGTGTCTAACTGATTGTGCCACCGATTCCTTTGGTCTTAGGCCCCTTATTACGCATTGGTCGTATACGTAGTGCACTCTTGTTTCTCTCTCGCTTATATTCTTATCCTCTCTTTCGTTCGTTGTAGGGGCACCGATCCTCGCAGGTTTTACTAAGCTCTTTTAATCTTGAACACCGATATGCTAATAGAAGTAGTACAGTACATTTTCCTACATTATTCCTATTTGCCCTTCCTTCACCGTGTTCACCTTAGTATTGCTACATCCGTGTAAAGGTTATCCTTGTGCAACTTAACCGGAGTCGGTTAAGCATGTGTTGTACGTAATGCGACACGTGACGTGGTTCGTTCGATGAGAGTTCACCGTTTGATAAGTCACTGTAGATGAACATAGCTTTCAAATTACGTTTTAATTAACTAAAGATTCTCATAACATATTGACGAGATTTTTCAAATTAAAATGATGATAACGACCATAAATTTTGACCAAATTTATTTCCTTATTTCGTTCCTGAGCATTCCGGAGTTAAAGGGTTAATACTTCTTGTATAATTGATTTTATATTAGTAGTCTGCCTCCATATTATCAAACACAGTATAGCTTGTCTAAGGAAACGTGAACTCTGGCCATTTTATGGGGAGTGAGAAAGGAGGTCTTATGCGGAGCGATCAGCACACGCACCCGCGTCCTCATGTTTTCGCTCCTCGGGAAATAAATAACTCGCGTGAGCGACCGACTATAGACACCCGGTGAACAGATTGAAGCATTTGAGCATATAATAGACGTGCGGATCATACCAAAGATATATCTTCAAATTTTGCAACCGGACGCAAGTGTGAGAGAGTGTAAATTCATATATTTCTGGGTTGAACCGATATTAACCCATTCGAGACCGATTGCACACCGTGTGTGCAATAACAATAATGTGCAATTATCAGTTATTCTGAGTAAACTAGTCGTCGAAATAAGATTTTCCTTGAACTAATGAAATCTGCAAGGTACAGGAAAACAAAATTTGGCATTGGTTTTACTGTGTATCGAAAATCTAAAAATTATTTGAAGCCTTTCTTACATGTAAAATACTATGAATTGCCGACCGTCCTACAAAGAAGGAAAATATAAACGTAACAATTATTCTTGTCCTGCTTGTGTCGGTAATCCCGGATTATGTTTGGGAGAATGTTTCAAGCGCTACCATCAACCAACTAATGTATAATTACTTTACGATCAGTGTACTATTTCCTAAAAATGAATTCACAAATTATATTTTTTTTTTATTACTGAGTTACGTTACTTTATTATCTTTAGACATTTTTCTAAAAATTTATTTCTCGTTTATATTATTTTTTTCATTATTCAATTTATTTTTTTTTAACTTTTTACTACTTTTTAAACATTTTCTTTGCATTATATTCTGTTCTTTATTATTGAAAGCAAAATAACGATTTTATCTTATCTAACTATTTTTGAAATAAATGTTTAGAAATTTTTTAACGATGTCTTTTCATTTTATCTTGCATTGCACACATGGTGTTCAATCCGTTCCTCGCAATAAAAATTTTCCGAGGAGCGAGCTGCACACACGGTGTGCAATGGTCTTATTTATGTGAATTCACTTACAAATTGGCTGATTTCCATAGTAAACATGTTTTTTTATTCAAAATTAACAATATAAAAAAAAAAAAATATCGCTCCTAGGGACCGTGTTGGAAAAAAATCGTCGTCTCGAATGGGTTAACGAATGTCAGTAACATCGAAATCAAGATCTTCTTGAAATTACTAGAGACAATTTCTTTTCTATTACAATATACAAGGGCAATTTTTTAAATTATTTTATAAAAATCTTTATTTCGATGTTGTTTTAGTTATTTTGAACATATGTTAAATTGTAACGGTTTCAGCATTAGACTTTATCTCGAGTTATTTTCCCTTTAATAGCAAGTACACTTCCTGTTGAAACATTAGGAAACTTATTATTTTTTCGTCATTTCTTATCATACATTTACCGTATTATTTACTGTATCTACAATAGATTTCCAGAACTCATAGAAACATTTGCGCTCTCGGCAATAGTCATTTTTCCTAAGACACTTTTTCATATTTTTACATATTGTTCGTTACGTACTGACCATAGAATGTTATAGGTGCGAGAAATCTGTGATACATTACCCGTGTGTACGTCTAAGGTCCCATTAGCGGTTTCGACGGCGCCCCGCCAACCAATTATAGGATTTCCAACGAAGAAAAGATACGCGACCCAGCCTTAACATCATAGTATATTAGTAGCGTAAAAGGGGAAATTAAGGGAAATTGAAGATTTTTGTTAAGAAGAGGCACAACAGCCTGACGTGGCGCGTAGTCAGATAATGGCGTGTCCATGGTCCCCAATTACTTAGATAAGATATACCTGCCTTATCATTGAACGTCATATGTAAAGTGTTTAACAAAATTGTCTGCCAAATACAGTCTCCGTCTCCACTCTGTAAACTGTTTTCCCACATTATCCAGGCATAGTTTATATATTCGATGGGCAATATGTATAGAGATTTCATGGGTTGTTGGCATTTTTTCAAAGGGATATTGAAATTAACTGAATTACTCAATAAGTACTGATGAGTAAATGTGGACCAAATGATATCATGCTTGGTCTTATCTTGATCATGACAATTTCGAAAATATGTTCAGCGACAATAAACATTTTCATTCAGAAAAAAATTAAGAAATTCAAAATAACGCAATAGTTTAAACACACAAAAGTTTACACGTCGCCTTAGATGTAGTATTTATAGCCTGGTTTTGAAGTAGCTCACATTCCCCGGCTGCCATTTTATCGTTCATTTTTCTGCAGTGTCTTTATCTCAATTCGATGAGCCATAAAAGCGAGCTGCAAGCCCGAAGAAGCAGTGTCCCTGTTCCCAAACTGTTCCAATTCGATTTCGATTGGAATAAAAATACGAGAGAGTTTACCGTATTGATATGTGTTAGCGGATTATTCTTGGTATACCGTGGACTTCAAAAATACTTCCTTTCTTATGGGTATAGTGTTATCGTAAACAATTTATTTATACGTATGCGATCAATTAGTGGAGACAGTGTACTTCTCTACTAGAAAGCATATTGTGGTGTTGTGTGTCATTGTCAGACAGTTACAACTGACACACTATCACTTGCACAAGTGTTTTCCTTCCTTATGCGAAATAAAAATTTGATCTGCATATTATCATGGTTGTCTCGCGAGAAGAGATGCCAGTTATTTCGCGTAGTACCATTAGAATCAATGCCACAACTTATGCAAGGAAATGAAATAAATATCGTAACATAATCACATAAATCAGGTTACATGGAATTTAATGAATGTTCCAACATATTTTGATATGTCAGTCTACAACTCTATCGGGGATTTCGACAATGAGTTGCGAACTAATTATAGAATCTCTGGCAAATAAAAGATTCATGGCTCAGCTATTTGGAGGCTGGAAGCATAAAAGGGAATGTAAAGGGACTTTGGAAGTTTTTAAGGGAAAAAAGATACAACGCCTTGCCGATCACAGTTCATTAAATTCTTTTTTGGCAGGGTATATTGAAAAACAGTTTTTGAAGAAGCATTTGTGTGATGTTTACGCTAGTGTACTATTGCTGATGGACACTGTTTGGAACACCGTTGTAACTCTTTGACTGTGGACTGCGAGGAAACGAAACGTGACAATCGCGGAGGGCTTCATATGTGGGGGTGGTTGTCGCTGGGCACCTATAGTCACTAGTAGCAGTCAATGGTTTAACCCTTTCACTACTACGGGCGACTATAGTCGCCCTCCACAATACCCTACTTGTGTACGACGAGCGACTATAGTCGCCCGACCACAGTCCGTCTTGGCATATTTATCATGGACCTCTTGTTCCGTATGTTGCTTTTTTTTTGGTAGAGAGCATAGCATTGTTGCCTGTGTTTATTCTCAATCAACCGTAGCTTTCGTCAGAAATGCTCTTTTCCTAAAAAATTCATAATCGTGACATTTTTAAGAGTGAGCATAAAGTCAAATTGTGGAAAAGACCGCCGTAGCGAAAGGGTTAATTAAAGTAAAGAATATTTTGTTCATGTTTCTTTTGCTCGAACCAGGCTCTATATTTGTTCGATGCAGACTTCTAGTATGGCTTAAAAGAGGGACCAGAATGCCGATCTCGGTTAGACTTCTTTTTACAGAGGCCAACCTAATTTATTGTTAACACTTGGCATGCGGGCATATTTCGCCGCCGAATTTCGCGTGAAGCGGGCGTTTCTTCTTGAATCGCGCGGAAGTTTGGTTATTCAGAAAAATCGCTGTAAATCGAAAACTACTTCGTTTTTATGAACGAAACTTTTTTTATTTCACACTTAAATATATACTGTATGATTACTTAACAAAAAAAACGATATTTTTACGAAATCATAAAAATAAACGATTTTTAAAATTTTCTACACTATCATACGAAAAGTCCGATAATTTGTCAGCGCATATTTCTTCATCACTATCTTTGTCACAACGGCTCATTTGATCAATTTTGTAATCAATAATAAAAACTCAAGCTCCAAATTGATAAAACACGTTCCGGAGCTAAGAATTCGATTGAAGACGAAATAACTCAGCAAAAGATCGAGTAACTCAACAATCATAACTTATGGGGAAAAAAATGCAAAGCGTTGCCTAGCAACGCAAATAACACGCATATAATGTCACACATTCATGTAATTATACGTATTTAGTAGATTTGTGGTGGATATCCACTAACAACACCAAATCAACTAAATACGTATTTTTACGTGACCCGCGCTCCAGTGACAGACTACAAAAAACGTAAAAATATTAGGGTGTCGCATAAGTTTCTTCCGCGCCACGCTATGAATGACTCTAACTGGCTATGTTTATATAAACATGCAGGCTTATCTCTTAGTCGTTTATGGCATCGGTTTCAGTCGTCCCAGAGCTCTTTTAGAGTACGTTTCGTTGGTGACAAAGTCTCTTTTAAAATTTTTTCTACACCGTTCAATATGGAGAGCCAAAAGAAGCATTTGCGGCATGTTATGCTTCATTGCTTTAAAAAAGGCAATAGTGCAAAGGACATTGCAGGCGAGATTTGCACCGTTTATATAGTGCTGCGACTATTAGGACCGTCCGCAATTGGTTTAAGAAATTTAGAGCTAGCAATTTCGAGTTTAAAGATGAAGACCGACGCGCCCCCCAGCAACGACGGATACGGACATTATCAAGACTGTGCTTGCTGAAAATCCGCGATACAGCGTGCGTGAGATAGTGGATGCCACTAACATTCCCAAAACAATGGTACATAAGCATTTAATCAAGATGGGATATGCGAATTGATATGAAGTTTGAGTTCCACACCAAATGACGGAGACCGGCCGTATGAACCGCATCTCTACATGCGATTTGCTTCTTCAGCGACACGAAAGAAATCCTTTCTTAAAGAGTCTTGTCACTGGAGACGAGACCTGGATTTTGTATCAAAATGTGCATCGAAAACGCATTTGGTCTAAAGAAAATAGACCTTCAACTGTTGCGAAGCCTGGGCTTCATCCGAAGAAGGTTCTTTTGTGCATTTGGTGGGACTGGAAGTGTGTACTGTACTACGAGCTCCTTCCTCAAGGTGATATGATCAATGCTGACAAATATTGCAATCAACTGGATCAACTAAAAGCCGCCATAGCAGAAAAACGGCCAGAATTGGCGAACCGACGAGGTGTCGTATTCCATCGCGACAGCGCAAGACCGCATGTTGCGTGGACCGTAAGGCAAAAATTATTACAGTTTGATTGGGACGTTCTACCTCACCCTCCATACTCCCCAGACCTTGCTCCATCCGATTATTACTTGTTCCTCTCCTTAAAAAAATTCTCTCCGTGGTAAATCTTTCAAATCAATAAGCGAAATAAAAACGCACCTAAATGAATATTTTGAAAGTAAGCCTCAACTATTTTGGAAAGAGGGCATAATGAGGCTTCCTGAGAGATGGAAGAAGGTTATAGAACAGAATGGTTCATATATAACATAATAAATCATCCTTAAACAACAAATATCGTGTATTCATTTCGCATCAAAAAAAGGGAAGAAACTTATGGGACACCCTAATACGTTGCCCGCATGCCAAGTGTTAAAATTTATATGAACAATAGAAAACTTGGTGTTGTTGCTTCTAATTTGTGCCTTATACTCGACTGCCTAAAAACAATTGAATTTAAGCAGGTCGTGGACTGTTGGGAGTAGAAGTGGAGTAGGTAGACCGAATGTATCGTCTTGCGCAGCTTTGCCTGAGAAAATTCTCGTGTATAATGTAATCTCCCACTGCCAACTGAAGAACATCACTACCATTCCGAGAACAGACTTAAGCGTCGTACACCCTCCTTCGATTGTTTTGTCCGATGGCGTAGATACATGAAAACGAAGTGTTATTTAATCTTACGATTAAGGCGGCATTCTCACGTAATAAAATATATATAAGTTTGTAATCAATTTATAAATATAATCGGAAACACGTTATGAAATGGTAAAATGTATTGATTCATATAATTATTTTATGAAACACTCTTTTTTTGTTTATTATTCATTACCAAGTTATGTTGTTATTTTTTTATACATAGCCTGTACATTTAAAATTTGTCAGGTGTTGTATTAGTAATTGCATACGCATTGAAATTGTTGTAAATTCTTTAAAAACGTGAATCATATGACAAAGATGAACTCAACATTTGTGTCATTTAAGTTTTGCAAAGCAAATTAAATGTAATTTTATGGGTCATATCTGTTACATGCTTCGCGGTTTTTAACGAGTTTACAATAATTTCAATGTTTAGACAATCACTAATAAAACATTTGAAAATGTATAAATGTGCAAATCACGTATAAAATAATAACATAACCTAGTATTGACTAATAAAAAAAATTCAGTGTTTTTTACAATAATTATATGATTCAATAGACTTTTCTATTGTATATCGTGTTTGTACTACTGTTAGGAATTTATATTTTATTATGCGAGAATGCCGTCCCAGTCATTATGTTAGACAATATTCAACCTCTTCGGAATGAGTGTTAACTTTTTGTCGTTTGTCACGAAATGCATGTGTATGGTCGTCGATTATAGTCGACAGCCTATAATTTCATACGTGTGGCCGATCAAGATGTTCTCGGCTGTCGAGTAACGCAGGGCATACGATCGCTGTGCAGAAGAGGTTAATTTTGAGGTATGTACACCATTGGATCGAACAAGATGTAAAGTGACGTCAGAATTGCCGTCGGGTGGGGATTCGGCTGCTAATCCTGTCTCCCACTTCCAGGTTTTCTACAGTATCAGTACTGACGTCATGACTCTGCAACCCGTAGCAAAAATCCCTCGAAACGGTAACGCTGACTTTACGTCATAAAGGATACGCCATTCGGGAAGGTAAAAGATAATATGTCGCAGGTCGTGTATGTACGACTTGCACGTCTAATAAAATCTACCCACAGGTCTGTTTGCATGCAATTCAAGGCTATCCTAAAAACGCAAAAAAAAAGAGTTGATATAAAATGTATTATCACCGTCTAAAAGCACTCCTTAAACCCACTAACAATAGAATAGTCTAAACTGATTAAGTTTTGTAGTTCATGCGGTATTAGTGTGGGCGATATTTAGGTTTCTAGCTATGCTTCGTTTGGTTAAGTAATAAGAGTGGAACCGTATTAAATTGTTCAACTTACTAAGTCTTTATATGAATCTGTTAGGATGTTTGTATAACTAGTTATATGCTTATTTAATTTATACATTTATTTCATCCCCTTCAAAGTAGTCCCCATTGGAGACGATACACTTTTGCCAACCTTTTTTCCAATCTTTAAAACAACAGTTAAATTCGATTTAAGGAATGATCTTCAAGGCGCGCAGCGTTTCTCATTGAATCTATTCAATGAAATCAAAACGGTGACCCCGTAGCGATTTTTTAAGCCGAGAGAGTAGGAAGAAGTCACATGGAGCCGAAACCGGCGAATACGGTGATTATGGAACGATATGGGTCGAATTTTTGGCCACATAATCACGAATACCCAATGCAGTGTGCGACGGGGAATTATCGTGGCGTGAAAACCATGAGTTGTCTTGCCACAATTCCGACCACTTTTTGCGAGTAGCTTCACGCAAACGACGCATAACATTCAAATAATATTTCTTGTTAACCGTTTGGCCCGGCGGAAGAAATTTATAAAGCACAACACCACGATAATCGATGAAAATTGTTAATATTACCTTTATTTTTGAGTAACTTCGGCGCGATTTTTTTGGTCTTGGCTAACCTTTGACACGACATTCGCTGGCTTGGACGGTTGTTTCCAAAATCGATGATTTTTGAGCACCATATCTTCGATTTCCTTGACATGGTTTCCACCGGTAGACGTCAAAGGGCGCCCAGGACATTCGTCATCTTCAACGTGTTCTCTCCCTTTTTTGAATAATTTCTACCAATCAAAAACACTTGCTCTCGATAGTGTATTGTCTCCGAAACCCTTTTTTTAACATTTCCAACGTGTCAGAAGCCGATATTCCATTTTTGTAGAAAAATTTGATACAAATTCTTTGCTGAATTCTTTCATTCATACTAAAAATCGCCGAAAGCACTTTTTCAGGTTGTAATAAACAAGCGTATCTCAACAACTACTAAAGAAATTGGCATGAAATTTGTTACAGATGTCTCTTAGAGTGCTACCAACCTAGCAAAAAATTAACTTGTTTGGATAAGCCTGCGCGATTCGAACGGAAGAGTCTTATTTTTTTTTATCACAGTATTATATACAGGCGCCAAAATCTGGACAAATCAAACATTTTTGGAACATAATTTTTATTGCAATAATAGAAAAGTAACCATTTTTTTTTGTTACTGTATTGTTTGTTGGGTCATAAAGAAAACATTCATTCAATATAACCCCCCACCTGCTACAATGACCGCCTCCATTCTTGGTCTGAATTTGTTGCGGGCCCGTTTTAACGAGCCTCGGTTCATATCGAATGCCGCTTCAATAGCGGCTCTTAATGATAAGGCGTTGGGATGTCTGGACTTTTTGGTGACCCTTTCAATCACGCTGCATACATAATAGTCGAAAGGATTTAAATCTGGGCTGTTGGGAGGCAGAAAAGCAGGTTGCAGCGTTCAACTCGCTTTGTCCTGGCAGCTTCGGAAAGCATCTGTCTCAGTTTTATCGCATAAGACGCGGTAGCGGAGGTTCTCCTCGACGATTTGACGCATAGTTTTTTCGCTTACACCGACAATCGACGACAATTTTCGGATCGGCTGCCCTGGATCCTCAAAAATGAGCTCCTGATCCTGTTGAATGATTTTGGGCGTCCTAACAACGCGCTCCTTCGAGTGACTTTTCCTGGCCGGTGTTGCAAAACCTTCGCTGGACTTCTCAGACTCGTTATATCTCGCGACATCATTATACCAAGTTGTTCAATAAGTTTTGTCGTTCGATAAGAAAAAACAATGTTATGGTTCAAAATACACTTTATTATTCAGTATAATCTCCCTGAACATTAATGTACTTGCTCCAACGATCCTCCAATCTGTGGATCCCATCCCTGAAGTGAGATTCCGGAAGGTCTGCAAAATACGCTTCAACAGCCGTTATGACTTCTTCATTTGACGAAAAACGCTTGCCATGCATACATTTTTTGAGCTCTGGAAACAAATGGAAGTCGCTGGGGGCCAAATCTGGTGAATACGGCGGATGCTCCAACAATTCGAACTTTAATTCATGGATTTTAGCCATTGTCAAAATGCTCTTGTGACACGGTGCGTTGTCCCGATGAAAAAGGATTTTTTTCTTCTGCAAACCGGGTCTTTTTTCACGAATTTTTTCCTTCAACTGGTCCAAAAGGTTGCAATAATATTCAGAATTAATTGTTTTACCAGTTTGCAAGTAATCCACAAATAAAATTCCTTTCGCATCTCAAAAAACTGATGCCAGAACCTTCTTGGCCGATTTCTGGACACGAACTCGTTTCGAAGCCGAACAACCAGGTTCACACCACTCTTTAGCCTCTTGTTTTGATTTAGGATCATGGTGATAGACCCAAGTCTCATCCATAGTGATGAATCGACGCACAAAATCCAAAACCAAACGCACCAAATCCTTTTTAAAACGCTCCAAATGTTGTTGAGAAAGTCGCGTTCGAATGTGTTTTTGTTCAATTGTTAGCGAATGCGGCACCCATTGTGCACACAGCTTTTTAAAACTCAAAATTTCATTTAAAATATGACACACACTGCCTAATGAGATGTGTAGAGCCTCTACTAAATCCCTCTCAGTCAATCGACGATCTTCCAAAACTATATCCTGTACTTTGGCTACGATTTCTGGTGTTGATGCGGTTTTTGGACGTCCTTCACGTTAATCGTCTTCAAGGCTTGTACGATCACGTTTAAATTCAGCAACCCATCTTTCTACTGTTCTAATTGAAGGTGAACGTTCATTATAGACTCTTAACATTCGTTCGTGAATTTCTTTTGGTGCTACACCTTCCAAAAATAAGAATTTTATCACTGCACGATATTCAATTTTTTCCATTGTCGAAAATACTGTGACACGGCGACACAAAATGGCTTGTAAACAAAGAATGAATTGACTGATTGAAATGAACCTTCACATACGTTGATAAGAAGAGTGAACCAACAAAACAAAAACAAATTTGGACTAGTAGCAACGCCCTCAACAAAACAAAACAAAACTTATTGAACAACCTGGTACACAGTCGATCTTGGGTATCCGAAGAATCGAATAATTTCTGTCGCTGAGCGCCCAGCGCGAAACTTTCGACAATCGCGGCTCTTCGATTATACTCTGCACTTTGGTTTAACATAGTTACAGTTTCGAGGTTATCAATGTTTATTATATGCTTCAAATTATTTGGTTGCCAATAGCGGCATCTCCAAGTGGTATAGGATGACGGGAAATTTAAATTGAATTTTGGCGCCGCACCCTGTACATAGGTTTTTATTATTTCAACAGGATGTAACTCAGGTACTGTTTCCCGTTCGTGGGGAATTGTTGCCTATTGACTGTTATCATTTCAACGTATTTTAGTAATAATTTGAACCTAGTTATTAGGCTTCGTTATTGAAATTTGTTAAATGTATTTCATAAAATACTCTGTGGAATTTAGATATTCCTCTTTGCAGACGATGGTAAGGTCATTAGCGTATAGGAATGTTTTGACTGTTAACTTTATTAATAATGACTCATAACGTATTACAAGAAGAAATTTGGTGAAACTTAATATCAATCATTCAGGAATTCTGTTTTTAATTATTCTTGATTCAAATAATAGATTATTCGTTCAGACTCTTATGTGTATACTTTTTAAGAATATGTCAGTGAAAGTATTCTTGTCGCAGACGTTTCTGATGTCCATTCAATTTTTTTTTGTAATAACTTTTGTACAGTAACATAAGATTATCGTTTTCTGTTGTCGAATGCAGTATGTTGTTTACTTGTTTTTGTTAATTTATGTATTGAATCGATAGTGATATACATCTGCAATCCTCTGCATTTTATTAACTCTTCTCTGATTTCAAAATAGAATGCTTTAGTTTAATGTGTAGAAAAAAAAACGTTTTCCTGCGTGCACCTAAAAAGGACTAATAAGTATTTCAATAAATTGGATGGAAGTTTGTTAACAATTTGGGAATCAGTTTAGTCTTGTTTGCTAAACAAGCCTCTCGCATTTATTTGAACAGTGCAGTCTGTTTCTTTGTTATTCGTTCCATGTTCTCCAATCGCTTTCTCAATTGATGTTTTATATTCAAGACATTTATTTTTATAATTGATGTCACTGGGGTTTCCTGGCAAAAACGTTTCCAAGAATATTCATAATATAATCTTGGTCACTTGTTAGCGAGTTATCTGGCAGTGTCAAGCTGAGATTAACGATTTCTAATTAACGCCTTTTATCAGTTTTGTTCTTCTTCAATTCACTTTAGAGAAGGTGTTCTTGTTCGGAGTGACTATGAAATTCGTCAGTAACATTATTTTACATTGTTTAATTGTTCTTTTTTTTCCCGAAAACTATCTGCATTTAATTGAATCCAATTATCCAATTTAGGCTTTAACTTATATTTGTTGAATACATGCTCGGTTTCTATGATGGTTTGTTGACATTTAAGAATGCATTATGACATGGGTATTTTTTTCTTGGCGACATGATAAATTGGGTTGTGTATAATTCTTCGGCTGCTTTGCTTATTGTATCAGTGATTTTTTCTTTGGTATTTATCGATATGTTTAGAATGCTACTTATAGGGGATAGCAAGTTTCGTTATAAATATACATCAATTTTTGGTGTGTATTCCAGTTGGCTTGATCAAATATCCATTGGGCTTTTGAATACATTTGCATTTCCCCGTTAATTTGATGTTTTATTATAATGTGATACGTGCCACATTTGGCCTACGACAAGTCGGTATTGCTGAAATTCAGAATATATTTCATTCAGAATTCAGAATATATTCTCCTATAAGGTATCGTGCGCAATGGAATGACCGATCATGATGTACAATATTTGATTTTCTTCAAGGATTTTGGTTATTTTTGATTCATTCAAATGACAACTGCTTGGGAGGTGCTAGCTTTATGCACAGAGTGATAAAAAAAGGTTTCACAACATTTGGAGTCTATAGCACTTATCAAATTGCGAGAAAAAATGTAATAACAATGGATACAGAAATTCATATTTATGAAGTCATAACAATTCTTTGTTTATATTGAAACGAGTGATTTTCTCGCTTTTGGAGCTATTATACCGTTCAGAAACAATGTGCTGTGTATCCTTTACAGGCGTATCAGAATATATTATCTTATTATGAAATGTCGCGTCATCAGAAAACGTTAATTACTCATCTTCGCGTATCAACACGATAGCTCTCAAACGGAGAAAGAACTGCTTTAACCGAAACAAGAAATAGACGTGACAGGGCCAGTATTTTTGTTGTTGCAACTTCAAAATTGGTATTAATTTGACAGATTTCACTATATAGAGACTATCCGTCATTCACGTTGCAATGCTTTTATCTGCGACCGATAAACCACGGTTCATGATAAAAGGAAAATACTCTTCCATTTTTGTAATATATTGTTCTTTAAACTGGGTTTCTTCGAATACTAATACGTCGCCATGGTACGTGGGCAGTCCGATAAGTACTTAGCCTACAAAAGAAAAACGAAAATTTTGGAAAATTGACGACTTATTTTTCAACATAGTCTCCTTTTAACTCGATACACTTGATCCAGCGATGCTCCAACTTCTTCAACCCGTCTGAAAAATACGTTTTCTGGAGATCTGCAAAGTAGACCTCCGTGGCGGCGATAACCTCCTCATTCGACTCAAATTTCTGCCCAGCGAGTGACTTTTTCAAGTTTGGGAACAAAAAGAAGTGACACGGGGCCAAATCTAGAGAATACGGTGGATGGGGCAGCTGTTCGTAGCCTAATTTAACCAATTTGGCTGTAGCTTGGGCAGAGGTGTGAGCCGGTGCGTTATCGTGGTGAAAGAGCTCTTTTTTCTTCGCCAAATGGGGCCGCTTTTTCCTTAATTCGGCGTCGAATCGGCTCAATAATTCGGCATAGTACAGCCCTGTGACTGTTTTGCCCTTCTCCAGGTAGTCTATATAGATCACACCTTGTGAATCCCAGAAAACGGTGGCCAACCTTTCCGGCCGATAGGACAGTCTTCGGCTTCTTCAGAGCACATTCGCCGGGCGCAGTCCACTGTTTCGACTGTTCCTTGGTCTCTGGTGTGTACCAGTGAATCCACGTTTCGTCGACAGTCACAAAACGACGTAGAAACTCTTTCGGATTGCGCTTAAACAGTGTCAAACACTGCTCTGAAGTGGTCTCACGGATGCGCTTGTTATCCGGCGTGAGCAAACGCGGCACCCATCGAGCAGAAAGCTTTCCCATGCCCAATATTTCATGCAAGATATGCCCAGACTTCGTCGCTGGATCAAGTGTATCGAGTTAAAAGGAGACTATGTTGACAAATAAATCGTCAGTTTTCAAAAATTTTCGTTTTTTTTTGTGGGCTAGGTACTTATCGGACTGCCCACGTATATGTCAATTATGGGTTGCCATCTGGCGAATCATTTGTGTTAGTTACTTACATTCTACTGTAAAATTGTTGATGTCATTTTGTAAAAAAATGAATTCAATGGGAGATTCAAAATTAAGTCTTTTCATTATCGGACTGTGTTTATGTTAATCAATACATTGCAATTATTTGTTCGGTATAATATTTCCACTGTGTGTATATTCCATTTCAACAGTGCCTTCTTTTAACGGAGGTTACATACCGGTAAGCATTTTAATGAAATATTGTATATTGTGTCCACAATTTTTTGAAACTTTGGTAGAGTTTTCTGCTACAAATGAATTTGCTAGTAAACTGTTCGGCTTAGTGAATTTTAATATTATAATTGTAGTACATTAAACCTTTGCACTCTGAATTTTATTTCAATTTCGTTACCAGCATCTCCCAACGCTTTTAAGTGTTTTATTTGAAATTAACTTTAACTAAAAAACAAGGCAATTAAAATAAATAAAGGAAGAAACAAATTCACTTAAATACCAGTTTTATTTACACTATTGCCGTAGTTTGAAATTTTCAAGTGTATGATATGTTTGGAAATAACTTCGAAGATTCAATCCTGGTTTTCTTTCGCACGTTTTACAAATATAGGTGGTTTCTCTTCTTCCTCCAGGTATTTTTCTATTTGTGCAAACTGCACAGTCTTTGTGTTTTCCTTCAGGGTGTACGAAGATGAAATGAGGCTTTCCATTCAAGCAACCGTGTTTATCATGTGTTCCAGGCCTCCCTAATTTCATATTTGGAGCACGACAATCACGAGTAAGCATCGCCAAAATCTTTTCGCGAAATTTTTTGTGGGCTATAGGTTTTGTTCCTTGGTTTTTTGTTTTTTTTTCTTTGTATAAAACATACGCGTTTACTATGGAAACTTGTAATACCCAAAAGAAATATTTCCTCCACCTCTTGAGTGCCCGACGTAAAAAAACATTAAGATGTCGCGTATTGGTTCGCCACATCGACACCACCCATGTTTTTATTTTAACACGTTGAACGCCACGTAACCCAGATCTGGGTAAACGGGTGACGCTATTCTTCGTCCAATTAAAACAGGATTATTGAGGTAATTTGTGATAGTTTTATTTGTAACATAATTATGATGAGTATGAACAACTGAAAGTAACAACGAACTATAAAATAAACAAAAAAAAAACATTAAAAATATATTTATATTTGGTTTTATATAATATACTATTTGGTTCTAAAATATTATAATATTTTATTACTTATGGTATTCGTTAAAACATTTTAAACATAATTGAGGTGACTGTGGACACTCTGGACAATATGTTATAGTCTTTTGCAAATTTTTTTTTGCGTCCTGGCGTTCGAGAGTTTCCCTCCGTTTTGCGTAGCACTGAACTGGATATTGTCGGATGAACCGACAGTATCAATCTGTTCATTCTCTTCTTCTATAGCCAGGTTTTCTAATAGTTCTTCAAAATTTTCACTCTCATACAAATCCTCATTTTCCGAGCATGAACTTGACACAATAATATTTCTAACTTTTTTTGGAAATCTGAATACTTCTTCGTCACCACTCGGCTCACTTTCATCTACACTTTTGCGCTGTCTAACGAACATTTTAGGGATCAAGGAGTAAATAAAGATGTCAAAAATATGCAAAAAATACTGTTCGACTGACTGGTTTGAAGAAACTGAAAGTTCTGAGACAACTAAAGGTTCTGAGGAGACTGAAAGTTCTAGTGTAAATGCCATGAGATCTTTCATAGTGAATTTTTTTGCGGAACGCTCATCGCATTCCCCACTTCGAGGCCCTTTATACTTTGTAAGCACCTTCTACAAAGTTATCTTCTAATACTCTTTCAAAAAAATAAACTGTGGTTATATTTATACGACGCATTGCATTGTATCGCTCTTCCTTATCGCGCTGTTTACACTCCCGGATTTGGGCCCCGGAAGAAATTTCACCGATTTACGCTGGGCGTTCAACGTGTTAATCTGTGATCACATCCGGTTCTTTTATTTCTCTTTGATTACCTAAATGTCTAGCCCTCCTAGTGACATTACGAGAGCGTTGATAACGCGTGCGCGACATCTATTTATTTGGACATGAAAAAACGTCAAGTGGGACTCAACAAAGGAGTTCCTCAGATAAAAACTGATGTCGAGTCGCACTCGACATAGGAGTGCAAAGGGTTAATACTATAACAGTAGTAGTTTAATACTATAATAATAATACTTTAATACTATAATAATAGTTAATTTCGTTTAATCCATTTTATTTTATGTTTGTTAACTGGAGCTTAATTTTCATTATGCGTTGTTATAGTTGAAATTACAGGTATACGAAAAGTATATTTCTTACTTCTGTTTTCGTCTTAGGGTGTATTTGTTGTTTATATGTTCTAATTTGCGACATAATGGACATTCTTGTAATAGCTTCCGTCCTTTATTCTTATGTCTTTATATACAATTTCTGAAAATCCGTCGCTGTTAACACTAGATTGCCCGAGATTTCTTGTATACCTATATTGCCCAAAAACAGTCAAAATGACTGCATTGTAAAAAAATAACAAATATGTAAAGAAATTTGTTTAAAATTAATTTTTAATATTTCTGTGGTATTAACCACATTTCAAAAATTATTTTTGTTTAAGCAAATTCTAGAAATTTCTTGTCCACACAGTACCATCAGCAGCTGTTTCGACCTCCTGAAACGTATTTTCAGTTTCTTCATCAGAATCTGAACTATTATACTTAGCACCCTACACCTTTTCCTGGGCATATTGATGACACTTTCATTTTCATCATTGGTGATCGACTCTTCATCACTATATACTACAATCAGCGTCAGATGTTTCACTTTAAATATAATCCGCTTCATCTTCAGATGATAGTTCAGAATTTGTTGCATTTGATTCTATGTCGGAGCACTCTTCACTTATGTTCGTTAGCTTTTCCAATAACTCATTTCTGTTCGACATTTTTTTTTATAAAGTTAGGGCGCAAAAGAAATAAAATAAACAACTTGTTAGAACAACACTTTATAAAGATTCGAATAACTAGTACTACTTTAGCTTATTGAGCAACTGACACTTATCAAGTATACGCCCAAATCGACAATTTATCATGCATCATATTTCAATACAAAGCCGGACAGGTCATATAAGAAATTTACTCAATTCAATAAATAAAAATCTTTTGATTATTTAAAATTTATGAAGCAGTCAAAATGACTGCTTCTGGGCAATATAGGTATAACACATATATATATATACGGAAATAAAGGAGGGCGGAAGTAACTACAATTATTCATAAACCCATTTATATGTTTCATATTTCGTTATAGTATTTCATGCACTGAAGAGGGCCAAGTCACCAAATTCTAAGAAATTGGGTCATCAATTTCATAACTGTTTTTCTAATTGAAATTAAAAAACAGTCAAAATGACTGCCTTGGGCAATCTAGTGTTAATTATCGATGGAGGTTAGTGGTATGTACTTAGTTTTCAACTCGGATGACCGTTATTTAGGGGGGACATGAAGTTTGTTGTCATACTCGTTTGTGTGGATATCAGATAAGTCGTGCGGCGTGCACCGTGGTTATTCCAAACGAGGAATTTTTACGGTGCCCGAGTTTTCGCGTTAATCCGTTGTGATTAACGTGCGTCAAGTTTTGCCGCTACATTATCGAGTAAGATCTGTTAGTTTCTTTATGCACGTCTATCTGTAGTTTGTATGATCGGATTTATTCCAATGATATCGATTTTTCCAGCTCTTGTGATGATTTGTATGAGTTGGCGCTATTAGTCCTAGTTTGTCTACTTGCCTTTCATCGTTATTGTTCGTACACATTCTAAAGATGTATCTGTCCGATTCACACATTACACAGTCAACTTTAGTAATGTATGCGTGTATTCAGTGTGGAATGTGGCGTTCTTGACAATGATTCTCGGATTTAATTGATATCTTTAAAAGACTCCAGTTTTAAGGAAAGATTTGGGTATGATTGGAACATTATTTTTAGTGAATACATTTTCAATTGTGGTATGAAGAAACATATTTTTCCTGCTTTCCGTTTTCTCTACCATTCTTGCATTATCATTTACGTTTTCTTACACTTTATACTTTCGCATTTTGTGTCCTTTTTAGTGTTTTATTTATGGTAATTATTCTTCATGTATATACCGCTTTACGTTTTTCTTTAATTCTTTCCACATTTCTCCTATTCGGTGTATCGTACATTCCTTGTCTCTGGTTTTAAATTGGTAACGCTTTCGAGCGCTAATTTTTATGGATTTTGAGTTGCTGAAAACAAGTATGAAATCCGTTTTTCTTCATCAATCTCAGTATTTGAAAACACTGAACTTCGAGAGAGATTCAGTTTTGGACAACACGGATGTTGTAATTTTAAATGTTGGATAATTTCTAAACACTGTAAAAAATTGTACAGGGTTTTGCGTATAAAATGATGTAAAGGAATTGTGCAATATAATCTTCCTAATATATTGAAATATTCATTAAAGTTAGGCAAGGAAGTAATAATTTTGCGTCTGACGAAAAATATAAAGCACTACACAAGAGAGCAGCCATTTCTCTTAGGGAAATCTTCATGGCAATTCACAAAAAGTAGTTTTATTTCTCACAAATAAATGGAACACTTATTCAGGTCGTGCCGTGTGAATAAGTTCTCGAATATGACTCTGTAAAACGCACTTTAAGGTGTGCTCTACAGCGGTAAAATGCACCGAACATTCGTATGCGCGTAAATATGTATTTTTTACTTTTTACCAAAATTTATAGTATTTTGCAAGTTTACATAAAAATGCCTTTCCGTGATTGATGTTTAGAAAGTGTGTGTTTTCATATGGTTAGAAAGGTTTCGCCAAAGCGTATATAATGTTGAACAATCATGTGCTGGCAAGAGCAGCGCTATTGCGTTAGCAAATTATGAATATAACATTGCAGTGTGACTCTAAATATCAGGTTGTTCAATAAGTTTTGTCGTTCGATAAGAAAAACACAATGTTATGGTTCAAAATACACTTTATTATTCAGTATAATCTCTCTGAACATTAATGCACTTGCTCCAACGATCCTCCAATCTGTGGATCCCATCCCTGAAGTGAGATTCCGGAAGGTCTGCAAAATACGCTTCAACAGCCGTTATGACCTCTTCGTTTGACGAAAAACGCGTGCCACGCATAAATTTTTTGACTTCTGGAAACAAATGGAAGTCGCTGGGGGCGAAATCTGGTGAATACGGCGGATGCTCCAACAATTCGAACTTTAATTCATGGATTTTAGCCATTGTCAAAATGCTCTTGTGACACACGGTGCGTTGTCCTGATGAAAAGGATTTTTTTCTTCTGCAAACCGGGTCTTTTTTCACGAATTTTTTCCTTCAACTGGTCCAAAAGGTTGCAATAATATTCAGAATTAATTGTTTCACCAGTTTGCAAGTAATCCACAAATAAAATTCCTTTCGCATCCCAAAAAACTGATGCCAGGACCTTCTTGGCCGATTTCTGGACACGAACTCGTTTCGAAGCCGAACAACCAGGTTCATACCACTCTTTAGCCTCTTGTTTTGATTTAGGATCATGGTGATAGACCCAAGTCTCATCCATAGTGATGAATCGACGCACAAAATCCACTTTATCCTTTTTAAAACGCTCCAAATGTTGTTGAGAAAGTCGCATTCGAATGTGTTTTTGTTCAATTGTTAGCGAATGCGGCACCCATTGTGCACACAACTTTTTAAAACTCAAAATTTCATTTAAAATATGACTCACACTGCCTAATGAGATGTGTAGAGCCTCTACTAAATCTCTCTCAGTCAATCGACGATCTTCCAAAACCATATCCTGTACTTTGGCTACGATTTCTGGTGTTGATGCGGTTTTTGGACGTCCTTCACGTGGATCGTCTTCAAGGCTTGTACGACCACGTTTAAATTCAGCAACCCATCTTTCTACTGTTCTAATTGAAGGTGAACGTTCATTATACACTCTTAACATTCGTTCGTGAATTTCTTTTGGTGCTACACCTTCCAAAAATAAGAATTTTATCACTGCACGATATTCAATTTTTTCCATTGTCGAAAATACTGTGACACGGCGACACTAAATGGCTTGTAAACAAAGAATGAATTGACTGATTGAAATGAACCTTCACATACGTTGATAAGAAGAGTGAACCAACAAAACAAAAACAAATTTGGACTAGTAGCAACGCCCTCAACAAAACAAAACAAAACTTATTGAACAACCTGGTATTAGCACGGAAGGGAAACAATCGAACGTACAGGAATGTTAGAACTTGAACGTAACGTAATTGGAAGGTCCGGTCGTTGTAACAATAGGTTGGCATCTAAGGTTCCTCTCTCTTTCTAGTTGCAGTCTCCACCGAGGTTTTTAACAACCCCTTCGAGAGGAACTTGTGTATTTACACCTGCCCTCGTTTTGCGCACACTCTGATACGTCGTTGTACCTCACTTGTGAGTAGAAACTTGATTTTCTCTGTGTGAAAAGTGCCCGAAATAGAGCTGTTGCATGGGAAGGGTAGCGAAACGGCGTAGGTCCAAGGAAGGACGCTAACGCACCGCGTACCACCTAAAAGTGATAGTTCTGTAGTTCCCGCGGTATTATGCGTTTAAATTTGTTTAAAAAACCCAGATTCTTCAAGTTAGCAAATTGTTCCCATTTTTGTGATAACGGAACATGCATATCAATTTCTATGCCAGAAATAATTGGTCGCAGTGAGCCCATTTTGACTTCGTTTTAATATAGAAGGATTTCTCCATTATAATAATATTTTTGTTACTTATAAAATATATTTCATAATACTAAGAATAATAAGCAAATTCTTATTTTGCAGTCTTCTGGATGACCGGGTACATACGCCTAAACTCAAAAGTAACACAGTCGTATTATTTGCAATTATGTGTAAATTGAAAGCGTGAAATTGTAGGCTTTGTCCGGGGTTTAACCCTTTTAGTGCTGGAAAAGGATATATCGTCGTTTGCAACACTTGCGAAGGGTGCCAACGACGATATATCGTTGCGTGTGCGATGGCGCCTTATTATTCGTTATAAGTTATAATATATTTTATAATATTATAATATTTATATTCTATAATATAAATTGTAAAATTCGTCATTAATATAATTTCTCTGCAAAAGAATTGAAAATTTCGTTTATGAATTTAACTTTTTGTTATATTCGATGTTAGTGTGTGCTAAGACTGCGTTATAGGTTAGAGCGATAAAATAGAAATTCGACACGGGACATTTTCTTGAGGCCGTAATGCAGGATTTAGATAGCTGTTAAAACAGAGTATCTTCTTATTTTTTTACAAAAGAATGTGGCATCGACACGATCATCATACAATTTTGTTGTCTTTCCTGGGCCCTTGTAAAGATCGTGTCCGAAAAACGTCATCTTTGTTGTTGCGGTTGTCATTTACATATTTTTCAATAGTCACGTTATACATTTTCAATCATTAAATAATGACTACCATTGTTGTCTAAATACTTTTGACTACTATTGTTGACTAAATAATGACATTAATTGTTTATTTTAATACTCAAGTTTTATTTCATTAACGATATACTGGTTACACGAAACACTCGTTTCGTAGTAGATAATTCTTTTAACGCTTGCCGTGCATCATGGCATTATCCTTTAGTTTTGGTGGTCCGATATTAGTTATTTTGTTACAAATGGTTGAAAATGCAATATTTACACTTCATGCTACGTAATCTAAACAAGGCTATGATGAAACGAAGATTTTTCTTATGTGCAAATATCGTTTGTAAAAGTATACTGCTTTTTCTATTTTTCATATTGTTTTATATTTATGTTATTCGTATGATTTTGCACAAATATTGACATGATATTGTAATATGCTTCATTTTGAATTTTGTAAACATCATTCTTATTTTGTGTTTTATAAGCTTTTTCCCAAACCTTAGCGAATTCGTCAAATTGGTCCGGCATTCTTCGCATAGCAACGGTACTTTTGGTCGGCACTAAAAGGGTTAATATCGTCTTGGAGGATGTTGAAAGTACTACAGTAAAATCTGTTTTTGTGCGGTGGATAGGGACCACATAAAAGAAATCGTACAAAAAAATATTCGAAAATTTTATAAATTTTTGCATATAATAAACAATTTTGTACGATATACTACCTAACATTTTTTTTATGCGGTGGATAGGGACCGCATAACAAAAGTCAGACTTAAAAATACATCAATGATCTATGAAATAGATGAGAGAATGCTTTCAATTAAATTAAATAATTAAATTAGACCTAAAGAAATTGTAAAAATATTTAATTCTTCATTGTACATATACATGGAGAAGTTTTCAAATTGTACATTAAATAGTTTGCTGCTACCCGTCGTAATCCAAAACGCGCATCTTCTTGTGATGAATTGGTTAAAAATCGCTTTCGTCGCTTGAAGATAAGATTTCAATTGATTTGTTTTTTGGTACCATAAACTCAGTGATCAGTTTTTGTGACGACGGTCGACTGGTTAATTGCTTGTAAACGTCACGGTAGTGAGACATGCATGATATCAGCTCTTTTTGGAATTTTAAGCGTCTTTCCGCATTGGTATCTATTTTAAGAAAATGCGTTTCCAATTTTTTCGAAATCTGGATCCCTGCATATATTTTATCTGCTGTAATGGATTCCGGTTCTTCTTGTCCATTTTCATAATCTATCAAACTATTGATAATGTCACTATCATCGGCAGTTTGGTCCTCAATCATCTCGTCCAGGTCATTATCGCCGAAAGAATCAAAGCCTTCTCCGCCGATGTTATGTGCGAGCGCACTAATTTCAGATAATACCGCTGACGCGTTTTCGGTAACGTTTCGATTAATTACACATTCATATATTAGGTGTACAACTTTGCTTCCGCCGTTTTTTTCCGAAATTCGAGGCTTTATTGTAAAAAACTGGTTATACGTTTATGATTCAAAGTATTGTCCATCGCTGGCCACTACTTTCTCCCATCTTTCGGGCAGCGTAAATCCCGCGTTGAAAAAACTGGTCATCTTTTGAAGCGATCCACGAATCGATCTAATTTTTAACTTCTTCATAAGACCGGAAGTGCTGGTCAGCCAGGCCGTGTGCCATTGATCGAAACAAGTGATAGTCCGAGGGAGCAACGTCTGGAGAATACGGCGGGTGGGGTAGGACTTCCCATTTCAACGTTTCCAAGTATGTCTTGACCACTTTCGCAACATGGGGTCGAGCATTGTCGTGCTGTAAAATCACTTTATCATGTCTCTCGTTGTATTGCGGCCGTTTGTCTTTTAATGCTCGGCTCAAACGCATTAATTGCGTTCGATAACGATCGCCTGTGATTGTTTCAGTCGGTTTTAACAACTCATAATGCACTACGCCGAGATGGTCCCACCAAATACAGAGCATGGAACCGTGAATATTCGGTTTGGCCGTCGACGTGGAAGCATGGCCAATATCCCCATGATTTTCTGCGCTTGGGATTATCGTAATGAACCCATTTTTCGTCCCCAGTCACAATGCGATGCAGAAATCCTTTCCGTCTTTGCCTTGCAAGCAGCTGTTCACAAGCAAACAAACGCCGTTCAACATCTCTCGGCTTCAACTCGTACGGCACCCAATTTCCTTGTTTCTGAATCATTCCCATGATTTTCAGGCGTTTTGAAATGGCTTGTTGCGTCACTCCCAATGATACTGCCAATTCTTGTTGCGTTTGACACGAGTCTTGATCAAGTAATGCCTCCAATTATGCATCTTCGAAAACCTTCTCTCTTCCACCGCCTTGCCGGTCTTCGACGTCAAAATCACCGTTCTTGAAGCGTTGAAACCACTCTCGGCACGTTCTTTCACTAATAGCGGCCTCACCATAGGTATTTGAGAGCATTCGATGAGCCTCAGCCGCAGATTTCTTCATATTAAAGCAGAAAATTAAAACCTCCCGCAAATGACGAGAATTTGGCTCGTAAGCTGACATGTTTAATCGAGAATGACTTTATGATGCAGACACAAATCGACTAATATTTCGATGGCGTTATGTTTACAAATGCCTAAGCTTATTGTATGACATCTACGATCTATTTATTTCGACTACCTCTTACCGCTACAGCCATCTATTGCAAAACGGCGGAAGCAAAGTTGTACACCTAATATTTCGTCCACAACATGTATATGTACATTGATAGGAAACATTAAACTGGTGCTAACGCCGCTAAGATTCGTATACCGCATAAAAATAAATCGTACAAAAAAAATTGCACAAAAATAAAATCGCACAAAACCAATCGCACAAAAACAAAATCGCATAAAAAAGGACCGCACAAAAACAGGTTTTACTGTATCGGATACGAACGGCCCAGACAACCGACCGTAATGGCGGAGAATGCAGCTTGCTTACCTGAAACACGAGTGCACCAGTTAATTGACACTCCTTGTTGACGATAGTTTTAAAGACAGCATATTGACAAATAACTAATTCTGTAGGTAAAAATTCAAGAAATATCACCATATGATTTTTTTATTTATGCCCGTATGCCCAATTACTCAGAAGAGTTTTGCGGTCGGACCGTATTCACTAATAGATGGAGTAGAGTTTTTGCACATCTGTTAATTTCTATTAAAATGTATAGTTCGTTGCGTTGTCTTCATCCATCAATGGTTGTGTGAAACAATAGATCATTTCTACTTACGATTTTTTTCTTATTAGGTACGAGGCAAAATATGTGCTTTGTAGGTTTGCCCAAAATATATTGCAATATTTGCACCGCAACCGTTAACGCGTACATAGGGTGAAGTTCCCTACTGTTTCGTGACCACTTAATGACACGAAACTGATTGTAGTTTTCCGTAATGGGTATAATAGTACTGTATTTATACCACTTAACCAGCATAGAGACTGTAATCTTGCAATTTTCATCGCATGTCGCAACACATGACTTATGATGCGTATAGCTTGCCATAGCAACCGTGGACGTCGGCCGTACAATTTCTAAGTACGCTTCACGTCAAGAGTTCGTATCATCTTTCCACAGAAATCTCCAAATTTCCCCTTCTGTTCTTCTCGCGTGCTATTATCTATAACTGAACTTTTCTTTATGACGGGACCTATAATTGACGGGTGACTTGTTCCCGAAATCCGCTATGGGATCATAACCGTACATATGCAGAATATATGCATTGGGGCATGATGATCGCAGCATTTATGTATGTGTAAAGCCTCCAAACTATTTCTCGTGCCTTTAATATTGTGTGATCAGTACTATGTTGGAGGAAAAAATACGGAAAAAACTTCTCGGAGAAAAATTAGTTTGGCCTAATAGTTACAGTCTAATATATACCAGGTTGTTCAATAAGTTTTGTCGTTCGATAAGAAAAACAATGTTATGGTTCAAAATACACTTTATTATTCAGTATAATCTCCCTAAACATTAATGCACTTGCTCCAACGATCCTCCAATCTGTGGATCCCATCCCTGAAGTGAGATTCCGGAAGGTCTGCAAAATACGCTTCAACAGCCGTTATGACCTCTTCATTTGACGAAAAACGCTTGCAACGCATACATTTTTTGAGTTCTGGAAACAAATGGAAGTCGCTGGGGGCCAAATCTGGTGAATACGGCGGATGCTCCAACAATTCGAACTTTAATTCATGGATTTTAGCCATTGTCAAAATGCTCTTGTCATACGGTGCGTTGTCCTGATGAAAAAGGATTTTTTTCTTCTGCAAACCGGGTCTTTTTTCACGAATTTTTTCCTTCAACTGGTCCAAAAGGTTGCAATAATATTCAGAATTAATTGTTTTACCAGTTTGCAAGTAATCCACAAATAAAATTCCTTTCGCATCCCAAAAAACTGATGCCAGAACCTTCTTGGCCGATTTCTGGACACGAACTCGTTTCGAAGCCGAACGACCAAGTTCACACCACTCTTTAGCCTCTTGTTTTGATTTAGGATCATGGTGATAGACCCAAGTCTCATCCATACTGATGAATCGACGCACAAAATCCACTTTATCCTTTTTAAAACGCTCCAAATGTTGTTGAGAAAGTCGCATTCGAATGTGTTTTTGTTCAATTGTTAGCGAATGCAGCACCCATTGTGCACACAGCTTTTTAAAACTCAAAATTTCATTTAAAATACGACTCACACTGCCTAATGAGATGTGTAGAGCCTCTACTAAATCCCTCTCAGTCAATCGACGATCTTCCAAAACCATATCCTGTACTTTGGCTACGATTTCTGGTGTTGATGCGGTTTTTGGACGTCCTTCACGTGGATCGTCTTCAAGGCTTGTACGACCACGTTTAAATTCAGCAACCCATCTTTCTACTGTTCTAATTGAAGGTGAACGTTCATTATACACTCTTAACATTCGTTCGTGAATTTCTTTTGGTGCTACACCTTCCAAAAATAAGAATTTTATCACTGCACGATATTCAATTTTTTCCATTGTCGAAAATACTGTGACACGGCGACACTAAATGGCTTGTAAAGAAAGAATGAATTGACTGATTGAAATGAACCTTCACATACGTTGATAAGAAGAGTGAACCAACAAAACAAAAACAAATTTGGACTAGTAGCAACGCCCTCTCTTATCGACCGACAAAACTTATTGAACAACCTGGTATAGCAAGAAATTAGAATAAAATTGTAAGGTTTCATATGTTTCGATAGGTGTGCATTCTTTTAACTCTTTTCATACTACTAGTTACTACAATCATCTTCCATTGAACGCATGCTGTGTACTATTGGTAATTATAGTTTCGGTTATAATATATAATATATATTATATCTTTCGAACAGCTGCCCGTATAGACAATACGGCAATTCGTAACAGAATCGATAATACAATATAAAATGTTATACTTTGTTCACGAGTAAGTCAATGTTTATGTTTTGACTATTGTTGTGGTTCCAATTAAATGCCATCTTCACAGACCAACTATTTTGGCTTTTATTATAACAAAAATACAAAGTAAACAGAAAACAACTAATCAAAGTTTCTATGTAAAAGGGAACGTAGAGTTTACTTAAAGCATTCTCAAATGTTAACAGTTTCCCTCATATTCTACATTCCTTTTAAATAATTCTGAGAACATCGCGATCTTTTACACATTAACAAACGTATTCTAATTGTACAGATTTTTTTCTTCTCAATTAATCCTAATAATTTCCGCATATACAAGAACCTTGGTTTCGGCAATGTTTTTCTCATTGTATCTGTTGGTTGTTCATTCGTTTTTATATTTTCCTATATTAACTTCACCTTTTACATATAAATTACTCACGAAATATTATATTTTACGCCCATATACTCACTTCGTTGATGGAATTTGATGTTTTACAAGTTCAATCGCGCTAATATTATCCACAAATAGAACATATTGCTGTTAAGTTCCACTTAGTTCTTTAAATAGATGCTTTAACCAAACAGATTCTTTTGGCGCTGGAGCTGCACTTATATATTTAGTTTTTGTTCCAGATTGTACAGTTCATTGTTGCTAAGTAACAGCAGAATATGAACTATTACATATTACACAATTACCTGACTTTCTAGATTAATCTATAATATCTCAATGTCACCTGTGTTGTGATAAAGTGGACGTACGTCTTTAGTATTTTTCGAATATTTAAAAATTCTGTTCATCAGTTGTCAATGAAGTATATTAATACCGAAGGCAATATCTGGCCTCATAATTACCTTTAGATACATAAGAGTGCCCCGAGATTGTCTATACGGCGTATTAGAAGATTTTGTCCATTCCAAGGAAACTAGATGCTATTCCTGGAATTGTTGCTTCAAATTTAGCCGTTAACTTATATAAGAAATTACTTTCAAGTTCTTCATGCGTAACAACTATAAGATCGTTATCTACATATAAAGCGAGAAATGATTCCATGTCAGGGTCTTTAGAAATGTACGTACACGGATCAACTGTACTCTCTTCAAATCCAATATTTTCGACAAACATTGAGGAATTTTCATTCCAATATGTCGGTGTTTGCTTCAACCCGTAGAAACTTTTCAACAATTTACATACTCGCGGCGTTCTATCTTCAAATCCTTTAGGTTGCATTACACAAATATTGTTCTTTAAGGAATTATGTAAGAACGCGAGTTTAATGTGAAACTCGAAAACAGAATCGTTCACGAAGCGCAGCACTTAATAATGCTCTTATCGTATCAAACCGTACAACTGAACGAAAAGTCTCTATAAAATATATTCCTTCTCTTCGCGAGTAAGATTTAGTAATTAAACGCGCTTTGTAACTTGTTCTCGTGTCATTAGGACGGCGTTTATTCTATATACCCAGCAATTGTCTATAACTTTCCGCTGTTTAAATGTATTAACAATAAGGTCTTATCTTTCTGGTCTCATCTTTCATAAAAGATTAAATTTCATCTTTCATTGCCGCTACTCAATTACTAGCAATTTACGAATTTCTTGCTTCTTCAATAATTACTTGCCTTCATTACTTGCATTCAGCGAATATTCCTACTGGACATCCATAATAACCTGACCTACTAATCCTATTTCTATCACAAAGTTGTCTCGTGTCTTCTACACTCGATTGTTCACTTTGTTTTACATAAATATCTTTTTTCCGGACTCTGATCATAATTCAAATTTTCCGAGTCTTCTGACAATAAATCTGGCATTCTTTTCTCACATTCAGCGTTTACGTATGTTACATTATCACATAGTCTTTCTGACCTAAATATAACGTCATGATAACCTTGGGCGTGTTCCGAATTGAATCTTTAAATAAACAGTGCTGTATCAGTTAATACCTTTACAGCGTAGGGGACTTAATACAATATAATTGTAGGATTTCGTTTTAGAGAAATCAAATTTATTATAGGTTTAGGTAAATACAAATAAAAGGAATGTTGAAAGTAGACAAAAGTTTGCGGATTAATAAATACAGCTTACACACACAGACTCGCGTCGATTAATAATGTCGTTGAATACGTCGTCTTATCAAGAGAAACTCGGATCTCGTCAAACATCGAGCTCTCGCGTCTACCGTCGAATTCCGTCTATATTCGTCTATATCGTCGAAGAAGAATCACCGTCAACAAAATGCGTGTTACGCCGTCGAGAGTCGTCTACGTTCTGACGATTGCCGAATTCTTTTGTCTGTTCGCAATCGCTCGCTCTGACTCGCACTCGCTCGCTCTCACTCGCACTCACTCGCTCTTACTCTGGTTCGCTCGCGTCATTTCTTAAAATCCTACATAATCATTCACATTGTCCCTAATGATCCTTTCCTCACATTGTCGCTGTGGGTACAGTAAAATCTCAGTACAGACACACGTCAGCAAAGTAAAATCTCTCACATTGTCATTACGGAGGTGTCCTGGCAATATAACAGTCAGTGTTTCTTCGCCCGCGTAAAAGTTATTCCTGCACTTTTTTTACCTTAACCGGGGAGAGTTAAGCATGCGACATACGTGATGAAAGTAGTATAATTTCCCACATTACCAGACATGGTTTATGAATTCGGCGGACAATGTGTAGAGGGATTTCGCGTGTCTTTGTAACAACTTGTTTTTGTAATTCATTCAAATTATATCACAGTTAGTGTTACTTTGACAATAATTATATCACCAATATGTTATACATTTTTCATACAAAGAAGTTATAATTACAATAATCTAAGTATTGTCTGTTATACCGTTGACACGCTTGTTTATATGTCTCAGATGCCGTGAATCTCACTTCGTTATTTTTTCCCCGGTGTCTTTATCTCAGTTGGGCGAGGTATAAAGACGAGCTGTGAGTCAGGAGAAACACTCTTCCAGTTTCCAAATTGTGCTAATGCGATTCTATTGGGAAAGACAATGTCAGAGAATTTACTGTGCTTCCAATAAGACTCGCCGGGTCAGGTAGAACTCGTATAATATGGCAGATGTTAGAAAAATATGCAGGTCATGGCAATTGCAATTCAGTACTCTTCATCATTTTTTCCTACAGCCACTTTATTCTGTCTTAGAACAGTCTATTTACAGTAACTTCTCTATTACCCCGATTTTTTTTTGTAGACTGCTACGTTTTTCTTATGTTTTCCTTTTTACTGTTCTACTGAGTTCATATTCCTTTGTAGTTTTTTGCTCTTGTTTAACCATATATTCATATCTCTTCGCATACTTGCTGTTACACATCTCCTGTTCTGCTCATCAAATTTCTAACAATTCCGTAGTAAATAGTATTATCCAAAATAATGTCGTAAATGAAATGAAACATCACTGAGCTTCTAAGTTTTCTATGTTCCCATATTTTGTTAAAGTTAATAATAGTTTCCCAAGATTTAAATCGATGTTTTCATTATTAAGAATTGTGGAAGATCTGGTTCTTTGTTTTTCTCGTAAAATTTTTGCAGGAATACGTCTAATTTTAGTCGGCACGGTCGATATCGTTACTGTATTTATTGTACTCCAATATACATACCGGCCATGTTTTTGCTTGCATTACATATTAGTGGGTAACACGACAAATTCCCAAGTTCAGTTTACGTTTGAAATACAGAAGCACCTTACAGTATCTGTTTGATTACTTAAGGGGTTATGCCTACTTGGGATGGTGGAAAAAATCTATTTTTTTATTTCATTTTCTTAATGTACATCATTTTAAGGATATTTTCTCAAAAGTACATAAGAATCGGAGCACACGTTCAAAAATTATAAGCGTTTATCTGGAGCGCTACTATGTATGATTAGTAAAGAGCATGCAGCGGTCGCTTAGGACACGGACGAGAACGTCTTTTTTCCCCTCCAGGCAACATTCTTTTATGTCATTCGAGATTCAGATGCATATACAGTAAAGCCTGTTTTTGTGCGGTGGATAGGGACCGCATAAAAGAAATCGTACAAAAAAATATTCAAAAATTTTATAAATTCTTACATATAATAAACAATTTTGTGCGATATAGTACCTAAAATTTTTTTTATGCGGTGGATAGGGATCGCATAAAAAAAGTCGGACTTAGAAAAACATCAATGATTTATGAAATAGATGAGAGAATGCTTTCAATTAAATTAAATAATTAAATTAGACCTAAAGAAATTGTAAAAATATTTAATTCTTCATTGTACATATATATGGAGAAGTTTTCACATGATACATTAAATAGTTTGCTGCTACTCGTCGTAATCCAAAACGCGCATCTTCTTGTGATGGATTGGTTGAAAATCACTTTCGTCGCTTGAAGATAGGATTTCAATTGATTTGTTTTTTGGTACCATAAACTCAGTGATCAGTTTTTGTGACGACGGTCGACTGGTCAGTTGCTTGTAAACGCCACGATAGTGAGACATGCATGATCTCAGTTCTTTTTGGAATTTTAAGCGTCTTTCCGCATTGGTATCGTATATTAAGAAAATGCGTTTCTAATTTTTGCCAGACTTGGATCCCTGCATATATTTTATCTGCTGTAATAGATTCCGGTTCTTCTTGTCCATTTTCATAATCTATCAAACTATTGATAATGTCACTATCATCGACAGTTTGGTCCTCAATCATCTCGTCCAGGTCATTATCGCCAAAAGAATCAAAGCCTTCTCCGCCGATGTTATGTGCGAGCGCACTAATTTCAGATAATAACGTTGACGCGTTTTCGGTAACGTTTCGATTAATTACACATTCATATATTTCGTCCACAACATGTATATGTACATTGATAGGAAACATTAAACTGGTGCTAACGCCGCTTAGATTCATATACCGCATAAAAAAAAAATCGCACAAAAAAGGGCCGCACAAAAATAAAATCGCACAAAACCAATCGCACAAAAACAAAATCGCACAAAAAAGGACCGCACAAAAACAGGTTTTACTGTATTGTATACTTTTAAGTACATTTGATAAGCGTGGTTTGTAGCAATTGTGTATTAGCATTCAAACGTGCAACTTCGGAAGTAACGATTAGTTATTGCGTTTTCTCTACGATTACTAAAGTTTTTGTCGCTTTTTAAAGTATTATAATTATGGCCGGGGATCATCACAAAGAGACTCGTGATGACAGAACATCTAAAAAATCGTGCAAATCGAGGCCAAATGAAAGGAAGCAATATTTTAATCCGAAAACCGCAGAGACCGACGAGAGTAGTTTCAGTACGTTTCGGAAGAAAATAAGGCTTAGTACGAAGTTGACCGTGCCGTTTGATTATTTGGTCAAATACCGAATTTTGAATTTTATACAAGTATAGACAATGAGACGATTAGGCAATTACAAAATTATATAAAAGAACAATAAAGAAAGTTATAACCATCTCATCTGGAAAATCTGCCCGAAAAGTCTTTCGGGCGGTACACAACCCGTTCAAGTTGCGGCATACATATCTGCATGTATGTTTAACGAGGGTAACATAGCCCTTCTGAAGATTTTTGAAGCATTAGGCGTGCCTTGAGGCCGAAATGCCCACGAATATGCTAGAAAGACAGACGAGACCCGTTTTACAATTGCCGAACAGCGCGTAAATGCAGCCACCAGGGAGCAAAAAAATGGCTCCCAGACAACATCATCTAGATGTTCTGGAGTTGGCCAAAAGTGCAGAAGGGACCATTTATGGTCCTGGAATATATGATGCTACGTTAGTCAAGAAAAATTAATTTTAACTATGAAAAAAAACATAGACTTGAATCTTTAAACGCGATTATCTCGAAACTGTGTTTTTTCAAACATACGGTTGCGGTGACCACGATTTCTCAAAAACTACTTCATCGATCGGACTCTAATTTTATATACTTATTTGTCATTACAATAGGCAGGGCCTGAACGAAGGATTTTTTATTTCGGTATTAAAAAGAAAAGTTACAACATAAAAACGAAAGTCAGTTAATCTCGAAAAACGGATTTTTTCGTAAAACTGTTGTCATTCTTGTAAAAATTAAAATTTTTCCAAATCCTTCGTTCAGGCCCTGCCTATTGTAATGACAAATAAGTATATAAAATTAGAGTCCGATCGGTGACGTAGTTTTTGAGAAATCGTGGTCACCGCGAGTGATGAAAATAAACGGAAGCTCTAGGAGAAGAGCTATATTTCCTCCATTTTTTAATATTTTCTTATAAAAAAAAATGTGTACGAGTACCACTAAATACGTACTTGTTGGTAGTATTTTGCAAATTTTAATTAGTACTCACTAAAATGACAAAAAGAAATCTTGAAAATTATGTCATTTCGCCGATCCCAAGTAGGCATAACCCTTTAAGAGGGCTGTTCTGTTTAATATAACAATAAATTTGCGTAAATGGATAACAGTTTTTTTTCTGACACAGCGTACTTATTTAACAATCTTTATGATATGCTTAAATTTAATTTTATCGTAAAAAATTAACTGTAGGGGATTTCATTTCGGGCTGTACTTGGTTTGCAAAGGAATGGCATCAATCAGCGAAAATATTTAGAGTCGGACATATATCTGGGATTAATAAATCACTTTGTTCTCCATTATATGCAGTTATAAGCTTGAAGAATAAGGAAGGAAAATTTGGAGTTGGGGGATTAAAACTAAACGAATGATAAGCACGATTACTCCCAAATATGCGGACTCGAACAAAACATTACTATTGTGGTATATATGGGATTAACTAAATAAACGAAGATTTATTTTGCGTGGTGGGATTACAATTGCGCCGTAAACAAGCTCTGACCACGAGCCACACGTCGCACGTCTTACGTTTTTCAAGATGTGTCCTCAACTGTTTGTCTCTCTGAATGCGCGACGCAGCGCAATTACCCTTTCGGCAGCCTGTGACTCATCGTCAAACGTTTGATTCCTACACTATTTAGCAATATATCTACATTAAATGTGAAAAAATGAAAACCAACCTCTTTTTCGTGAGAAGTAATTTATTGTGCTTTACATAATTACGTGGGCAGTCCGATAAGTACTTAGCCTACAAAAGAAAAAGGAAAATTTTGGAAAATTGACGATTTATTTTTCAACATAGTCTCCTTTTAACTCTGATGATGAAATCTGGACATATCCTGCATGAAATATTGGGCATGAGAAAGCTTTCTGCTCGATGGGTTTGGCGTTTGCTCACTTCGGATAACAAGCGCATCCGTGAGACCACTTCAGAGCAGTGTTTGACACTGTTTAAGCGCAATCCGAAAGAGTTTCTACGTCGGTTTGTGACTGACGACGAAACGTGGATCCACTGGTACACACCAGAGACCAAGGAACAGTCGAAACAGTGGATTGCGCCCGGCGAATGTGCTCCGAAGAAGGCGAAGACTGTCCTATCGGCCGGAAAGGTGATGGCCACCGTTTTCTGGGATTCACAAGGTGTGATCTACATAGACTACCTGGAGAAGGGCAAAACAGTCACAGGGCTGTACTATGCCGAATTATTGAGCCGATTCGACGCCGAATTAAGGAAAAAACGGCCCCATTTGGCGAAGAAAAAAGTGCTCTTTCACCACGATAACGCACCGGCTCACACCTCTGCCCAAGCTACAGCCAAATTCGTTGAATTAGGCTACGAACAGCTGCCCCATCCACCGTATTCTCCAGATTTGGCCCCGTGTCACTTGTTTTTCTTCCCAAACTTGAAAAAGTCACTCGCTGGGCAGAAATTTGAGTCGAATGAGGAGGTTATCGCCGCCACGGAGGCCTACTTTGCAGATCTCCAGAAAACATATTTTTCAGACGGGTTGAAGAAGTTGGAGCATCGCTGGGTCAAGTGTATCGAGTTAAAAGGAGACTATGTTGAAAAATAAATCGTCAATTTTCGAAAATTTTTGTTTTTCTTTTGTAGGCTAAGTACTTATCGGACTGCCCACGTATATCATTACTCTAATGAATTGATATCATGTTAGATCATTTCGTGTCAAAAGCATTCAGATACTTTGGCGCTCACATGTGAAATTCTACAAATACGTCAAGATTCTTTAAATTTCGTGTATCTATTGGCAATAGAATGTTTGTCTGTTAGGCTGAGATTTTTAATCGAGCACACGCAATAAGTATATATAATGGGGTGCAGAGGAAGAAATACTTGTTTCCGCAAACCTCGATTAGTTAGTTTCCACAGCGGAAAAAGTTGATTTTGTCCTGGATTTACAAAGTCATTTTTATATGTATGAATAAAAGTACAGTCGCAGGCATTATTAAATGATAAAGGAAAGGGAATTATATTGATTTTAAGTTTTCAGAATAGATAAGATCTGAAAAGTTAAGAAATACCCTCAAATTAGTGCTTCATAACTAACAGCGGTCTTGTCAGAATATATTGGTTGAAAAATGTATTCAAATACAATACACAAAGAACTTAAAGTCAGGCTATATATTAATGAACTTATCCGAGACATAAGGTTGATATTTACAAAAGAGTAAATTTTCGAAACAAGTGAGCGGTGTAATTATGTTATATTTGAAGATGAGAGTAAACGTAATACATTTGAAAGTAATTTGGGAGTATTGATGTGGCGTAAAAGGATGAACAGTTACAATCGAAATAATTGAAACCAACAACTAAACACGGTGCGGATAATGTGATGATGTCAGGATATATTTCATGTTCTGACATTGAACAGCTCAGTAGCAATTTATGAATATTTAAACAGTTTCGAAAGTAGTTTATTAAAATTTGCAGGCAACTTGGAAATTCAAGAAACTGTTATGTTTCACATTTGTGAAATCTGAATCAGAATCTGAATTCCATAGAGAATCATTGGGACAAAATTGGCTGTAGAATTCGTAAAACTTCAAGTTGTAGTAAAAAAAATTAAGTAATAACTTTTGTAATTAGTAAGAAAATTAACACAATTGCCAGAAAAATGACATTCGATGAACGTAGAGGATTTGAAAAAAAAATATAACTTTAATTATGTCTAAATGCCTAAAATAAGTGATTCAACAAGAAGAATATTCAATGTAATTTTGACATTGCGTTTACTTGACAAAAAATATAAATAAATATTAACTCTCGATGAGTGTTCGACTACAGTGTTACATAAAAGATGTATTAAATTAATAATATAACATTTTAAAATTGAATACATTTTATTTCACGAAAAAAGGGTCAAGCCAATTCTTCCATTTTGCTAGTGTTTGAATATTTTGGCAGTAACTGTAGTTGAAAAAACTAATAATAATATAATTTGCCTTAATGCTTTCATAGATTTTAAGATGCATACCGCAAGTTGGCATGTATTTAACACGTTGAGTGTCACGTCAATCATCGGGGACTGGAACTGGACTTTCCGTTTAGGCCGCGTCAGTCTCCGGTGACTGACAGTGTAGAATATAATATAAAAGTAAAAAATTACATTGTTTTAAGTAATTAGTGAACATTTATTTAAAATTTACTTAACTTTTATTTACTACAGGATTATATCATTAATGCATTTATGTATTTCTTATCAAAACATTTGAGTGGATTTTATTGAAACACGGTCAACGTAAAAACAGTTGTTCTTTGCATTTATCATAAAATGTGGCAACTTGATTAGTCATTCTTCTGGCGATTGCTCTACCAGATTGTATCATGTTTCTAAAATGTATGTATTAGTTTGTCATACCTAAGCAGAACCCCGGCCGCAAGCCGATTTTCATGAAATCTTATCTAGCGGGCCAAACGATGAACAAGAGAAAATAGACTTGGCACATAACGTGTTGAATGAATGCCCGTAAGCATTTCATTCTAAACGTAAACAACTTCAACTACGATAAGAAACAATGGTCCTAATATATTATAGGATTTTTTATTGGAATGATATATTAAACGGTTTTAAACACAAAAGTAATGGTTGTAATGTTTCTCGCACTGCACTCTGTATTAAACGCTAATAAAGGTTCGCTCAAAACTCACTAAACGCATTCGCTGATAATCTCTAAATATTCGCTAAGATGCACACACTGTTACGCTTGAAGGTTTCGCAAAGACTCACTTATTTTAATGTCGCGCTCAGCACTTTTATACTGCTTGGTTTCTAGAACATTCCTAATAACAAATATAGATACATGGATTCTTTCTCACTCTCTCACTCTCGCTTTCTCTCTCTCTCTCATACGCACACTTTCTCATTACTCGTTCGTACAAAATCACACATCCTACAATATTTACATACTTGTATCGAGTAAATTTCAATCCGTTAGTAGTTAGTACTAGCTTCGCATTGCTATACCATAATACGCGCGCTTCTAAGCAGCGCGTGTGGCCTGACGAGGATTTCCTTAAAAATACGCATGGCGCTCAACGTGTTATCTGCTCAGGGACGAATTCTTAATTTTACTTATAATAAAGAAGTTGAACCTAATTCAATGTAATTCTTGGTAAATAAACAGAATAAAACATAACAAAATATAATTCATATTTCAGAATTTCAAAAATAACTGAACGTAAACTGTACAAAGACGTGGCCATTAGTCCACGGGGCCAACTATTCGTGGAAGTTTTTCTTACACTCTGAGCGGACGTCTCTAGCGTATACGTCTGTTGCAATTCTTGTCATGGCAACGCGGAGGATCTTTAACACTAGATTGCCCGAGATTTCTTGTATACCTATATTGCCCAAAAACAGTCAAAATGACTGCATTGTGAAAAAAATAACAAATATGTAAAGAAATTTGTTTAAAATTAATTTTTAATATTTTTTATGTTATTTACAGTTATATAACAGGTTATTAGTAAATATTAACTGTACATATTGACTGTTTTCAATGAACTTAACCCATATTTCCGAAAGCAATGGCAAATTTATTATGATTGTAGGCGCCTACTGCATTCGGTTCTTTTGTCAAAATGAATAAATCGTAGGATTTTTGAACTTTTCTCTGGTAATAGTTTTTCTAAAAGATTCGGGACCCCACTTCGCTGACCATAAATAACTCAATTTAAAATTTGTTGCCTCGTAAGCTCCACGAGCATATAGAATCCCAATAAATGCACGTATTTCCGGTAATGATACTGTCCAACCGTTCGCAAAATTCGGCGACATTCTTCTGTGCACTTTCTTATATGTTTGATAATATAGTTATCTATTATCGACGATAATGCACTGATAAGATTATCTGCCACAATGTTCCTTTTTGCGTAGCCTGTTGGCACACACTCTTGAAAATACAAGCAGATGGTATCCTTCCAGGAATACCACCTTCGTCAATTTTTGTCCACACAGTCTCTCAGCAGCTGTTTCTCTCTCTCAAACGTATTTTCAGTTTCTTCATCAGAATCTGAACTAGTTAGCACCCTACACCTTTTCCTGGGCATATTGATGACACTTTCATTTTCATCATTGGTGATCGACTCTTCATCACTATCTTCAGCGTCAGATGTTTCACTTTGAATATAATCCGCTTCATCTTCAGATGATAGTTCAGAATTTGTTGCATTTCTGTTCGACATTTTTTTCATAAATTTAGGGCGCAAAAGAAATAAAATAAACAACTTGTTAGAACAACACTTTATAAAGATTCGAATAACTAGTACTACTTTAGCTTATTGAGCAACTGACACTTATCAAGTATACGCCCAAATCGACAATTTATCATGTATTGATATGTTACCGTAATCGAAAAAAAAAATGTTATTTCAATACAAAGCCGGACAGGTCACATAAGAAATTTACTCAATTCAATAAATAAAAATCTTTTGATTATTTAAAATTTACCAAGCAGTCAAAATGACTGCTTCTGGGCAATATAGGTATAACACACACATATATATATATATATATACGGAAATAAAGGAGGGCGGAAGTAACTACAATTATTCATAAACCCATTTATATGTTATAGAAAAAGTCACCAAATTCTAAGAAATTATGTCATCAATTTCATAATTGTTTTTCTAATTGAAATTAAAAAACAGTCAAAATGACTGCCTTGGGCAATCTAGTGTTAATTCTTTTAGGGTAACGTTTTATTTGGTTATAAACAGCAAATTGCTTTAAATTCCACCGGACTCGTATTCGAACTTTCGCCGCGGTTCAAAATGATCCAGTTAATGATCCAGGTTAATGAATGTTCCACCCATAACATATAAACTCCGCCCAAAAACTTGATAAATTTATTTGCGACAAGCGGCATCATTGCATCTACATACTGCTTTTGCTTTCAGTTCCATTTTTTCATGGCGTCCTTCGGCTATATTGCTGCATATGAAGGTATCACGTAGGCAATGTTATTTTCAGCTTACCTTAGAATAGTTATATTATGTGTTTATGTGGCAACCGGTATGGAACCTCTGTCGTATTTTGCTAAAGTCTTGGAGTTGCTAAGATTATCAGTAGGTTCTCCAATGTAGTGCACCTAATACTATCAATCACGTGTATTTCTTTAGTTTACAAATTGAAAATTGTAGATATCGAAGTACAAAGATTGTCCAAAAACAGCGTGTGGTTCTTAATTTTTAAACGCTTGGCTAATCTCAGAACTATGTCATAAATAATTCCCAATTTAGTGGCAGCTCAGGAACACCCTCACTTGAACCTTAAACTCCCAGTGTAAAACGCACTTTTTCTTACCTTATAGCTGGTGGGATATATTTTCCGGTTCGCAAATTTAATAAAGAGTGCACATTAATTTTGTAACGGTTTTGCGAATGGAAATAGCTTTTATGTGGGATGTTAACTAACTATCCAGACATGTACAGCATGTTAATCTTTGACTGTTAGGGATGGTTCCCAAATCTAGAATGCTGCCGAGCAAAGCGCAACAGTGCAATTTCTGTTTTCTTTTGTTTCGGAATAAGCAGCACACACGATACCTGCCAATTGCTTATTGCGGATCAAGTTTACTATTCGGCTTGACTTTGTTCGCGAATGGAGTGACAGCCTGCAATAATGGCTGGTCTTTTGGCTGTAAAGATTTATGTCATCTGGCTTTCACAGGTCTCTCACAAATTCTCAGGTTCCTCACTCTGCGGACGACTTTAAATGTAGAACGGAGATAACGAGTTGCTATTTGCGAATCAGTAAGCAGTTGCTTATTTCGAATCAAGACTATTCATCGTAGAACGGCCCTTGTAATTGGTAGTGTTCAATCACAGGAAAGGCAGTAACAGTATTCTAGGAATTTCTGAATTTTTATTTTGATCGCATAGTACGGATAGGTACGTATGAAACCAAATGAAATAAATATATTAGGTGTACAACTTTGCTTCCGCCGTTTTGCAATAGATGGCTGTAGCGGTAAGTGGTAGTCGAAATAAATAGATCGTAGATGTCATACAATAAGCTTAGGCATTTGAAAACATAACGCCATCGAAATATTAGTCGATTTGTGTCTGCATCATAAAGTCATTCTCGATTAAACATGTCAGCTTACGAGCCAAATTCTCGTCATTTGCGGGAGGTTTTAATTTTCTGCTTTAATATGAAGAAATCTGCGGCTGAGGCTCATCGAATGCTCTCAAATACCTATGGTGAGGCCGCTATTAGTGAAAGAACGTGCCGAGAGTGGTTTCAACGCTTCAAGAACGGTGATTTTGACGTCGAAGACCGGCAAGGCGGTGGAAGAGAGAAGGTTTTTATGCAGAATTGGAGGCATTACTTGATCAAGACTCGTGTCAAACGCAACAAGAATTGGCAGTATCATTGGGAGTGACGCAACAAGCCATTTCAAAACGCCTGAAAATCATGGGAATGATTCAGAAACAAGGAAATTGGGTGCCGTACGAGTTGAAGCCGAGAGATGTTGAACGGCGTTTGTTTGCTTGTGAACAGCTGCTTGCAAGGCAAAGACGGAAAGGATTTCTGCATCGCATTGTGACTGGGGACGAAAAATGGGTTCATTACGATAATCCCAAGCGCAGAAAATCATGGGGATATCCCGGCCATGCTTCCACGTCGACGGCCAAACCGAATATTCACGGTTCCAAGGTCATGCTCTGTATTTGGTGGGACCATCTCGGCGTAGTGCATTATGAGTTGTTAAAACCGACTGAAACAATCACAGGCGATCGTTATCGAACGCAATTAATGCGTTTGAGCCGAGCATTAAAAGACAAACGGCCGCAATACAACGAGAGACATGATAAAGTGATTTTACAGCACGACAATGCTCGACCCCATGTTGCGAAAGTGGTCAAGACATACTTGGAAACGTTGAAATGGGAAGTCCTACCCCACCCGCCGTATTCTCCAGACGTTGCTCCCTCGGACTATCACTTGTTTCGATCAATGGCACACGGCCTGGCTGACCAGCACTTCCGGTCTTATGAAGAAGTAAAAAATTGGATCGATTCGTGGATCGCTTCAAAAGATGACCAGTTTTTTCAACCCGGGATTCGTACGCTGTCCGAAAGATGGGAGAAAGTAGTGGCCAGCGATGGACAATACTTTGAATCATAAACGTATAACCAGTTTTTTACAATAAAGCCTCGAATTTCGGAAAAAAACGGCGGAAGCAAAGTTGTACACCTAATATTTGCATAGAAGGTGGTACTTCTATGATGTTTTTAGCGTCTTTTTTCTTTTTGTATATCGGTGCATGCTGCTTTTCCGTAATCTACTATACTTTGAATGCGTCAGTCTCACCTGACCCAATTACGCGATCAAAAGGACGGAAATATCAAAAATAGTATTTCTGTTTTTCATATGATTGAATTCATATAACTCAATTGTACTTATTAACTTTGACTATCGCTTGCATACACGCGTGGATTTTAAAGTTAATGGCTTTTTCGCCGGTATTATGTAGAAAGGACTTCATTTTACTTTGTCCAGTGATAGACGACAAGATCTGCGCTACAGTAGGGTCGTTCTAAGTTGGCATCTGAGGCTTCCCACACTCTAGCGCCAGGTGGCAGCAAAATTTTCGCCTACGTCTCTCTTCCATGGGCAGTAAAATATTTCACATTAGCCCTACCTACTAGTTTTGCTACGTCCAAGTAAAAATTATTCCTACGTCTATGCTATCTTAACCGGCGTTGGTTGCAGCGTGTGATTACGAAAGTCCATGGCTTCATTTGCCACGATTTAATAATGTTATTGTTTTAATTACACTTTTTATCGGAACATTTTTATAGTATATCAATGAGATTTTTGTGGTTGCAATGAGGCCAAACATGGTATAATTTGGGTCACATTTTCTTATATAATATTATAGGATCGGCCCTTGGACAAGGTGTTTGGCGATAAAACAAGTTTATTAAATAAAAGTATTGGAAAGATACAGTTATTTACAAGTGTTCCTCGTGGTTTCCCCGTGGCGAGCTCACAGCAGACTGTCTTATAACTAGCATGCATGATCGCACGCACCCTCCACACACAGACACACACCCACACACACTGTCCCTTAGCCGATAAGGCGTTCTTAAGGCTGTCGAACGACGCACGCATTTATCTCAACGTGTCATATACATACGTTAGTCATCGGCACGAAAATCCGGACACTACAATATTTATTGCATAACTTTAAAAATTTTACTTCACCCTACTTCTTTCTAACCCCTTTCTTCATGTTGTTTATCAAGTGTAGACTGAATAATTTCATTAAATAATACACGCAATAATGACTGCAATGTGATTTTGAGTATCTATAAAAAACGGAACATAACTATAATCATGAATACATTGCTTGTTCCTAAACAAAACAATAGCTGCAAGATATAATACTAGGGTTTAGCCATAATGAGACATCAGGATAATGCAGACGAAATGTACCACACTCTTCCATATGAGTTTGACCGACAAAAATCCAGCGCATGGAAACTGCCCTGTCGGCGCAGACAGCTGGTGCAAGTATCGCCTAGCGGAAACTAAGGGACTCGACATGAATTATTAAACAGGCGCAAGGCTAGTAACACGCAAAATAGTAACGAAAGTAATTAATGGCTTACTATGGCATTTTACTCCGAAGCACTTCCACAGTGGTTTAAAAACAATTGAACTGGCCCATTACTTGGCTACTGGTATTTTTAATGGAAGTTTCCAATCAGTATTGAAAATATTTTAAACAATGGGAGTGATTATTGGGCCCCTGCCAAAAATTATGCTGACAAGCGAGACATGAATCGAATTCAGCAAGCAGAAAACGGCACGAGGAGATTTCAAAAGTGGAAGGCGAATTGTATGGACCTGGAATAGCAGAACAGTTGCAAGTCTGATAAATTTTCTTTTATAACAAAAAAATCAGTAGTTGAAACTTTGAATTCGTTTTTCTCGAAACAACGTTTTCGAAATTTGCTGCAGTCATAACTCGCGAACAAATTGCTGAATCAATTTCAAATTTGATAGGTATACTCAGTACATGCTTTGTCATACAATGAACCAGGATTTTTTCAATCCGTTAACAAACGTCAATTTGCAACGCAAAAATGGGCATCTTTTTTACAGAATTCAAACTCTTTTCTTTAAAACACCGCCATTTTTGTAATTTTCAATATTTCTGCATTATCCAGGTGCATTGTATAGGAAAATTTATCTAGTTTCATGTCTATTTTTTATTTTTTATTTTGGGCACTCTGACGTCACTTATCGCTGCAGTAGTTGGGCTGCTCTTTTTGTTATTGAGCTCCGAGAAATTACTCATATCTCAATATCTCATATTTCAATATTTTATCGGGAAAAAAATGTGTAACTATTTAAAATGTTGCTACATATGTTTACAAACTCTTAATATATTTGGTGAAATCAATTTTTTTTTTAATCTCCGAATATCGCCCTCATTTGCGTATGGTCACACTAGTGGTAATTACAAAGTGGTAACCCCCTTAACGCTTTCGGTACGGAGGAGCTGGCAGCGTAAGCCGTGGAAATGTGTTTTGCGGAATTCATAGAAATTTCGAGCGTGATTGACACTAAACTTTTCATTCGGGTTGCGACAGTCATCGGTGACTGATGCGGCATTTAACGTATTTAGAAAACATTTCCTCCTTTTGCGAAATGCTAAATAATATTAATTTTCTTCATCAGAATCACTTTTTGAAATAATGATTTCCTTTATCCATTGTTCTCGTTCAAACGTTTTACACTCATCCTAAAGGGAACTAAATTCAAATTGTAAATTATACATTCAGAAAATTAACAGTATAAGCAAACATACCGATTTGTTTTTCGTAGCCTATCTCTGTGGGATTTGGAGAGTTACATTAACGAATAAATCGGACAGGAGCTAACGGGAAACAGAAACTTTATTTGACTACCGATAAACGACTGCCGATTTCTTTCCTCCACTGTTTTGAGTCTACGAGCCAGGTCCGTAAAGTGGGCTTCGGAACCTATTCCCACATCTACGTATATATTATAAAACGTATATAATTAAGGCACGCTGTTGGCTGTTACTAGTTATGTAATGGAACGATTAGAACAACCGGGAATTTTAAACACAGAATAGTAAAGTAATGCGTATTATAGAGAGTAATCATACCCACATAACTTTCTAAGGATGGTGCCAATTGGCGGCGGTAAGACCCAGATAATGTTTAGTGGCTGCCGCCAATGGGCGGCGGTAGGACCCAGAGAACGTTTAGTGGATGCCGCCAATAGGCGGCAGTAGTATCGAAATGGTTAAAGCAGAGCTGCGGTATGGAAAGCGTGGCGAGGGGACGTAGGCATAATGTGGGCCGTTCAAGTAACAGGGCTATACAAGAATTCGAAACAAATGAACACCGGGTATCGATGACTTTTCACATATCTACGAACATGCTAAAAATTGAAACAACTCGGTTTTGGGGATTTTGGAGATTTTGTATAGGATTCTTTTGTAACATATGAATCAATAATAGATAGTAAACAATAAATCAATTTGCAAGATAAAGTTTAGTAACCAAATAATTACAATACAATGGAACACATATTAACGAAAATGAAACCTGAAAAATCGCCTTTTTAACACTTGGCATGCGGGCATACTTCGCCGCCGAATTTCGCGTGCAGCGGGCGTTTCTTCTTGAATCGCGCGGAAGTTTGGTTATTCAGAAAAATCGCAGTAAATCGAAAACTTCTTCGTTTTTATGAACAAAACTTTTTTTATTTCACACTTAAATACATACTGTATGATTATTTAACAAAAAACAAACGATATTTTTACGAAATCATAAAAATAAGCGATTTTTAAAGTTTTCCACACTATCATACGAAAAGTCCGATAATTTGTCAGCGCATATTTCTTCATCACTATGTTTGTCACAACGGCTCATTTGATCAATTTTGTAATCAATAATAAAAAATCAAGCTTCAAATTGAAAAAACACGTTCTGGAGCTAAGAATTCGATTGAAGACGAAATAACTCAGCAAAAGATCGAGTAACTCAACAATCATAACTTATGGGAAAAAAAATGCAAACCGTTGCCTAGCAACGCAAATAACACGCATATAATGTCACACATTCATGTAATTATACGTATTTAGTAGATTTGTGGTGGATATCCACTAACAACACCAAATCAACTAAATACGTATTTTTACGTGACCCGCGCTCCAGTGACAGACTACAAAAACGTTAAAATACGTTGCCCGCATGCCAAGTGTTAAGTAACATACAAATACACATCATTTCACACAAAACGCTTTTGTCACTCTATTCAGTCTTACTTCACTTTTAATACTAGTCTCTCAAACCATGCGCGCTTATAACAGCACAGCATACACATTATCTCATATCACAATAAACGAATATCATTCATTCGCTCACTCCACTCACTCACATTTAGAATCGTACTTCCTGTCGTGTAGTGATGCATGCATCGATACGCCCTAATAATCACTATTACTCTCAAATTCGTCGCCAATTTTCTTTCTACCCCCATTTCTGATGTTCATCAATTTTTAGCTAACCTTGACTATCATGTACCGATTAATTCATAAAACCATAATAATAGTAATTAGGGGTGAACTTCAGGAAAAGCTACAATTAGATTCTTGATATAGCGACTAGTTCACCTACGTTTTACTGCCTCGTCTTCCTCCTTCTTTAGTTGTAGATTTTTCGATTTTCCGCTTGAATTTTGGAAATTGTCACATTTGCATGTCTAGGAACATCATTACAATTCTTTTGGAATAGACTTAACGACTAATTTTTTATTAGTTGATGGTGATGATGATTTATATAGATGGTTTTTTTATTAATCGATAAATCTTTTTGAAATCTCATGTCTGCTCGCAATAATTCTCGAAAAGGTTTGTTACCATGCTCATCATTGGGGTAGAGTTTGAGTGTTTTTGCGTTAGTTCCATATGCCAATGAAATCATTCGGGCTCGAGTGCTGACGTTTGCGTGAGAAATGGCATAGGAATCCAATCAACACATTCCACTTGACCGTTACTTCGCGGTGTACCAATTGTCACTGAGATGCGTTTGATTTTTTCGTGTTGGCTATAATTAAACAAACTTTAAAAAAAGCTCGCTATTATAAAGTGAACCGAACATTTTTCTTGTTGGAGGGCTCCGTCCTAAATAGTTAATGCGATGGCTATTAAGAAGGATTTTGCGTTCGTCCAAAGGGTTTAGCTATCCCCTTTACTTCTCCCCCTTTCGTTCCACTAAAGCATAATTGACATAAGTCTGAATTCTTTCTCTGCTTACAGATTGAGGAATAAAAATTTGAGTTTCAAAGGGTTACTATTTTTCTTTTCCAGTAGGAACCTGATCATTTTCATGTATTCGCCTAATCATTTGAGATTGCATCGCTCTCGATACAAATCAAACGAGCGCCGCTATCAACAACTCGAATGCTTTCAATAGCGATAATTTTGTGTCGAATCTATTTATTGGAGCTTGACCCTGGAGGTATGTGTCGAAGATGCCTCGGAATATGCCTTCGACCATTCATCATGGGTAATAACCGTGTGCGTCAAAACAATTCTGTTATGCGCGGAACTCCAGCGAGGAAACGCTTTTTCTGTGACGATTCTAACAAGAGTTGTAGATTCTTGCCGCGTGATTGCCACCGGAATTACGACGCTTGGGGAGATCCGAGATTTGTTGTACAAGGAACGAACTCTTGAACTGTTTTAACTTACAAGAAGATATATTCTGATAATACAACGTTTTATATACAATGGACCATGAGTCTGCGATGTTTTGTGAATAATGTTTCGTGTCTGATGTTTTTCGGGTAACTGACGGGTATCTGACGATCGTGCGATAAGTTTAGCTCTTTGCGCTCGACCGGTGCCTCTCAGACACCACGTTGTGCCGCCAGCTGGACCGTGGATATCAGGCACCATCGCATCGATGCGGTAAATTGGTAACGGTGTTTATTTGTGTTTGGCCTAACGAATATCGCTTGACAAGTCTACCTGGCCTTTTGTAGATCATTTTATGAGGTGTCGCATAGCTATAAAGATGTCTTATCTCAAAAACACAAACGAATTTCAATGCGTGCATTATGTCTTGAGAATAATAGAACGCTGATAGATGTCGCAACGCTTCTTTCAATTCGCTTCTTTAAAAAAAAAGGTACAAAAAGAACAAGGACAAAAAAAGGATTGCAAAGTTTGTTCCCAACGAAAGTCCGGCCAAAGACGACAAACTGTGTACTATTGTGACACATGCCAACAAGCCCAGAATGCACATTGGAGATTGTTTTACAAAATACCACAAGAAGAAAAATTATAGAACGTAATCCTTAATAAATATCCTTCATTAAGTTAAATAAATGTATGTAATGTTAAAATATACGAGTTTAAAGTGTCCCATTGTGCTTAAAATTATTTTAAGTTAACAGAAACGAACTCATGAAATAGGCGCGCGCGCGGCGGATTACTGTCGAGTTGCTGGTCAGCCCGAGAGAAAAACGCGTCGAGCGCAAAGAGTTAGGTATGGGATTATCGCAAATGAGAGGAAACGTTTCCGATGGTTGTTGATATAGGTATGATCCTTGGGCAATGGCGGGATTTAGATTATATTTGAGAATGGGGAGTGCCTGTCACATTATACCCCGTGTCGCTCTGTAAGATATTCTTAACAAACTTTTCTCGGGAAGTATTCATTGAAACTATTATTTTTTGTCCATGTACGTTCCTCGGCGCATCGTCTTAGTTGAAGTTTACGTTGATCCCTGCCGTATATGTTTTTCATTTCGAATAAGAACACAATAAGAACACATCTTCATCTCGTAGATATTCCAACAGCCAATGAAATCAGTCAAACGCATCTTCTTCCGGCAAGTGGTATTTTACCGTCAGCCAAGGCAATTGCCTTTCCCACCTTTCATGTGTTCCTTTTGTTCCGTAAAAAACTGCAAAGTAGTTCGCTAATTTCTCTAACGTTGTACGTATGCTGTTTCGTTATTATACGGATTGCATCTAGAATTACTGATCACACTGCTACTACTGACACCATGTTTGAATTCTGTATACGTTTCATTACAATTATTTCATTGTTATTTCGGTTTATCCGAGAAATGTCGCCCCGTTCGCTCGCTGCTAGCTGTAATATTACTTCATTACAGCCTTTCAACAAATTTTAACTACCTCAATTTGTGACAATCCCACTATTAGTGTAAACCCCCGTTGCATAAAGACATAGTGTATCCTTTATTAAGGAACTAAGGAAATATCCTTTACTAAGGTGATTTGATTACTCATAAGACATTTAAAAAAGAAATGTCAAGTTGAGTATATTTATGAATAGATCAGGACATATTGCGAGAAGAAAAGTCGCCAATAATTCTAAGTGTATTTACGAAATGTATATATTTATGGGCGTGACATTTATTTTGAAGAGCATTATATAACTATTTTCTTCCCCACGGTATCTGATACCGAATCAGTATCTTGATTGCACGCACAGTAGCGTTCTTCAAGCACAGTACACGATGTTTAATTAGCGCACTCAACTGCAGCAACTGCTACTGATTTCATTAGGCTGCAGGTTGCACTTTCCTCATGTATTCTTGTTTCCTGTAAGAATAAAGTCTTTATAGATTTTTGCCGAATCTGAATGCCGACATTCAATCGCAGTTCATGCATGAAAAACTTTCTCTATTATTTCTAATCATTGCGATTGAATCATCTTGCATGGGGCAACTCAGTTGGTCGGTTTTCTTCCTCTCGAGCAGAAAAATATTTCTAACACGCAACGCTTAATGCACCATTTCATTATCGACAGCTCAGGCTTACTTAACTAAACGTTATCAGATTTGGGAAATTGAGGGAAAAATTAAATGAAAGTGAAGGAAAGTAGTACGTATGAAGTAGTAAGTAGGAATCAATGTAATGCTACATTGCACCTTGTTTCATTTAACGGTTTCTATTCATCAGACCCAAATATTTTGAAAGAAGACAATTTGGATAAACTTTTTCCATGGTAAAAGGTTTTACGTTCAGTCAGAATTACTCATTTATATTTCTTTTGTTAAGTTAAAATGAATCTATGCTAATATCTATAATACGAAGGCAGTCCGATAAGTACTTAGCCTACAAATGAAAAACGAAAATTTTGGAAAATTGACGATTTATTTTTCAACATAGTCTCCTTTTAACTCGATACACTTGATCCAGCGATGCTCCAACTTCTTCAACCCGCCTGAAAAATACGTTTTCTGGAGATCTAAAAATGCAAGAAATAATGAAGCCTCCGTGGCGGCGATAACCTCCTCATTCGAAAAGCAAATTTCTGCCCAGCGAGAACTTTTTCAAGGTTGGGAGCAAAAAGAAGTCTAACCAAATCTGGAGAATACGGTGGATGGGGCACGATTTAATTATATTCAACGGTATTTTATGCAGCATCGCAGGGTGTGAGCCAACGTTATCGTCGTGAAAAAGCACTTTTTCTTCGCCAAATGGGGCCGTTTTTTCCTTAATTTGGCGTCGAATCGGCACAAATATTTCGGCATAGTACAGCCCTGTGACTGTTTTGCCCTTCTCCATATTCTATGTAGTTGACACCTTGTGAATAAAAACGGTTCGCCATCACAAATTTCGAAAAGGACAGTCTTCGCCTTCTTCGACAATCACCGTAGCAGTCCACTGTTTGACTGTTCCTTGGTCTCTGTCACCAGTGGATCTACATTTCGAACGACAGAACGATGCAAGATGATATATGTCAGATGGCCCAGAAACACTGACGAAGTACTCACGGATGCGCTATGTTATCTCGTCAAACGGCCCCGAACGAGCAGAAAGCTTTCTCATGCCCAATATTTCATGCAGATATCTCAGTCATCGCTGGATCAATGTATCGAGTTAAAAGGAGACTTGTTGAAAATTAATCGTCAATTTTCCAAAATTTTCTTTTTCTTTTGTAGGCATATATATATATATATATATATATATATATATATCTATAAATCTATAAAATGACCGCAGGAGGGTGTACGACGCGTCACTCATCTTACGTGACGTTATTGACCTAGCTGTAAGAATGGCAGTGGAGGTAATGTCACGTTCTAATTGATTTTATGAGGAAATTCACCTAGTAATTCTCCAAATACAAAGACCCGATACCGGAAGTGAGATACTTCCACCGGCAGTTGTGCTCTCGTCGGCATTATCTGCATTATCTATTTGGTAACGAATTACACACAAATTGATACAAGTTTTGTTGTAAGTGCTTTTTAACATAACGTAAAAAATATGGTTTCATCGAACTGTATCGTAAATCTTCCGTTTTTTTTTATATTATATGTAACCTGTATTTAAGGCATATAAATAATGATTAAAAGGAATCCACTTATGGGTACAGTAAAACCTGTTTTTGTGCGGTGGATAAGGACCGCATAAAAGAAATCGTATAAAAAAATATTCGAAAATTTTATAAATTCTTACATATAATAAACAATTTTGTGCGATATACTATCTAAAAATTTTTTTATGCGGTGGATAAGGACCGCATAAAAAAAGTCGGACTAAGAAAATACATCAATGATTTATGAAATAGATGAGAGAATGCTTTCAATTAAATTAAATAATTAAATTAGACCTATAGAAATGGTAAAAATATTTAATTCTTCATTGTACATATACATGGAGAAGTTTTTACATTGTACATTAAATAGTTTGCTGCCACTCGTCGTAATCCAAAACGCGCATCTTCTTCTGACGAATTGGTTGAAAATCGCTTCCGTCGCTTGAAGATAGGATTTCAATTGATTTGTTTTTTGGTACCATAAACTCAGTGATCAGTTTTTGTGACGATGGTCGATTGGTCAATTGCTTGTAAACGTAACGATAGTGAGACATGCATGATCTCAGCTCTTTTTCGAATTTTAAGCGTCTTTCCGCTTTGGTATCTACTTTAAGAAAATGCGTTTCCAATTTTTTCGAAATTTGGATCCCTGCATATATTTTATCTGCTGTAATAAATTCCGGTTCTTCTTGTCCATTTTCATAATCTATCAAACTATTGATAATGTCACTATCATCGACAGTTTGGTCCTCAATCATCTCGTCTAGGTCATTATCGCCGAAAGAATCAAAGCCTTCTTCGCCGATGTTATGTGCAAGCGCACTAATTTCAGATAATAACGTTGACGTGTTTTCGGTAACGTTTCGATTAATTACACATTCATATATTTCGTCCACAACATGTATATGTACATGACAGGAAACGTTAAACTGGTGCTAACGCCGCTAAGATTCATATACCGCATAAAAATAAATCGCACAAAAAAAATTGCACAAAAATAAAATCGCACAAAAACAAAATCGCATAAAAAAAGACCACACAAAAACAGGCTTTACTGTACTTATAGTCACAGAGACAGTTGAACATCAATTACCAGTTCTGAAAAAAGTGTTTAGATTGTGTGTTGATAATAAGCTGGAGCTAAGAATGGATTAATGCCAATGTTTGTAAAACAAAATCGCATATTTGGGTGATATGATCTCAGGTAACGGTGTGAACCCAATACAGAATGGCATTTGAACGGTTTTAAATTTCCATCTTCCGGAGAACGTACATGATGTTCGTGGCTTTGTAGGACTAAGCTCCTAATTTCGTAAGTTCATCCAGATTTTCTTAATCATAGCCGAACCGTTGTATCGACTTTTGCGAAAAAATGCAACATTCCAGTTTAGCCAAGAGCAGTTGAAAATCTGCGACCATATGAAAAAAAAACTAACGGAAACGCCGGTTTTGGCAATTTATGATTTGCTATGTGAAGCACAATTGCATTGTGATGCAAATTGTTTGAGATTTGGAGCTGTATTAACTCAGCGAAAGGAGGATTTAAAATTCCACCCCATATTTTATTTTTCTAAACGAACTTCAGAAAGCGAGAATAAATATAACAGCTCGAGATTTTACCAATCGTATATGTGTTAAGATGTTTTGGTGTTTACATGCACAGTATCAATCCGTGGATATCAAAATCGGTATTAGAAATGCAGAGTTTTGATTATGAAATCGAACACTAAGCAGGCACTCGTATAATACAAGTAGATGGATTGAGTCGATCGGTAATTTATGTCTTTGACGAGAATTCATTCGAATTTAACGTATCCTTATGTCAAACACAGAATCCGGGTATTCGAGTGTTGCGAAATCAACTAGAAAACACAGAACATAATTGCGTAATTTGAAATGCAGAAAACACAGAATATAATTGCATAATTTTAAATATGTGATGGTCTCGTCTATAGAAAAATAAATGGTAGCCTTACGATTTATGTACGACGAAACATGGGAAACAATATTTTTGTTAAATATCATGATAAAATGGGCCGTGTAGGGATCGACCAAGTAACTGAAAACATCAAACGCTGCTACTGGTTGACAAAGATCCGAGATAAAGTAAATATTCATGTTGAGAATTGTTTTAAATGAATGGCCTTCTTTCTTTCTTCGACTAGGCGCGGGGGATATGTACAAACTCTACAAAGAGGAAAGTTGTCTTTCGGAACATATCTTGATAGTTGCGGATGCGTTCACTAAATTTGTTAACTTATATGCCACAAAGTAGCGGGTAGTAAGGAAGGCATTAAGCACTTAAGCGAATATTTCTCGCATTACAGTAAACCGAATGCCATCATTTTCGGTCGCGGAAGTTCTTTCGTTTCGTATGATCTTCAAAAATGTTTGAAAGGCTGCCAGGTTACCCATATGAAATAAATGAATAATCAAACGGGCAAGTGGAAAGCATAAATCGTGTAGTAGGACCGGTGTTGGCAATATCGTATGAAACAGACGAAAAGCAATAGTACTAGACACTGGCAGGAATTGAGCATGCAATAATTAATACTGTAAATAAAGCGATAAGCGACACTCCTTGTTGGTTACGGTTTGGCATTAACCAACGCCGAGAGGCGTTTCAAGGAATACCTACAATGTTAGGCCGTCAAACTGCGTGATCTTGACATTCTCCGTGACACTGCGAGTAACAATTTAACGAAGTTTCAAGAGCGTAATGAGCACCATGCGGATGTTAATAGAAAAACAGTCGATAAATACAAAGTTGGAGATTACTTAGCGATATGAAATTTTGACAGCACACCAGGTGTCTCGCACAATTTGATTCCGCGTGTCAAATGTCTGTACGAAATAATTCGTGAATTAAGACACTGTAGATACTGCGTGGCCGATGTGCTAGGGTTCCAGGTTATTCAGAGACCTTATCAAGGTATTTGAGAAGCTGCAAATATGAGACCTTGGTGTTCGCCTGAAAGTAACTGGATTTCTCAGCAGGCGAAAGGTTATTATATTTTCAGAAGTACAATTAAGATGTTTGTAACCCTGCACTCTAGCTACGGCTATAAATTTTCTAACGTAGTTACCATATCCTTGTGCTATTTAGGATTGTCCGGGGCAGACCTTTTGCCAAGTCTGGCCAAATATGTAAGACGTGCACCTCAAAGAGTGGCTTTTAACACATTGTTGACCGGTCACGAGTTAACTCGTGTTTTCATGGCCAAACGTTGCTGACCGGTCACGAGTTAACTCGTGTTTGCATTTGCGTCGGCTATTTTAATTTTTGAAACGCAGGGCAATATAGAATATAGCAAAATTTTGTTCATTGTGTTCAATCGCGTCTGCTTTATTATAAAAAAGTATACTTTTCTTGATACTGAGGCTTTTATTACAATTCTAGTATTAGAAAGTGTCAAGAACGACGGAACGTGACGGTGAAGTATTTTTCAATAAATTATACGTGAATGCTTTATATAGTTGCCCGAGTGATTTTTAAATAAGTTGTAGTCATTTGGAAAATGATTATTGAAAATGAAATAACAAGGGCATAATCTAGCTCTTTAAAAGGAAAGCGCAACAAAACAAGATATATGTGCAAAACCTCTTGTTTATATCTACGCGTAAATGACTGCTGTACAGTTAATCATACGAAAAAATATTAAAAGTTACATCAAATTTATATCCAAAGTTCAATTTGAATTCATTATGCACGAACAAACTTTATTGAAGGTTATTTACATCGTTTCACTTCCATGTTCAATTACGAAATATAGCCGGTGACTTGAGACAGCTTTTGCCGAAAATTGCCGGTCAACAATGTGTTAACATAAGAAGCGGTAACGTCTCACAAGATCTGCACGTGCACGCTGCCGGACGAGTTGGGAGTTTGCACCCGACGACCGTGTAAGGCACATCGGTTGTAACAGCGAACTGTGATTCCTTATAATAGAGTTTCTGTTTCATTTTGTTTGTCGCGATTTAATTACTCTTTTATACTTTTTCACATTTTTACTTTTCTTCCTCGGCTAGTTTTAAATTTGGATATATGCTGTTTTTACTTATCACATAATTTTAGTAATACTCTGACCGTTGTATGGATTAAAGTTCACCCATCCTTGCATCAAGTTGCTACAAATATATGTGCAATTTTTTGTAAGAATGGCACTTAATGTTATAAATATATTAAAGTAGATTTTTACAAATGTTTTTGTGTTAGTTTGCATTTTTTACATGATATCAATTTTAGTGTGATCTGTTCTTTATACATGACTCGTACACGCGTTTCTTTCGATGAATAAACATGTTTTCTTCAATCTGAGTTCGGAATTAACGTTCAAATAGTTCGTTTATTATTCCATAAAACCACTCCTGCTCTCGTATTGGTATTCAGTATTAACAGAGTCAAATGCCTCGAAAACAGTGTCACATGCATCCATGGTGTCATCTGATGTCCAATATTCAAATCTTTGGCTACCTCTGCAACCTTAAAGTGTTGCTATAGTCGTTTATAAAAATTAAACTTGCGGTCATGTCGTAAAGTATGACTTATTTTAGTAATTATGGACACTGTACAAGATTTTATCATGTGCTATAGGGCGGGCAGCTTAGCAGTGTTGACATACTACTGTGAGAAAAAAAGTAGTTAGACTTTTCCATTTGAATCCCGCAGGTTTATCCCAACAAGTTATTTCTTTGTTAGATTGGTAGCACTCTGAGAGACATCTGTAACAACGTCCATGTCAATATCTTTAGTAGTTGTTGAGATACGCTTGTTTATTAAAACCTAATAAAGTGTTTTCGGCGATTTTCAGTATGAAAGAAAAAAACCAGCAAAGAATTTGTATCAAATTTTGCTACAAAAATGGAATTTTGGCTTCTGACACGTTGGAAATGTTAAAAAAGGGGTTTTACGAAAATAGACTGTTCAGAGCAAGTGTTTTTGATTGGTAGAAATTATTTTTGAAACGCAGAGAACGCGTTGAAGATGACGAACGGCCTGGACGTCTTTTGACGTCTATCGATGGAAACCACGTCAAGAAAATCGAAGATCCGGTGCTCAAAAATTGTCGATTAACAATTAGAGACCGTGTTGACATGACCGGAATATTATTCGGGTCGATTCAATGGATTTTGAAAAACAAATTGGGTCTCAGACGACTCCATGCTCGTTTGGTCCCAAAAACACTCAATTTGTTCGAAAAAAAGCGGCGTGCTAACATCTGTGAAGAGATGATTTCCGAATACCAGCCGGTCATGCGATGCATTATTACGGGTAATGAGACGTGGATTTACGGTTACTTCTCTGGAAACAACCGACTAATCGAGCGAAAATGGTACCAAACGTGAACCAAGACCAAAAAAATTGCGCTAAAGTCGCTCAAAAACAAAGATAATGTTAATAGTTTTCTTCGGTTATCGCGGTGTTGTCCATTATAAATTTCTTCCGTCGGGCCAAACTGTTAACAAGAAATATTGTTTGAATGTTAAGCGCCGTTTGCGTGAAGCTATTCGCAAAAAGAGGCCGGATATGTGGCGACACAACTGATGGTTTTTTAATCATCAAACGAACTTACCTTAACACATTGCGGATGGATGACGAGATATCTCGTCATTGCTATTTCGTCGTTCGGGGCCATTGACGAGATATATCGTCTTGCGTATTTCGTCATTCTGGGCCACTGATGAGATATATTGTCTTGCATATTCTGTCGTTTGAGGCAGGTCATGAGATATCACACAGTTGCTACGTGATTGTCAGCCGCAGTTTTTCGTAATTTGTGTTGCGAATTAATTATTTGAAGCTCTGAAATATGGATAGCGACAAAACGATTAGCAATATTACAGAAATATTTGTGGACAGTTTAACACTTTAACTGCCAAGCGTTTCTTGCTATGGTTGAACCGCGATGTGATAAAATACTGCAGAGTATGATTAAATCGTGCAAAATGAAAGTGATGCACAGTTGTTAGAAGCCAAAGTATTGAAGCACCGTTCCAATATCAATTGCTTTTACAAAATTGCAAATAGGATTCATTGCGAATTTTTTGCATTTTTAATCAAATGTTTTGCACCGGTCACCGGTGACCACCGTGACAGTCAACGTGTTAACTACTAACAAATCGTCACTAATTTAAAAATATTTGACGCAAAAAAATACCCGGCCACTGGGTACGATTAGGAATAGAATGCCCGGTCCGCAAAGTGTTAACACGTTGACTGCCAAGTGTATTTTACTATATTAAAACCGCGACGTGATGTAGTACTACAGAATGTGATTGAATTGTACAAAATGAAAATAATGCGAAATTACCGGAGACCAAAGAATTGAATTACTATTTAATATTAATTGCATTTGCAAAATTATAAATGCTACCGATTGGGCATTTTTTGAATTTTTCCTGAGATCTTTTGCGCCGGTCACCGGTGACCACCATGGCAGTCAACGTGTTAAGTAAAGTTCGATCACAATTATGTGAACAGCTTCATTCTTTGCGATTTATATTTATATTTACATATTGTAGCAGTGCCTCCTATGCTACAACCTTGCACGGATTTTTAAAGTTGGTAAGAATTTGAAAAACTCCTATTGGCAGCACTGCGCGTTCCCACCAATCGCCTGTGATACTATCTTGTCTTCATTTTGTTTAAAGTATGTAAAGTCCTTATTTCATTTTTTCTTCTCTTTTGTGGGATGGGTAAGTCGATTATTTGTGTCATTAAGGTACATATTTGTGCATATAACCCAAGGTGGGGTGTAAATCGCAAAGAATGAAGCTGTTCACATAATTGTGATCGAACTTCACTTAAGGTAAGTTCGTTTCATCATTAATTATGTTTCGCAGCTTCATTCTTTGCGATTTGTATTTATATATACATATTGTAGGATGTTCAGAGTTAAGAAGAAAAAATAAGAATGAAATAAACATCGCATTCAGAAGCAAAATGTTAAAGTGTTCGGGGAACAATGTGTTATAGAGAAATTTATTCACTCACTTAATTACTAAAATTTGTGAATAGTATGGATTTTGCAAACTGACCTGTGTCGCTAAGGAGATCTCTGTTATAAAACTTGGCAAATGTGCCTGAAGACTCACTCCAACCTACTGTTTTCCTGATTATCTCCAGACTCACACCCACTTTTCTGGCTGTAAATATAGCCGCATCGTAAATACTATGCGCACTGAAAACACCCGTGTCTATACCACTGTTATAAAGTGTATCTTTTATCCAGTAACTTAATCTTTGGCTTGAAATCTTTGAGTAAGTTTTTTTTTTTATAACTAGTAAATACGAAATCGTTACTGGGATTCCGCACTGGTGCCGTTTTCTTTATATACGTCTCTAAAGCTCTTGCTGGACATATGGCAGTTTTTTCACTGAAAAACGAAATCTTTAATACAGGTTAGAATGTTTTGACCTTCGATGTTTTTTTTTGGATCCAGTATCGTTATGATAATCTCCTTTAAATTGTATATATTGATATTTTTAAGTTTTATTAATGAAAAAATCTGTACACGGTGTGCGGTTACCAACGCTAATAACATTAACGTCTTTTTCGTGAGAGTCTCCAAATCAAGATGCTCGTTAGGTCCCTTCTCGCTAAATAGTTCAAAACTATGTTTGGGTCAGGTTATATTTGGGATTAGTCGGCCTTAACCTGACGACCCCCTTCATAAAACGCTTAATTCTTTCATCATTAAGTGAACGTCCCATGAATAGCGATATCGCAGATCTGTATGAGCATATTTGGCCCCCTTTTCAAAGTTTTCGTTTAGAAAGTGTATAATTATTGGTATCGATGCTTCTATGTGGTCGTAGCCGTATTTTCTGTAGTATTCTAGCCATAGTTTGATACCTCCTTCGTATTGTTTATACGATTTGGGTGATACACATCTTTTTAATAGTGCTTGCCTGATGTTATCCGAAATAGGTGCTAGCACAATGTCCGTAGATTTGGGTGATAGACATCTTTTTAATAGTGCTTGCCTGATAATTTCACGGCAATCAAACCGAGATTCTCGTGAAGAGTGTGTGTCAATCCTCTGCCCCATCGCAAATTATTTTTTGCAGCGTCTTTAAAATGAGCGCGAAGGGTGGAAAGGCGTAGAAGAATAGGTTTGACCATGACAATGTAAATGCATTGATTTCCTAGGCGTCAGGGTCGTTCTTCTAAGTGACATAAGATGCACACTTTGCGTTACATCTGCTGGCAAACAAACCCTTTTGAGGAGACCCAAATTTGTCTTTAATTTGCTTAAAAGCGAACTCTTCTAGTTCCCACTCTGTATCTTGGAATTTCTTACGAGATAGTGCATCTGCTTCACAATTATCTTTAGTATTAATATATGATGCAAACTACTATTTTTTGCCTCTCGTACCATTGCCAAAAATCCCTGGCTACCTTATTCAAACGTGGGTATTGAATACTATCCACTCTGTTAATGCATAAAATTGCAGTTACATTGTCAATTCTTAACAGAATTTCACAATTGGCACCATTTTTGGCGAAGACCTACAACGCGAAAAAGTTGCTTTTAATTCCAGTACGTTTATCTGTAATTGTTTTCCATTCTCCTTCCAAAAACCGTAAGATTTGGCATTACTGCAGTAGGCACCCCAACCACTAGTTGAGGCATCCGAAAATATCTCCATCTTAAATTGATTAAATTTAAAGAGGTTACACCCCTCTTCTATGTGTTCAATCAACCAATATATGTATTGATATTAAGAAATACGCGTCTTTTAAATCTATAGATGCCGCATAGCACTCTTTAGTTATGAGTTTGGAAGCCATGAGTTTGGTTCTGTAATCTCCCATTTTAAAGTGGTATGTTTGACCAAATTTGTTTAAACATTTAAAATTTTAAATAATCTATTGTCCCCATTTGGTTTTGGAGCCAAGAAAATACTTGATAAGAACTGCTGTTCTTTGTGACTGCACTCAGAAATAGCGCCGATTTTTAATAGCTTATCAATAGATTCATTAAAATGTTTAAGATCTAATCTGGATTCTGAATACACTGTAGGATTATCATCGCTAACAGGAGTAGAAATAAACGGTATCTTATATCCCTTCGTCCATGACAGAATTAAGGGATCCTTCGTAACTTTTTGCCAATTTTTGATAAACAGTTTGAAACGACCAAAATTGTCTACCTCTGGGGTTTTTACTTTCTGGTCGACCTTTTGGATGCTTCCAATGGCCTATTTTGCGATGATCGCTGAAATTGGCCTGATTTCCCTGCACCATATTTGTTCGTCGGTTTCCAATGCAGGGGCTTCCAGTTTAAACGGTTCTTGACAACGTTACTGGCCTTTGTATCTAGACTCCTTTTGTTAGATACAATCGATCTTTGGTTTTGCTTCAGAACTTCGCCGGAATTCTCAATTCTTTTTTCGAATTTAAATTTTTCAGATATATCGTTTCCAAACAAGTATTTGTATGGAACAGTTTCCACAATTACATCCTTCGAGGTTAGAATTGATAGCTGAAATTATGAAACTTCTACGAATTCTAGTGTCACAAAAGTGACTGTCGCATAAAATACGACCAGCGTTGCTAATAAATTTTAAGACGTTGTTTGAAGACATTTCTTTTAAAATTAACTTTTCAGTGGCTAGAGCTAATGCTCCTAATGCAATATCAACTTGCTTTTGCTTCTTCATGAGAGACGTATTCCTCTTTACTAGAGAGTTATGTATTGCTGCCTTAACCTCTGCATTGAAGGTAGGGCTACCAAAAGATCACAATTCTTTGGAATCAAATATTCCTTCATAAGATTTTCTTCGGTTTCTTTTGTTAAACCTTTGGTCAGTATCTCTTGCCACCTGTCGGCTATGCCCTTATGGATCTCTTTTCCTTGTTGTGACTCTGTCTTAGGAGCGTCACCTAATAATAGTAGGAGTTCCTCGCCTAATTCAGATTCGTCTTTAGTTTCGTTTACTTCGTTGATCGGTACGCCCGACGCAGATGAAGTTTCTATTGTAGGAAACGTTACCGATTGAAAAATTGGAATAGATGCCGTTGCGTCTGTAGATATATTTTCAGACGACTCAAGTGGCGTTAGCGTCGTTCCGCATGCCGTTTCTATGTCACCCGATTTTGTTACCGATACTTCTTCAAATGACAAAAATGCATCCTCTGGTGATGATTCAAACAGAACATTCATTCGGTCATCATTTACCTTATTATTGTATACTACCGTGTCTGAAAATATCATAGATATGTTGTTTCTATTATGTGGTGAAATGTAACCCTGATAGGCCTGAATGTTAAAAAGAAAAAATGCATGACAGAAACAGCCCTGGTAGTTGCTTGCGTCACCAATGCTTTTTTAAAACGACAGAGAAAACCCTGTTGGTAGAATCGCATCGCATAACATCCTTCAAGTAAGAGAGACAACCCGTTGTAGTTGCTCGCATTACATAGCCTCAATAAGTAACAGGGATAACCTTAACCCTTAACGGACGAGAGGCGACACTCGGTCTATATGTTAGATTTTGTTATCTCCAAACAACAGGGTCGCACTATTGGTTCTGGGAAAGGTTCTTTAGCTATCGATGGTCTCTTATACAATGTATGAAATGACATACCATAACAGAGATAAGATATTGAAACATTCTTCGATGAGTGTAGCTCTGACAGTGGTTCCGACATCAGTTGAGACTTGGCAAGCGTGGCAAAAGCATCAGAAGAATTTTTTGTAAAGTTTGTAGTAAAGAGTGTAAAGTTTGTTCTACCCGAAACAAGCCAGGTGGAAGACATGAAACCTCATATTATTGTGGTAGATGCCCAGAAAAGTCACGGATGCATCTTGGTCAATGCTTCGTAAAGTATCACACACCGCGACAGTACAGAACATAATTGTAGGATGTGTGATTTTGTATGAACGAGCAATGAGAAAGTGTCCGTATGCGAGAGAGAAAGCGAGAGTGAGAGAGTGAGAAAGAATGCATGTGTCTATATTTTTTATTAGGAAAGTTCTCGAAAGAATTTACTATCATGGAAACCAAACAGTATAAAAAAAGTGTTGAGCGCGATATTAAAATAAATGAGTCTTCGCGAATCTTTCAAGACAGTGTGCGCGTCTTAGCGAATTTTCAGAGAATATCAGCGAATGTGTTTAGCGAGTTTTGAGCGAACCTTTGTCAGCGTTTAATGCAGAGTGCAGTGCGAGTAATATTATAACCATTACTTTTGTGATTAAAACCGTTTAATATATCATTCCAATCAAAAATCCTACATAATTTTTGTAAAAATAAAGTTTTAAAGGTGTAAATATAGATAAACAATCAAAATATAACGTTTTTATGAGATAATTTATATGTAAGATCATTTTATTATATTATGTAAGTCACTCAACGCATTCGCAAAAATCGCTTCGTCCTGCTATCTCACCCGGTCGAAAAAGTCGTCGTCCGTTAAGGGTTAATGATTATCCCGCATCTCGAGGTATCCCTTCTGAGGAGATACATACGAAAAGAAAAAAGGGTATGTATTGTTTACTTTTATAGTCATCCTCCGATGACGTAGATGAACATGAGGCGTATCTTTCGCTGCGACAATGTTTCTTTAATTTTTCTTCCGGTTTCCATATCTTACGTCGAATTTCTCTCTCACAACTATCTGAACGTCTTTTCCTCTTTCCCATGGTGGAGATACGATTTTCCTGCAACTGTTCTGATAATTTTCTTCGTTATAATTTTGACACAAATAAAGAAGCGTGCGAAGGCTTGAGCACGGAAACGCTGAATGAAGACAAGATAGCATCACAGGCGATTGGTGGGAACGCGCAGTCCTGCCAATAGGAGTTTTTCAAATTCTTACCAACTTTAAGAATCCGTGCAAGGCTGTAGCATAGGAGGCACTGCTACAATATGTAAATATAAATACAAATCGGAAAGGATGAAGCTGTGAAACATAATACTCACTAATCATGGACGTTTTTTTAATCACTTCTGTATTTAAACGTAAATACTGTTGACAGTAGATGTCTACAGTAATCGTTTGCTTAGCCTGTAGCAGTTCAAAATGTATGATAAACTGTGTGGGATGGGAGATGTGTGGGAATGGGGGAATTGGTGGGAACGCGCAGTCCTGCCAATAGGAGTTTTTCAAATTCTTACCAACTTTAACACTAGATTGCCCGAGATTTCTTGTATACCTATATTGCCCAAAAACAGTCAAAATGACTGCATTGTGAAAAAATAACAAATATGTAAAGAAATTTGTTTAAAAATAATTTTTAATATTTCTGTGGTATTAACCACATTTCAAAAATTATTTTTGTTTAAGAAAATTCTAGAAATTTCTTGTCCACACAGTACCATCAGCAGCTGTTTCGACCTCCTGAAACGTATTTTCAATTTCTTCATCAAAATCTGAACTAGTTAGCACCCTACACCTTTTCCTGGGCATATTGATGACACTTTCATTTTCATCATTGGTGATCGACTCTTCATCACTATCTTCAGCGTCAGATGTTTCACTTTGAATATAATCCGCTTCATCTTCAGATGATAGTTCAGAATTTGTTGCATTTGATTCTATATCGGAGCACTCTTCACTTATGTTCGTTAGCTTTTCCAATAACTCATTTCTGTTCGACATTTTTTTCATAAAGTTAGAGCGCAAAAGAAATAAAATAAACAACTTGTTAGAACAACACTTTATAAAGATTCGAATAACTAGTACTACTTTAGCTTATTGAGCAACTGACATTTATCAAGTATACGCCCAAATCGACAATTTATCATGCATCGGTATGTTACCGTAATCGAAAAAAAAATGTTATTTCAATACAAAGCCGGACAGGACATATAAGAAATTTACTCAATTCAATAAATAAAAATCTTTTGATTATTTAAAATTTATCAAGCAGTCAAAATGACTGCTTCTGGGCAATATAGGTATAACACATATATATATACGGAAATAAAGGAGGGCGGAAGTAACTACAATTATTCATAAACCCATTTATATGTTATAGAAAAAGTCACCAAATTCTAAAAAATTATGTCATCAATTTCATAATTGTTTTTCTAATTGAAATTAAAAAACAGTCAAAATGACTGCCTTGGGCAATCTAGTGTTAAGAATCCGTGCAAGGCTGTAGCATAGGAGGCACTGCTACAATATGTAAATATAAATATAAATCGCAAAGAATGAAGCTGTGAAACATAATACACCACGACAATGCGCCGTTACACACTGCAGGGGTTATTTGTCATTATGTGACCAAAAATTTGACCCATGTCGTTCCACAACCACCGTATTCGTCGGATTTAGCTCCGTGTGACATCCACCTATTTTCTTGGCTTAAAAACCCGCTTCGGGGTCACCGTTTTGATTCCATTGAAGAGATTCAACGAGAATCGCTGCGCACCTTGAAGACCATTCCGGAAATCGAATTTAACCGTTGTTTTGAAGATTGGAAAAAACGTTGGCAAAAGTGTATCGTCTCCAATGGGGACTACTTTAAAGGAGATGAAATAAATGTATAAATTAAATAAGCCGTTTGTGTTTTATTTGAAGAGTCTTACTTAATGTTCACCACAGTAGTATGTGTATGTGTGCTGTGTCTTTTTTCTGAGTTGTTATACTTTTGGACCCTTCTATTTTCTGGGTATGCTAGCGCCTTTCTCTGTTGTACCTTATGTGCACGGGGGATGACGTAGCCGTGGAAGAAGGCACTTTTCCCCGTCAGTTTGTCCGAAAATTTCGTATGTCACCGACAAAGTAATCCGCAGTTTTACTTGGCAACGGTATGGTAGTATTTTGACACCACGAACGGTTGCTCTGCATGCTTCTTTTTATCATTTCGATGCTGTTGAGATTCGCAATCCATAGAACAGCATGAACAAACACAGACCTTATAAGGAGGCGACGCGGAAGTATGAACGAATTTCGGATTGTAAAATTCTAAAATATTTTTTTCCAATGGCTGGTAATCAATGCTGCATACTATCCCTGGAAGGGGGACGTAAAGAGCATAAATACTGTCGGGGGGGAGAGGGGGGGGGGGGCTTACAGAGAGAAGCCTCACTTGCTAACTTAAGGGGGAATTCCCATCTAGTGGCGTGATTCTTAGGTAACTTTTAGAATTTTTTTTAGGAAAAACGATGAGGCCTTTTGGATTGCGGTTTTTTTCTACATATTAGTACACGTTTTAACTATTCAAAAATATTTTTTGTTCTCTCAAAATTATAAACATGAACGCCGTACGAGAGGTTTTATTAAACAATAAAAAAAAAGTAGTTCCATGGTACCCATGATTCTGATCGTTCCGTTCATCAGAAACAAAAAAACAAAGAATATTATTAAAATATATGAGTATGGCTATCGTGTGAACTACGACGAAAAAAAAATCTTGAAAATTAAAAAAATAGCATGACTTTGAAAATTAAGTATCGATTTTGTCACAATTTTTTCAGCTTTAAAGTATTGTAAAAATTGTTTAAATAAATATACCAATTTGATTGTAGTTCACACTAAAGCAACATATGTGCTGAAGATGTGTGCGTTCTCTGAGCGCAATCGGTTCGATAGATTTTGCGATATCGTGGGTACCAATTGCGAAAATGTAGTTTCGAGAAAAACGCGTTTAAAGTTTTTGAAGAAATTACTCAGAGATAACACGCAAATAATTCCAGTTACATTCAATTTCCTATTCCGGGACCATAAAGGAGGCCTTCCTCTTCTTCGTACATGTCTTGCAGAGCCGATTTTTTGACTCTGAGTAGCACTCGTTCGTGTTGAACGACATTGGACGACCGCTGCTCCGATCGGCTGACGCGAGTTTGGTTACGGGAGTGGGCGTATATTTCCGCTTGTTGGCCAATTGCAATTCAATGATTCGTTGCTATTCTGCGTTTCTGCACCCAAACAACTTTCAAGCAACTCATCATTCGATAAATCCTTGTAAATAGGTTTTATAATTTCTAATACGTTATCATTGAGAGGCGGATTTTTGTGATTGAAGCCAGCAAGCGTGCCGGCGGCTTCGGCTTTGCGCCACTTACACGGACTGTCCTCACCCTCCGGACAGTTTTGATGCTGCGGGTTTTCATCATTACAAACTACAAGAGATGCATTTTTGTAAAAACGATGAAAAAATTCACGACGCAATAATCAAATTCTTGCGAAACAGAAAAATCCGTATTACAGGAAGTCAGTAATTTTTTTGCCGACGTACTCGTAAATTCCACATTTTGGTCAATTGTGAATCTATTGCCTGAGAATTTTCGTTTTTTATGGCAATCTGAATGAACCCGATTTGCTCTGGAGTCTTTTTGATCAGAGCTGAAATATGATACGTAAACAATGCTGTGTTGCGCAGCCCGTAACAAAATACGAGCGCATTTAGAGCGCGCGGCAGGAACATCTGCATAGATGTGGCTACAACTTTGTTAATATAAAGAATTTGAGGAAATTCTTTTGCTCACATATTCTCCATGTCATATACTTTAAAAATATACAAAAAAAAATCGATTTTTTTTTACCGTCTAGACGGGAATCCCCCCTTAAAGTAACACAACCTTAATGTTCCAGTTCAAGTGACAATGTGAGCGACTAGTGATGCAATGTTCTAGAGTTCAAGCCCCTTGATTACAACTTTCTTAAAACAAACTTTCCCTTTATGCCACGAAGGTTTGAAATTTCGAATATGAAAGTAATTTTTCATTCGGACTTTACCGTCATCTGTATTGGCCAAGTTATGACCCAACTGCAACATTTTCATACTCGGAAATCTGTTTTACAACTGTTTTTTCGTTAATTTGTCAAAGTAAATTTAATTGCCCTAGCAGCTACATTGTTGCAAGGGAATTGTGGGCAAATGCTATTCTCCCGCCTTGATTCTTGAACTTTATGGTCCCTATTTTAAACAACAGGTCAAACGTGTTGTTAAAAGATTAGGAAACTATACATTTTGACAAACAAGTACCGGAATTACTCATTTAAAAAGCGCGCGTGGAAAGTTTCAGAAAACAATAATTTGCTATAAGTTGATACCAATGTATCTAATTGTCACGTAGAGTTTTTACGCCATTTTAGAATCGGTTTATTTACAGCTGTTGGTTTTTTTTAGTCATCTTCGAGTACGCTCTGCAATTTCTAAAACGGATAAAAATATTGAACAAAGTATTTGCCTTAAATTTTGTGTTGCGAACGAAATTTCTTGTGCGGAATCATTGAAGATATTGAAAAACGCTTACAGTGAGTCAGTTTTGTCTAAAGCGTGAGCATACGAGTGGTACAAAGCTTTCAAAGATGGCCGAGAAGTGGTGGAATACCAGGTTGTTCAATAAGTTTTGTCGGTCGATAAGAGGGGGCGTTGCTACTAGTCCAAATTTGTTTTTGTTTTGTTGGTTCACTCATCTTATCAACGTATGTGAAGTTTCATTTCAATCAGTCAATTCATTCTTTGTTTACAAGCCATTTAGTGTCGCCGTGTCACAGTATTTTCGACAATGGAAAAAATTGAATATCGTGCAGTGATAAAATTCTTATTTTTGGAAGGTGTAGCACCAAAAGAAATTCACGAACGAATGTTAAGAGTGTATAATGAACGTTCACCTTCAATTAGAACAGTAGAAAGATGGGTTGCTGAATTTAAACGTGGTCGTACAAGCCTTGAAGACGATCCACGTGAAGGACGTCCAAAAACCGCATCAACACCAGAAATCGTAGCCAAAGTACAGGATATGGTGTTGGAAGATCGTCGATTGACTGAGAGGGATTTAGTAGAGGCTCTACACATCTCATTAGGCAGTGTGAGTCATATTTTAAATGAAATTTTGAGTTTTGAAAAGCTGTGTGCACAATGGGTGCCGCAATTGCTAACAATTGAACAAAAACACATTCGAATGCGACTTTCTCAACAACATTTGGAGCGTTTTAAAAAGGATAAAGTGGATTTTGTGCGTCGATTCATCACTATGGATGAGACTTGGGTCTATCACCATGATCCTAAATCCAAACAAGAGGCTAAAGAGTGGTGTGAACCTGGTTGTTCGGCTTCGAAACGAGTTCGTGTCCAGAAATCGGCCAAGAAGGTTCTGGCATCAGTTTTTTCGGATGCGAAAGGAATTTTATTTGTGGATTACTTGCAAACTCGTAAAACAATTAATTCTGAATATTATTGCAACCTTTTGGAGCAGTTGAAGGAAAAAATTCGTGAAAAAAGACCCGATTTGCAGAAGAAAAAAATCCTTTTTCATCAGGACAACGCACCGTGTCACAAGAGCATTTTGACAATGGCTAAAATCCATGAATTAAAGTTCGAATTGTTGGAGCATCCGCCGTATTCACCAGATTTGGCCCCCAGCGACTTCCATTTGTTTCCAGAACTCAAAAAATTTATGCGTGGCAAGCGTTTTTCGTCAAATGAAGAGGTCATAACGGTTGTTGAAGCGTATTTTGCAAACCTTCCGGAATCTCACTTCAGGGATGGGATCCAAAGATTGGAGGATCGTTGGAGCAAGTGCATTAATGTTCAGGGAGATTATACTGAATAATAAAGTATATTTTGAACCATAACATTGTGTTTTTCTTATCGACCGACAAAACTTATTGAACAACGTGGTACTTGCTTCGTTCTGATCGACCATTAACGTCTTTGACTGACGAAAACATTAACAAAGTGAAGGGAATGGTGATGGAAAATCATCACTCAAGCTTAAGAGAAATGGCTGAGTATCTGGAAATGTCTCACGAAACTGTTCGAACGATTTTAGTTGATGTTTTGGGCATGAGACGCTTCGTGGAACGGCTGGTTTCGAAAGGCCCCAATTTTCTTCAAAGAGAGCACCGCAAACAGATTGCTGAAGACATGCTTAAACGAGTTAATTCGGACCCTACATTTATGAAGCGCATCATAACAGGTAACGAGGCGTGGGTATATAAGTTTGACATGCAAACAAGTCAACAAGCTTCGGAATGGCGCTTCGATAACGAGCCAAAGTCGAAAAAACAACGTCGAAGTCGCTCGAAAATCAAAGTCATGTTGACTATTTTCTTTGAGTATCGTGGTATTGTCCATTCGGAATTCCTTCCAGAGGGGCAAACTCGCAGCAAGCAATATTATCTAGGCGTTATGAGGCGTTTAAGAGAGAATGTTCGCCGGAAAAGGCCAGAATTGTGGATTTTGGATTTTGGATTTTGCATCACGATACTGCGCGGTCCCACACATCGATCCTTGTATGCGAATTTTTGACTAAAAAGTCAACCAATGTCATTGACACAGCATTCGCTAGATATGGCTCCATGTGACTTTTTTGGGTTCCCAAATTGAAATTACCACTTCGTGGAAGACGATTTGAGTCCCTTGAAGCCATAAAAAAAAATTCGCAGAAGAAACTGAAGGCCATACTGAAAAGTGTTTATAAGAAATGTTTCGACGACTGGATTATTCGTTGGCATAAGTGTATTTTATCAAATGGAACCTGTTTTGAAGGCTACAAAATAAATTTAGATGATTAAAGTAATATTTTGCGTTTTATTGAAAAGTTTCCGGTATTTATTTAACAGAATGTATAGCTTTAACTAAAGAGAAATGCGAACTTATATCCCGGGCTGATGCGTTAATTATTCATTCTCCGGCACATTAGCAAGTTTCGGTACCCATTTTTCGATACGTGTTAATTTACACATGGTACGCGGTGGATTTAACGACAGAGATTGGAAAAACAAAATTCAAAAATGTTCTTGAAATCTGTTTCCTAAGTTCTTTTTTCATTTCTGCATATACATGTTGGGGTGTATTTTTGCTAGTTTATATATGAAATGTAAGAATTCTGTGTTTTTTTTTTCGATTTTACCTCCTCTCAATTGTGAGAAATTTAATCACCAGGGTGGTAATGGGTCGTGAACTTTTCATATTTCTATTTCTTGTCACGTATACAATATGCATTGAATACAAGCAATTGAATTTACTTCTAAAATCCTACCAAATTAATCGGCCAAATACGTTCCAAGTGCAAAATTATTTTCATGCTCGAAATTTCAAACCTTGAAAGAAAAATTAACAGCGAAGGTACTTGAAATCAGGGCGGCCCATCACTACATGCAGACTTTGCCGCTCGAGGCACAGTACTGGTTGAGTTGTGGTTTGATTCGGTACTGGTTAGTTTATGCACTTTTTTAAACAACTGCCGGCCATTGAAAGAAAGTATTTTAACCCTCTATGGGCCCGCGTGACTTTGAAGTCACATGTCGATAAATCGATATTTTATTAAATAATTTAATTTTTTTTTACTAAATGGCGTATACATCCTGTTATATAATGTCTCCTTAGTAACCAATAACTTGCTTGATGCGGTTATTAACTCTAACCTGAAATGTCAAAGTAAATGCTTTTGCAAGTTGTCTGCAAATAGAAGCCAAAAGAACCGTCTTGTGCAATTGTCATTATGTGTTCTTCTATCGGTGTTTGTTGAATAAAAAAAAGGGTACGTAATAGCTTTTAGTTTGTATATCAATAATATCTTATTTGTTTGCATTTAAACAATCATTTTATGACTATATTCACGTGATATAGCTTTGTGACTTTCAAGACACAATGGACTATAACGGTAGGGTTCGGTGTATTTGCGATAACGTTTGCGTTTTCTTTGCTTTTTAGTTTTATATATCAGAGGCCCAAAATATGGATACAAAATCATATAAAAATAAAAGAGGAATAGGAATAAGAAGCATTAGCAGTAATAAATCCGAAGATTCTTTATCACATTCTGATTCTAACAAAGATCATCCAATAGTATTTGCCGACGACGTATAAATATTATTGATAGCGACTATGAATTTAGTAGTAAAAAATCATCAGATAAGGAAAAGCAACGTATATCTATGTTTAATGCCAAACGCCAACTGTTTTATGGAATTCCGTACTTAAGCTCTTATTCACACAAGTGCAAACGTTGTAAGCCGTTGCTACTTCAAAGTTACAAAATATATTCGTTATAATAAAATCGTTGAAACTGCTGAATTCATTGTTAATATGTATTTCGAGGTTGATATTCGTTGATTTCACGTTACATACATTTTGTATAGCCACAAAAAAATATTTGGCCCATAGAGGATTAAGATTTCACATATATTGAGGGGTAACACAACATATTGAAAGTCAGCCAAAGTAGATCAGTTTCGGACCCGTAATAAGGCAGACCTTATGCGGACTTTATTCTGTGCAGAATGATAGCGCCGACTATTGCGATTACTTAATATCTATATAAATTACTCTGGGGAAAGATGGTAGTACTACGGTAGTTTAGATCAGGTCAGGCCTTACAGAGGGATTTCAGGCTCGCTGAAAGATTCTTGCATTACAAAGTGGAATAATTTATTCGAATGGAGCGGACGCCGTAATCGAAGAACTTGCACGGTCGTTACCTGTAGAACCAACTGCCTACATACAAAATTAACAAGCCAAACGCATGTACCGGACGGATCATGCGTGTAATATTAAAACAGAATATTCCGGTGCTGTATTATTTCAGTGTCGGAGAATAAATAATTTTTTCATACAAAAAGTGTATTGATTCCGTTTCATCATCAATACGTTTTGATATACAGGTAACCCTCCTATAACACGGTATCTTATAACACGGTTTCGCTATAACACGATTCGTAAATTGCGGGACACACTCCTACAACACGGCATCCTATAACACGGTTGTTCCTCTTATCGGGGCCTGTGCTCCCCGTAGGATTTGGGGTTCTACATATCTTTGTCGCTGAAAAAAATAAAAACATCAATCTTAAATGCGTGTTGGAAGAAGATGTGGCCCTCTTCAGTTGAAACAGAAATCATGCGTGAAACATCAGAATATGAAATTGGTGCCATATTAGAAGTCGCTAAATCAATCGGAGGCGAAGGTTTTGTGGATATGGCTACCAAAGACATTCAAGATTTATTAGTGGAAGAAGAAGTTGACGAAGCGGATTTGATGGAAATGGCATCGGTTTTTGCAAATCAAATCGATTTTGAGGACGCTAGCTCTGATGAAGATTGTGCAGTTAAGAATTTAACATTAAAAAAAATACGAGAAGGACTATGCTCGAAAGAAGTCGAAGATTCAAAAGGGAGCTGCAAAACTGTTTAGCTCCATACCGCGAAATGTACAGTGACCTAGTAAGAACCAGCAAGCAAAGTTCGATTACAGATTTTTTTAAGAGGGGAAAACATACAAAAACTTTAAATAGAGAAAAAAGTTCTGAAAGTGAATCTTCGACAATATCGTTCCACCGAAAAAACGTTGGTTGATTATTTTGAGAGAGTGACGACCAATAAATTCATTAAATTATGGTGGCGTTAGATTAAATTTTGTTGTTTACTTTGTGTTGTACATACATTTATATTTGTAATAAAAATTAAGTTGTTTCTGTCGAATTAAAAAAAATATTTGTTTTTAATAAGTTTTTGGAACGTAACCCCCCTTTTTGTACTGGCTCTGGGTCTCATGCAACAAAAAAAATTTCACACAACACGGCATTTTCTAGGAACTTAACTACCGTGTTATAGGAGGGTTACCTGTACTTCATTATTAACATAAAACTTATTAATTAGTGGTGAAATAAATGGAGTATACTGGAACAGTGGGCATAAATCGGAATTTTGATAAAACAATTTGGTGGGTGCAAATGAGAGAGGTGATTATACTTACAAAGTGATCGATTACCAAAAATGGGGAGAAGTTAGGCCGATTGATAATTTTAAAGGTTTACGAAATGTCATGTAAATGCAGAATGTAATTCGTTTATTACTCCAACATAGTAATTTGTCAATTAAAGATAACCGTTCGTTACCGTTATATCTATACATATGCAGGTGTGTAGGTCAATGGCGACCGGTGCGGGTGCCTGAATTATGCTTTCCATTGCAGCAAGTTAATCTAAACGTAGGCTTGTATTACTGCATATAAAATTGACGATGAGTGGATAGATTTTCAAATTCGTTATATGAACTGTATTTATGAAAACCTGCAACTGTTTTTAACTATGCCTGGGTACGCAATTAATCAAAAAGGAAAAATCAGATGAATTTCTCTTAAACGATACGAGGGCGATAACCGGCCGGAAAATAGAAAATTGTGCTCTTAACGTCAACATCCTGGCTTTAACAAATAAAAGAGCGGAATAATAAAGACATTTTTTAAATATCAACCGGCGGGGTATAAACGATCAAATGTTTTAATCTGACGTTGTCTCTCATTTAACCGGCTGAAAAGAAGATTGAATACTTAATTCCCCAAAATTATAGCCTCTGTGAAAATATTAGTATCATATAAATATTTTCAAACATTAACAAGAGAAGAACCAAACTTGTGGGACATTAATTTTGCCCAAAGGTACAGAGCTTCTACAGCGGAAAATATTAGATACGTGTTTTGTAAAAAATAAAAACAATCTGCTATTTTCTTTAAATCGAGGTAAAAAATTGAAATTTACTGACGGAGGTGAAATTTTGCAGATACATATAAACTGTTAGATGAAATGACTTGATATTTTGAAATTTACTTTCAAATTTTGCAAATACATATAAACTTTTATATGAAATGACTTGATATTTTTGTCTTATACCAAATAATTGTTTGAAAAGTAGTATATCTTAAGTACCCTAGCCATTGTGGCTATTGGCTCAACGTTACGTAGACGTTGGATAGTCCTGGCTCCAGTTTATAATGAATTACGTTAGATAGGCAATTTAATGTTGCACTATTTAATTAACTCATTGTATGTTTTACTACAGAAATTACGTGCGGACGTACTGTATTAAAACATTTTTCGTACCGTAATTTGTGACATTTTTTAGTAACACAGTTCACCAATTTTTTCGCATCTGGCATACTGGTCTTCCCTTATTTTTTATATTACGCAGTAATTTCTTGGTACTTCTAAGAGAATATTCGAAGACAGTTATCACGAGAAACTGAGTGTACCGACGATGTTGAATCGGCGCGATTAATTCCGCCGTGCTGTGAAAAATGCTGGTTCGTTGGGCTCGGATACTAATTGGTAAGCTTAGAGTGGACTGTATGTTTAACCACTTGCGTTACGATTTAACTTTCGTTTGTCGTGCCGCGCTCTGCAATATAACATGTGCGGTAAGGCGTTACATTGACGCGCACGGCATCTGCGAGCGCAAACCTTTACGCAGTGCCATAGCGCGTTAGTAGGGTCTTACATAAAGAATTTTACACAGATATGAATTTACACAGATATGATTCACAACACCAATAACATTTCGTTAATTAACCTTTTGAGTTGTCGGACGTTAAGCGTGCGCCGTTGACTGCCCATTGTTTACAAAAAAACATACCGTGGGCTGCGTACCTTTTACAAAAGAGTGAAAGGTGACTCGGTATGAAAACTGCACGGAGGAGCTGTTTTATCGTTTCTACCGTGCAGTTCGACGTGTAAACTGCCCAGAAACCGAAACTGCTGACAGATCGCAAATCGGACGATATCGCGTTTTCGGCCCTCAGAAGCGCCGAAATCGCGTATTCTCGCTGAGCCGAGTGAACGGTGACTCGGTATGAAAACTGCACGCAGGAGCTGTTTTATCGTTTCTACTGTGCAGTTCGACATGTAAACTGCCCAGCAACCGAATCTGCTGACAGATCGCAAATCGGCCGATATCGCGTTTTCGACCCTCAGAAGCGCCGAAATCGCGTTTTCTCGCTGAGCCGAGTGGACGGTGACTCGGTATGAAAACTGCACGGAGGAGCTGTTTTATCGTTTCTACCGTGCAGTTCGACGTGTAAACTGCCCAGAAACCGAATCTGCTGACAGATCGCAAATCGGACGATATCGCGTTTTCGGCCCTCAGAAGCGCCGAAATCGCGTTTTCTCGCTGAGCGCAGTCAACGGTTGAGAGTTGAGCAGACCGAATTTTCTTTGCAAAATATATTGATTCTAATTGAAATAAATTATGTAGCGACTTCAAAAGCAGATAATGCAAGGTCGTAAAGTTTGAACGCATTTTGTAGGTATTCTCAATACCTACATTTTTTATATAGAACTTTTTTTGTAAAATTACTACGTTTCTGTACAGACGCGAAAACCCGGTATTTTGCAACTTTGCGAATTTTTTCTACGAGTTCCACTGAAAATTAGGAGTCTCAAATATATTCAGTTTATTTCTAATGCCCTTTCGAACCAATATATTTTAAAAACCTCAACTTACAATTATCGCACGAAACAGGGGGTTTTTATGCTAATCTGACTGGACTAAATGTGAGAACGCATATATGCGTTCATAGCCTAAATTGAATGGTTGTGTGAGAACGCATATATGCGTCCATAGCCCTCAAAGGGTTAATAATCTATTTCTGTATGATAAATTTCAAATCATTTTGGAATATGTAATGCCACAAAGCATTCCTTGCACTCCCAAGTAGTCTTGCTGCATTTTTTATGTTTGGCGCACACTTTACACCGTCTTTGAGGATTTTTTTTTTGCCTCTGCAAGAAAATTCGTACAACATACATTTTTGTTTCTGCGATAAATGTCTATCGACGTGATATACACGTCGCTGGCAGCTTTGGAACAAAAGAATCTCGACGTGCGTGGTACGTCTTTATAGCGCAAGTGGTTAAAACCGGATATATTTAAAATGAGCTAAGTTACACGACTGAATAATGATTGAAATGTTCGCTAACTGAAGTCCTAAATGCAACTACCTTAAAAGTTAACGCATCTCATAACGAAAGGTCGGTAGGCGGGCCTCATACCCCCACCTTTCCTTACTGGACCGTAAACTCCTCCCTTGAGAGACCCACCAAATATCTTAAAATACTCTATGGAAACCAGCCGTGACAGTTTCCTGATCAGACACGTGTTCCCAATAAGCCTTAAGGGGACATTCTACTTTCTCGGGACAACTTGTGTATATGAGCGGCGCCGATAGACGACGTCAGTTTGATACCACTTGACGACGTCAGAACGACATTTGATACCATAAGTTGACCATGTAATAGAACGACATCGAAAAAATCGATTTTTTTTTATTGCCTTATTCGAAAGTATATACTTTCGAGATTATGTCCTTAAATTTGCAGCGATAAATTCGAAAAATTGAGAAAATTTTAGGCCTCGCATCTAACCCACCTCGCGCAGATAGAAGGGTTTTTCTCTTTCGGCGATCTTTATTTATTCTAAGAAATTATCTAATTCTGGAAACGATTTAAAAGAGAAGATCACCCAAATGTAAACATTGCATTGGTAAACATTACGAAGGAGTGTGTCCCGCGCACCAAAATAACATCCAAATATCATCTTCCCCTTGACTTTGACGATGTCTATTATGTTTATTGCTTTCTGAACATGCATTCAGTATTCAAACAGTTTTCAAACGAGACTTATCGTTTTAATATGGATCGAAAACAAAGTAAATTTGTCAATTCGAGACCCTGTCGTTCGCGAAAAAGAACGTTTATTGGAAATCAGCATAGAAGTGAATGCAGTTTAGAGTACGCTAGTACATCGGCAGAAAAATTAAAAGAAAATGCTGATCTGCATGTAAACATTGATCCGGCTATGAATTATTGTATATTACAATTTACTACGTAAGAATCTTTTATATACAAAAATTCGATGTGCAAAACTTTAAATGCGTTTTTCTCAGTACTATATTTTTCCAACTGGCGTGCACGATTCCAAAAAAACTATTCGATCAATCGGTTCGAGATTTTAATATATTATTCTACATACTTATGCCTATCGTATGAACCACGGGTGTGTTAATTAATCAATATTTTCTCATTTTTTTCCATCATAGAAAGACGGAAAAAGTGCCATTTTCGTGAACCTAATTTTGGAGAGTCAGTCATTTTGAAAGTTTTCATGCAAACTCTTTCTCCGTGGTTCATGCGATAGTGGTTAGTACGTAAATTAAGATTCCTGTTCTACTTTTTTTTTCTGATTATCCCAACGACCGCAACCACGCACGCCAGTGAGTATGAATTTTTTGGAGGTGCTCCAGCAATCAAGAAGAATTTATATGAAAAAATTTGAAAAAACATAAAAAGAAAATATTTTTGTATAAATGAAGGTCGATATGATACAATGTGAAAGTTTCAAATTGCTGCGTTTCTATTTTCGATAAGAAAAAAATGATTGAAAATCAGTAAAATTTTTCGATGAGAAAGTAGAATGTCCCCTTAAACAAATCTTCTGGTTCTTTGTTCAGCGAAACAAAGACTTATCGGGCCCATACTGACCGTCGCGACTGGTCGTCGGTCCCACAGAGCGTCATATGTTTACGACCGACAAGTCCTGGTGTAAAACGGCCGCTACAGACGAGTTCCTTTTGTTAGCTACAGTCATATGCGCAAGTAAAATAAATGCACTAGGGATAAGGATATGATTTTGTATATCCACAATTTCTTGTTATTTTGTCAGGATATGCTTAGAATACTCTCCTGTGTCCCCTTAAGAGCAATATGTAAATCTTGCATGACAGTCAACGTGGTAAAGAATAGAGACGTTATTCTAAACGATCTGGTTGCAGAATGAGGAGACAGCAATGCCTTTGGTGAGAGGGCTGTGAGGAAGAGCGTAGCATTTATTCCAAAACCGCCGTCTAGGGCGTTATTATGAATTAGCACCTCATTTCAGCATCGTATATCGATTTCAAGTTAGAATTTCTTGCATGGACGTTGTGATGCAATACATTTAAATTGTACCGAGATTTGTTGCAGAATATGTATAGCATAATGAACATACGGTAAATTATTTTCGTTTATATTTGCTCTCTAATTCTTTGTGTCTGTACAGGGTGCGTCGCCAAAATCCGGACAAAATTCAATTTAAATTTCCCGTCGTTCTATACCACTTTGAGATGTCGCTATTGGCAACGAAATAATTTGAAACATGTTCTAAACATTCATAACCTCGAAACTGTAACTATGTCAAATCAAAGTGCAGAGTATAATTGAAGAGCCGCGATTATCGAAAGTATTCGCGCTGGCCGCTCAGCGACAGAAATGATTCGATTCTTCGGATACCCAAGATCGACTGTGTATGATGTTGCCGCGAGATATAACGAGTCTGAGAAGTCCAGCGAAGGTTTTGCGACACCGGCCAGGAAAAGTCACTCGAAGGAGCGCGTTTTTAGGACGCCCGAAATCATTCAACGGGCTCAGGAGCTCATTTTTCAGGATCCAGGGCAGTCGATGCGAAAATTGTCGTCGATTTAGGGTGTAAGCGAAAAAACTATGCGTCGAATCTAGGAGGAGGACCTCCGCTACAAGCCTTATGCGATAAAAGTGAGAGATGCTTTCCGAAGCTGCCAAGACAAAGCGAGTTGAACGCTGTAACCTGCTTTTCTGCCTCCCAATAGCCCAGATTTAAATCCTTTCGACTATTATGTATGCAGCGTGATTGAAAGGGTCACCAACAAGTCCAGACATCCCAACGTCTCATCATTAAGAGCCGCTATTGAAGTGACATACGCCGATATGAACCGAGGCTGCTTAAAACGGGTCTGCGACAGATTTAGACCGAGAATGGAGGCGGTCATTGAAGTAGAGGGGAGGTTATATAGAATTAATGTTTTCTTTATGACCCAACAAACAATACAGTAACAAAAAAAATTTTTTACTTTTCTATTATTGCACTAAAAATTATGTTCCAAGAAAACGTTTGATTTGTCCGGATTTTGGCGCCGCACCCTGTACTTATTTCATTGACAGCTATTTGTAGCTTCCCATTTGCTACTGTAATATCATCTCTTCTTGTCAAGATCGCAATTTTACCTGCACGGAAAGCTACTATGCTTTTCTTTATTTATAGAACAAGGCCATTGTACCATAAATTTATGACTGTTAGTAAAACACTTCCCTGCCTTTACTTTTCAATTTATCATGGTTCTTTCCCTGCCTCTGAACTTCTGATGTAATAAATATCGCGGTAAGAACTTGTTGAATCATTTTCATCAATACTTAAAATTTTGAATGCTTTCCCCTTGTGCTGTGCACTGCATGTAAGAAGATCGTGGAGCGAGTCTGTGTGGACTCCGGCCTTCTTTTTAAGTATATAAATTATCCTATGAGTCTGCTTTATTGTACAATATTTCGTGCGATAACAATATCGATGAGTAAACACTAAGTGTCTCCTTATGTAGACGATAGGGAATCGGGGTAGGAGGCGATCATTTCATCAATTTGATCAGCAGTATTCCTTTGCTTTGACTGCATATTCGTGACATATTATGCTCTCATTCTCTCCTAGAATGTAGTTGATGCTCGTTTATCACGCCTATATCTTGTCAATCTCCTTGCTGTCACTTTAACACGTTCACGCCAGCGCGGTACTGGTCGTAATTAATTTCCGGAACGAGGAGGCCCGCACTAAACTGTCTCATCGGGCGGCGCGGGCCACCGGTGGTTCACGCTCGATTGTCCCATCGGGCCTCAACATTTGTTTAGATGCCGCTCATCATCAAAAATATAGTCCATTTAGTAAGTGGACAAAATTGCCGTATAGTTGAACATTTAAATAATTGAAACAAGCAACAATCGTGAGCCACCAAACGAAGCGCTGCATGAATTCGAGCGCCGCCTCACAGCGAAAAACATGAAAATCGGCCCCGGCGTGAACGTGTTAACACATTGCGTACGGGTCACGAGATATCTCGTTTTAATGTTGATCGACACGTTGCTAAAGTAATGAAGCCTTGCGGCAATTTTTGATAGTATAATTCCGAAGTAAATGAATGTTAGAATGTTGAAAAAGCGTAAACGTATCAGTCAGTATTAAAAAAAGCTTGTATGTATTGTACGCAATGTTTTAGGACGTTTAAAAATCTGAGAGGTCTGGGTGAGCAAAAATGCCGTACGCAATGTGTTAAGTTGGTCAAAAGCGCGTGGGCGCCCCACCTTGGGCCTATCTTGCCTCGCTACTCCTTCCACGCCACAGCTCTGCCTTGTCAACTGCATTGCACACGGGGGTAAAAAATCCTGTACATACAAGTGTGATACATAAAGTGTCAAATTGGCCACGTTCGATGGGGACTGGCTCTAGAAAGAGGGATGCTTCACGTGTGAACTTAAAGTGGGGTGACTAGGTGCTTGATCAGTAAGTCGGGAACAGAACTGTCAAATATGTTTTTCAGAAATCTTGTACGGGCTACTTGGTACTTCAACTGCTAACTGGGTGATACGTCACTAACGTCTCAAAAAACGACAGTTTATCGGCGTACTATCAGAAAACTTAGACATTTTCATGGAATGTACCAAATACAGATTTTTATTCTTGATGAGGTATGAAAGAAAACACGAAATGATAATCACAAAAATTAAATTAATTATATAATTATTTGAACCAATTTTTCTATTAGATAACATTTAATTATGAAGCATCTAGCGCTATTGGATCAAACAACATGTAACGTCACGTTATGAATTCTGTTGTGTGGGGATTCGTCTACTAACGCTGCCCCCCCCCCCCCCCCCCCCCCTCACAACGCTATTCTATAGTATGAATCCATACGTCCCTACGTCATAAGCTGTACTACTTTCCTCCACTTATCCCATATATCTCCCGACCTCGAAACGCTAATGAATCGATGAACAGTGTAATTTGCAAAAATGTATGGACAAATTTATTCCCACACAACATCGAAAAGAAGCATTGCTTAATTCTTTAATCACCCTACAAAATAAGTATCAGTTTTTTAATACATCTCTAACCATTTTTTAAGTAGAGGAAGAAAACTCAATATTGAAATCATTCATCCTTAAAATTTAAAGCACTTCCGAATAATCAGAATTGCATGGTAGATTTTAGTCAAAAATATATTTTACATCCACTAAAATTTGGAAGAATTCAATATTTCTTAAAAAACTCAGATTATTCCGGTTACACGTTAAATATTTGAGCGGGATTTCACCACTTAAAATCGAATTATCACACATATAAAACAGCACGTCTCGGTTAATTTTTCAATATTACAACACATGCAAAAATGAAAAGACTCGCAGGCGAATGCCCCTCTAGGGTTTATTGCGGATGAAGCGATACAGGATTGTTTAGTCTTCTTTTTTAGCCGTTGGACTAATTACTTTAATATCCTTAGAGTCATAGTCAATTTAATATAATAAAATATAAATACAGTAATTTGCTATTAACACTTGGCATGTGGGCAACGTATTTTTACGTTTTTTGTAGTCTGTCACTGGAGCGCGGGTCACGTAAAAATACGTATTTAGTTGATTTGGTGTTGTTAGTGGATATCCACCACAAATCTACTAAATACGTATAATTACATGAATGTGTGACATTATATGCGTGTTATTTGCGTTGCTAGGCAACGCTTTGCATTTTTTTTCCCATAAGTTATGATTGTTGAGTTACTCGATCTTTTGCTGAGTTACTTAGTCTTTAATCGAATTCTTATCTCCAGAACGTGTTTTATCAATTTGAAGCTTGATTTTTTATTATTGATTACAAAATTGATCAAATGAGCCGTTGTGACAAAGATAGTGATGAAGAAATATGCGCTGACAAATTATCGGACTTTTCGTATGATAGTGTGGAAAACTTTAAAAATCGCTTACTTTTATGATTTCGTGAAAATATCGTTTCTTTTTTGTTAAATAATCATACAGTATATATTTAAGTGTGAAATAAAAAAAAGTTTCGTTCATAAAAACGAAGTAGTTTTCGATTTACAGCGATTTTTCTGAATAACCAAACTTCCGCGCGATTCAAGAAAAAACGCCCGCTGCACGCGAAATTCGGCGGCGAAGTATGCCCGCATGCCAAGTGTTAAGATTATATTTTTTGGTGTAATGAATATCTGTAATATATATGTAGGATCAGTTTGAGATTTTATTTTAGAATGCGTATAACGAAATAACAATTATTGTAACAAGAAAACGAAATGTGTCAAGTATGCACGCGTCTATCAACAACAACCCCTTTTCCCGATCTTCTCTCTCGTTTTTTGTCTCTTCCGGCCGCACGCCGTCTCGTTACCACGCGTCACCCTTCGGGCTCTCGCGTCCAATAGATGGCACGCACCATCAGGTCCCCACATCTATATAATATAAAGTGTAAAATACAAGTACATTAGGTATAGACTGACGGTGATCACTTTTATGAATTGATGAAACGTATCGCATTGTAAACGAACGCTGTGCTCTCAATACATATGTACATGTGACAGGTCACAACACACTTTAACAAGCATTGTGTGAGAATTGTTTTGCTGAATCGATGTATTAATGATAGTGAATGGTAAAGAAAGGACACAGAATAATAAAGGAAGGGTATATAAATGTGAAATATAACGAAGACGTCCGTAACACACGGGTAGAGTGATGTAGAACAATGTTGGATATTGTTTCAAATGTCACATGTTATGGGTAAAGAAGAATTGGTTCGTTTAATTTTTTTGATTACTGACGAAAGGCGTATATCTATATGCTCGCTTACGCGTTTCTCGGGAAACGTATTTGTTGGGGGGGAGGGGGGGGCGCTCACTTGCAACCTTAGAAAATAGTAGAAAGGGTACAACTTTCAAACATATAGAAATACTGAAACAGGACTTACTCTTGAACATAATAAAAAATGCTAACTTGTCCTTAAATGTATTTTCTTTTATTGTTAAACGGTAAAACATATAAGTTGTAACCAATTTTATCTTGTCGATTTTTGTGTGTCCAGACAAACTCACTGAAACAAAACACACTGCGAACCAATGTCTTATTAAACACCAAATTAAACGAAACATTTTTATGGTCCAAAAAATGATCGTCTACGATTAATAAAAATGTCCTTATTGCAAGTAGGTGTAAATAGAATCCCGAGAAAAATGTTTCGTTTCCGACTTATAATGTGTTAGAACGGTTGTGTGATTGAACGATACGGTGTACTTTAAACAGTCATTTATACAGTACTTACAACAAATAGATACAGTATTTTAAACAAAATACATTAATTTACTTGATAACTTTGTTGCTCGAATTCATTGTCAATTGATAAAGCGCAAAAGTTGAACGCTTAACCATTTATTATAATAAATGAAAACTGTAAACAAGTGTGTACCGACGGAAAGTGTCATTTTTTTAATCGTCTTCGTCTGCAAATTCTATTTCTATACTAATATTTGTTTAAAAGCTATTACCTTCGGAATAATTCGTATAGTCATTGCGCTGGATATTTATACGAGAATTCAACGATAGAAGCAAATTGGTTTTATCCAACTTTTATCAACTTGGCCTAAGATTTTTAACAAACCTATGTGTTAGACCAATTGACTGCAAACAACATCAACAAGCGGCCACTTAAAGCTGTACTTGTACATAAAGCGGTCAAGAATTATCACGCTTCGTTTCTGGGCAATCCGCAATCACTGGGTTAAGGAGGGATTCCCGTCTAGACGGTCAAAATAATCGATTTTTTTTTGTATATTTTTAAAGTATATGACATGGAGAATATGTGAGCAAAAGAATTTCCCCAAATTCTTGAAATTAACAAAGTTGTAGCCACATATATGCAGATGTTCCTGCCGCGCGTTCTAAATGCGCTCGTATTTTGTTACGGGCTGCGCAACACAGCATTGTTTACGTATCATATTTCAGCTCTGATCAAAAAGACTCCAGAGCAAAACGGGTTCATTCAGATTGTTATAAAAAACGAAAATTCTCAGGCAATAGATTTACAATTGACCAAAATGTGGAATTTACAAGTACGTCGGCAAAAAAATTACTGACTTCCTGTAAGACTGATTTTTCTGTTTCGAAAGAATTAGGTTATTGCATCGTGAATTTTTTCATCGTTTTTACAAAAATTGCATCTCTTATAGTTTGTAATGATGAAAACCCGCAGCATCAAAACTGTCCGGAGGGTGAGGACAGTTGGTGTATACTGAATAATAAAGTGTATTTTGAACGTTTTTCTTATCGAACGACAAAACTTATTGAGAAAGCCGAAGCCGCCGGCACGCTTGCTGGCTTCCATCACAAAAATCCGCCTCTCAATGATAACGTATTAGAAATTATAAAACCTATTTACAAGGATTTATCGAATGATGAGTTGCTTGAACGTTATTTGGGTGCAGAAACGCAGAATAGCAACGGATCATTGAAATCGTTGATTTCGACCATGGCCCCGAAACACCTGCACTGTGCTACAAAAACGATAGAAATCGCGACCTTTTTGGCCGTGATAAACTATAATGAAAGGTTCTTACCCATTTTAAAAATTATGAACCTCATGGAAACTGCAATTGGCCAACAAGCGGAAATATACGCCCACTCCCGTAACCAAACTCGCGTCAGCCGATCGGAGCAGCGGTCGTCCAATGTCGTTCAAAACGAACGAGTGCTACTCAGAGTCAAAAAATCGGCTCTGCAAGACATGTACGAAGAAGAGGAAGGCCTCCTTTATGGTCCCGGAATAGGAAATTGAATGTAACTGGAATTATTTGCGTGTTATCTCTGAGTAATTTCTTCAAAAACTTTAAACGCGTATTTCTCAAAACTACATTTTCGCAATTATGTTGCACATATGTTGCTTTAGTGTGAACTACAATCTAATTGGTATATTTATTTAAACAATTTTTACAATACTTTAAAGCTGAAAAAATTGTGACAAAATCGATACTTAATTTTCAAAGTCATGCTATTTTTTTAATTTTCAAGATTTTTTTTTCGTCATAGTTCATACGATAGCCATACTCATATATTTTAATAATATTCTTTGTTTTTTTGTTTCTGATGAACGGAACGGTCAGAATCATGAGTACCATGGAACTACTTTTTTTTTATTCTTTAATAAAACCTCTCGTACGGCGTTCGTGTTTATAATTTTGAGAGAACAAAAAATATTTTTGAATAGTTAAAACGTGTACTAATATGTAGAAAAAAACCGCAATCCAAAAGACCTCGTCGTTTTTCCTAAAAAAATTCTAAAAGTTACCTAAAAATCACGCCTCTAGACGGGAATCCCCCCTTAAGTCTCCACGACTACTAAGGGACATGCTCAGTTTGATCTAAGAAACTTGTTCAATTCAATTTATGAAACCTATGACAAAACATTTATATTTGGTACATTCCGTCACTCGACCTTATGGTACCATACGCTTATATGCTTTATGACATCATTGAGTTTACTCCTTAATTTTGAATCTGAAAAAATTGTTTACTAAGAAAGTGGAAATGATAGAAATACTGAAAATAGAAGAAATGAAACAGTTCTGTCAAAATGATGTAACCTCCAAAAAATGTATCTCTAATTTCCAAATATGTTACTTGTTCATATTACGGATTTTATTACTCGTTGTATTCGTACGCTGGAACAGAGGCTTATATATTTCTTATCATGTGAATAATATAAATAAAACTTTAACAGTCTGCCTACTGAAAATGGGGAGGGCGGTAGGGGCAGCATTCGTTACATTAATTGCCAAAAAACTGATGATACTGTCTCTTTACGATTGTATGTGTAACACTACTTAACTAATCGTTAGCAAGGTTGTGATGATATACAAATCATTCGTAAGGTCAATGTACTTATAGATGTTGGTGAGTTTTTATACTGTACCTATAATTTATAGAATACTTTATGTTTAACAGGGATTTATTTTCTTGCAATGTAAGTTAACTAACCATAATAGAAGAAAAATATAAAGTTCAAAACAATGTAAGTGATAATTGTGAACCAATGAGACCAATTCAATGAAATAAGACTGATTGTCCAAAATTATAGTGCAAGTAATACATGGTTCTTTATTATATTTTATTAACCTTATATGTAATAAACATTTACTATTTATCTCATGCATAGATTCCACATTTTGAATATTGAAAACTGTTAAGCCTATTTCGCTCTTACAATATACTCAAAATACTGATACTGAAAATGTGTAAAATGAATGTTAAAGTCTTGTTATTATCAAGCAATTC
>JAWWQZ010000057.1:0-188893 GCA_033815515.1 Cryptocheilus praepositus | reverse complement strand
GCGATATCGGCTGATTTGCGATCTGTCAGCAGATTCGGTTTCTGGGCAGTTTACATGTCGAACTGCACGGTAGAAACGATAAAACAGCTCCTCCGTGCACGATAAAAAAACGCGATATCGGCTCGATCTGTCAGCAGATTCGGTTTCTGGGCAGTTTACATGTCGAACTGCACGGTAGAAACGATAAAACAGCTCCTCCGTGCAGTTTTCATACGAGTCACCGTCCACTGGGCTCAGCGAGAAAACGCGATTTCGGCGCTTCTGAGGGCCGAAAACGCGATATCGGCCGATTTTCGATCTGTCAGCAGATTCGGTTTCTGGGCAGTTTACATGTCGAACTGCACGGTAGAAACGATAAAACAGCTCCTCCGTGCAGTTTTCATACCGAGTCACCGTCCACTGGGCTCAGCGAGAAAACGCGATTTCGGCGCTTCTGAGGGCCGAAAACGCGATATCGGCCGATTTTCGATCTGTCAGCAGATTCGGTTTCTGGGCAGTTTACATGTCGAACTGCACGGTAGAAACGATAAAACAGCTCCTCCGTGCAGTTTTCATACCGAGTCACCGTCCACTGGGCTCAGCGAGAAAACGCGATTTCGGCGCTTCTGAGGGCCGAAAACGCGATATCGGCCGATTTTCGATCTGTCAGCAGATTCGGTTTCTGGGCAGTTTACATGTCGAACTGCACGGTAGAAACGATAAAACAGCTCCTCCGTGCAGTTTTCATACCGAGTCACCGTCCACTGGGCTCAGCGAGAAAACGCGATTTCGGCGCTTCTGAGGGCCGAAAACGCGATATCGGCCGATTTGCGATCTGTCAGCAGATTCGGTTTCTGGGCAGTTTACATGTCGAACTGCACGGTGAAGAGAAAACGCGATTTCGGCGCTTCTGAGGGCCGAAAACGCGATATCGGCCGATTTTCGATCTGTCAGCAGATTCGGTTTCTGGGCAGTTTACATGTCGAACTGCACGGTAGAAACGATAAAACAGCTCCTCCGTGCAGTTTTCATACCGAGTCACCGTCCACTGGGCTCAGCGAGAAAACGCGATTTCGGCGCTTCTGAGGGCCGAAAACGCGATATCGGCCGATTTTCGATCTGTCAGCAGATTCGGTTTCTGGGCAGTTTACATGTCGAACTGCACGGTAGAAACGATAAAACAGCTCCTCCGTGCAGTTTTCATACCGAGTCACCGTCCACTGGGCTCAGCGAGAAAACGCGATTTCGGCGCTTCTGAGGGCCGAAAACGCGATATCGGCCGATTTGCGATCTGTCAGCAGATTCGGTTTCTGGGCAGTTTACATGTCGAACTGCACGGTAGAAACGATAAAACAGCTCCTCCGTGCAGTTTTCATACCGAGTCACCGTCCACTGGGCTCAGCGAGAAAACGCGATTTCGGCGCTTCTGAGGGCCGAAAACGCGATATCGGCCGATTTTCGATCTGTCAGCAGATTCGGTTTCTGGGCAGTTTACATGTCGAACTGCACGGTAGAAACGATAAAACAGCTCCTCCGTGCAGTTTTCATACCGAGTCACCGTCCACTGGGCTCAGCGAGAAAACGCGATTTCGGCGCTTCTGAGGGCCGAAAACGCGATATCGGCCGATTTGCGATCTGTCAGCAGATTCGGTTTCTGGGCAGTTTACATGTCGAACTGCACGGTAGAAACGATAAAACAGCTCCTCCGTGCAGTTTTCATACCGAGTCACCGTCCACTGGGCTCAGCGAGAAAACGCGATTTCGGCGCTTCTGAGGGCCGAAAACGCGATATCGGCCGATTTGCGATCTGTCAGCAGATTCGGTTTCTGGGCAGTTTACATGTCGAACTGCACGGTAGAAACGATAAAACAGCTCCTCCGTGCAGTTTTCATACCGAGTCACCGTCCACTGGGCTCAGCGAGAAAACGCGATTTCGGCGCTTCTGAGGGCCGAAAACGCGATATCGGCCGATTTTCGATCTGTCAGCAGATTCGGTTTCTGGGCAGTTTACATGTCGAACTGCACGGTAGAAACGATAAAACAGCTCCTCCGTGCAGTTTTCATACCGAGTCACCGTCCACTGGGCTCAGCGAGAAAACGCGATTTCGGCGCTTCTGAGGGCCGAAAACGCGATATCGGCCGATTTGCGATCTGTCAGCAGATTCGGTTTCTGGGCAGTTTACATGTCGAACTGCACGGTAGAAACGATAAAACAGCTCCTCCGTGCAGTTTTCATACCGAGTCACCGTCCACTGGGCTCAGCGAGAAAACGCGATTTCGGCACTTCTGAGGGCCGAAAACGCGATATCGGCCGATTTTCGATCTGTCAGCAGATTCGGTTTCTGGGCAGTTTACATGTCGAACTGCACGGTAGAAACGATAAAACAGCTCCTCCGTGCAGTTTTCATACCGAGTCACCGTCCACTGGGCTCAGCGAGAAAACGCGATTTCGGCGCTTCTGAGGGCCGAAAACGCGATATCGGCCGATTTGCGATCTGTCAGCAGATTCGGTTTCTGGGCAGTTTACATGTCGAACTGCACGGTAGAAACGATAAAACAGCTCCTCCGTGCAGTTTTCATACCGAGTCACCGTCCACTGGGCTCAGCGAGAAAACGCGATTTCGGCGCTTCTGAGGGCCGAAAACGCGATATCGGCCGATTTTCGATCTGTCAGCAGATTCGGTTTCTGGGCAGTTTACATGTCGAACTGCACGGTAGAAACGATAAAACAGCTCCTCCGTGCAGTTTTCATACCGAGTCACCGTCCACTGGGCTCAGCGAGAAAACGCGATTTCGGCGCTTCTGAGGGCCGAAAACGCGATATCGGCCGATTTGCGATCTGTCAGCAGATTCGGTTTCTGGGCAGTTTACATGTCGAACTGCACGGTAGAAACGATAAAACAGCTCCTCCGTGCAGTTTTCATACCGAGTCACCGTCCACTCGGCTCAGCGAGAAAACGCGATTTCGGCGCTTCTGAGGGCCGAAAACGCGATATCGGCCGATTTTCGATCTGTCAGCAGATTCGGTTTCTGGGCAGTTTACATGTCGAACTGCACGGTAGAAACGATAAAACAGCTCCTCCGTGCAGTTTTCATACCGAGTCACCGTCCACTGGGCTCAGCGAGAAAACGCGATTTCGGCGCTTCTGAGGGCCGAAAACGCGATATCGGCCGATTTGCGATCTGTCAGCAGATTCGGTTTCTGGGCAGTTTACATGTCGAACTGCACGGTAGAAACGATAAAACAGCTCCTCCGTGCAGTTTTCATACCGAGTCACCGTCCACTGGGCTCAGCGAGAAAACGCGATTTCGGCGCTTCTGAGGGCCGAAAACGCGATATCGGCCGATTTGCGATCTGTCAGCAGATTCGGTTTCTGGGCAGTTTACATGTCGAACTGCACGGTAGAAACGATAAAACAGCTCCTCCGTGCAGTTTTCATACCGAGTCACCGTCCACTGGGCTCAGCGAGAAAACGCGATTTCGGCGCTTCTGAGGGCCGAAAACGCGATATCGGCCGATTTTCGATCTGTCAGCAGATTCGGTTTCTGGGCAGTTTACATGTCGAACTGCACGGTAGAAACGATAAAACAGCTCCTCCGTGCAGTTTTCATACCGAGTCACCGTCCACTGGGCTCAGCGAGAAAACGCGATTTCGGCGCTTCTGAGGGCCGAAAACGCGATATCGGCCGATTTTCGATCTGTCAGCAGATTCGGTTTCTGGGCAGTTTACATGTCGAACTGCACGGTAGAAACGATAAAACAGCTCCTCCGTGCAGTTTTCATACCGAGTCACCGTCCACTGGGCTCAGCGAGAAAACGCGATTTCGGCGCTTCTGAGGGCCGAAAACGCGATATCGGCCGATTTTCGATCTGTCAGCAGATTCGGTTTCTGGGCAGTTTACATGTCGAACTGCACGGTAGAAACGATAAAACAGCTCCTCCGTGCAGTTTTCATACCGAGTCACCGTCCACTGGGCTCAGCGAGAAAACGCGATTTCGGCGCTTCTGAGGGCCGAAAACGCGATATCGGCCGATTTGCGATCTGTCAGCAGATTCGGTTTCTGGGCAGTTTACATGTCGAACTGCACGGTAGAAACGATAAAACAGCTCCTCCGTGCAGTTTTCATACCGAGTCACCGTCCACTGGCTCAGCGAGAAAACGCGATTTCGGCGCTTCTGAGGGCCGAAAACGCGATATCGGCCGATTTGCGATCTGTCAGCAGATTCGGTTTCTGGGCAGTTTACATGTCGAACTGCACGGTAGAAACGATAAAACAGCTCCTCCGTGCAGTTTTCATACCGAGTCACCGTCCACTGGGCTCAGCGAGAAAACGCGATTTCGGCGCTTCTGAGGGCCGAAAACGCGATATCGGCCGATTTTCGATCTGTCAGCAGATTCGGTTTCTGGGCAGTTTACATGTCGAACTGCACGGTAGAAACGATAAAACAGCTCCTCCGTGCAGTTTTCATACCGAGTCACCGTCCACTGGGCTCAGCGAGAAAACGCGATTTCGGCGCTTCTGAGGGCCGAAAACGCGATATCGGCCGATTTGCGATCTGTCAGCAGATTCGGTTTCTGGGCAGTTTACATGTCGAACTGCACGGTAGAAACGATAAAACAGCTCCTCCGTGCAGTTTTCATACCGAGTCACCGTCCACTGGGCTCAGCGAGAAAACGCGATTTCGGCGCTTCTGAGGGCCGAAAACGCGATATCGGCCGATTTGCGATCTGTCAGCAGATTCGGTTTCTGGGCAGTTTACATGTCGAACTGCACGGTAGAAACGATAAAACAGCTCCTCCGTGCAGTTTTCATACCGAGTCACCGTCCACTGGGCTCAGCGAGAAAACGCGATTTCGGCGCTTCTGAGGGCCGAAAACGCGATATCGGCCGATTTTCGATCTGTCAGCAGATTCGGTTTCTGGGCAGTTTACATGTCGAACTGCACGGTAGAAACGATAAAACAGCTCCTCCGTGCAGTTTTCATACCGAGTCACCGTCCACTGGGCTCAGCGAGAAAACGCGATTTCGGCGCTTCTGAGGGCCGAAAACGCGATATCGGCCGATTTTCGATCTGTCAGCAGATTCGGTTTCTGGGCAGTTTACATGTCGAACTGCACGGTAGAAACGATAAAACAGCTCCTCCGTGCAGTTTTCATACCGAGTCACCGTCCACTGGGCTCAGCGAGAAAACGCGATTTCGGCGCTTCTGAGGGCCGAAAACGCGATATCGGCCGATTTTCGATCTGTCAGCAGATTCGGTTTCTGGGCAGTTTACATGTCGAACTGCACGGTAGAAACGATAAAACAGCTCCTCCGTGCAGTTTTCATACCGAGTCACCGTCCACTGGGCTCAGCGAGAAAACGCGATTTCGGCGCTTCTGAGGGCCGAAAACGCGATATCGGCCGATTTGCGATCTGTCAGCAGATTCGGTTTCTGGGCAGTTTACATGTCGAACTGCACGGTAGAAACGATAAAACAGCTCCTCCGTGCAGTTTTCATACCGAGTCACCGTCCACTGGGCTCAGCGAGAAAACGCGATTTCGGCGCTTCTGAGGGCCGAAAACGCGATATCGGCCGATTTGCGATCTGTCAGCAGATTCGGTTTCTGGGCAGTTTACATGTCGAACTGCACGGTAGAAACGATAAAACAGCTCCTCCGTGCAGTTTTCATACCGAGTCACCGTCCACTGGGCTCAGCGAGAAAACGCGATTTCGGCGCTTCTGAGGGCCGAAAACGCGATATCGGCCGATTTGCGATCTGTCAGCAGATTCGGTTTCTGGGCAGTTTACATGTCGAACTGCACGGTAGAAACGATAAAACAGCTCCTCCGTGCAGTTTTCATACCGAGTCACCGTCCACTGGGCTCAGCGAGAAAACGCGATTTCGGCGCTTCTGAGGGCCGAAAACGCGATATCGGCCGATTTGCGATCTGTCAGCAGATTCGGTTTCTGGGCAGTTTACATGTCGAACTGCACGGTAGAAACGATAAAACAGCTCCTCCGTGCAGTTTTCATACCGAGTCACCGTCCACTGGGCTCAGCGAGAAAACGCGATTTCGGCGCTTCTGAGGGCCGAAAACGCGATATCGGCCGATTTGCGATCTGTCAGCAGATTCGGTTTCTGGGCAGTTTACATGTCGAACTGCACGGTAGAAACGATAAAACAGCTCCTCCGTGCAGTTTTCATACCGAGTCACCGTCCACTCGGCTCAGCGAGAAAACGCGATTTCGGCGCTTCTGAGGGCCGAAAACGCGATATCGGCCGATTTGCGATCTGTCAGCAGATTCGGTTTCTGGGCAGTTTACATGTCGAACTGCACGGTAGAAACGATAAAACAGCTCCTCCGTGCAGTTTTCATACCGAGTCACCGTCCACTGGGCTCAGCGAGAAAACGCGATTTCGGCGCTTGAGGGCCGAAAACGCGATATCGGCCGATTTTCGATCTGTCAGCAGATTCGGTTTCTGGGCAGTTTACATGTCGAACTGCACGGTAGAAACGATAAAACAGCTCCTCCGTGCAGTTTTCATACCGAGTCACCGTCCACTGGGCTCAGCGAGAAAACGCGATTTCGGCGCTTCTGAGGGCCGAAAACGCGATATCGGCCGATTTGCGATCTGTCAGCAGATTCGGTTTCTGGGCAGTTTACATGTCGAACTGCACGGTAGAAACGATAAAACAGCTCCTCCGTGCAGTTTTCATACCGAGTCACCGTCCACTGGGCTCAGCGAGAAAACGCGATTTCGGCGCTTCTGAGGGCCGAAAACGCGATATCGGCCGATTTGCGATCTGTCAGCAGATTCGGTTTCTGGGCAGTTTACATGTCGAACTGCACGGTAGAAACGATAAAACAGCTCCTCCGTGCAGTTTTCATACCGAGTCACCGTCCACTGGGCTCAGCGAGAAAACGCGATTTCGGCGCTTCTGAGGGCCGAAAACGCGATATCGGCCGATTTGCGATCTGTCAGCAGATTCGGTTTCTGGGCAGTTTACATGTCGAACTGCACGGTAGAAACGATAAAACAGCTCCTCCGTGCAGTTTTCATACCGAGTCACCGTCCACTGGGCTCAGCGAGAAAACGCGATTTCGGCGCTTCTGAGGGCCGAAAACGCGATATCGGCCGATTTTCGATCTGTCAGCAGATTCGGTTTCTGGGCAGTTTACATGTCGAACTGCACGGTAGAAACGATAAAACAGCTCCTCCGTGCAGTTTTCATACCGAGTCACCGTCCACTGGGCTCAGCGAGAAAACGCGATTTCGGCGCTTCTGAGGGCCGAAAACGCGATATCGGCCGATTTGCGATCTGTCAGCAGATTCGGTTTCTGGGCAGTTTACATGTCGAACTGCACGGTAGAAACGATAAAACAGCTCCTCCGTGCAGTTTTCATACCGAGTCACCGTCCACTGGGCTCAGCGAGAAAACGCGATTTCGGCGCTTCTGAGGGCCGAAAACGCGATATCGGCCGATTTGCGATCTGTCAGCAGATTCGGTTTCTGGGCAGTTTACATGTCGAACTGCACGGTAGAAACGATAAAACAGCTCCTCCGTGCAGTTTTCATACCGAGTCACCGTCCACTGGGCTCAGCGAGAAAACGCGATTTCGGCGCTTCTGAGGGCCGAAAACGCGATATCGGCCGATTTGCGATCTGTCAGCAGATTCGGTTTCTGGGCAGTTTACATGTCGAACTGCACGGTAGAAACGATAAAACAGCTCCTCCGTGCAGTTTTCATACCGAGTCACCGTCCACTGGGCTCAGCGAGAAAACGCGATTTCGGCGCTTCTGAGGGCCGAAAACGCGATATCGGCCGATTTTCGATCTGTCAGCAGATTCGGTTTCTGGGCAGTTTACATGTCGAACTGCACGGTAGAAACGATAAAACAGCTCCTCCGTGCAGTTTTCATACCGAGTCACCGTCCACTGGGCTCAGCGAGAAAACGCGATTTCGGCGCTTCTGAGGGCCGAAAACGCGATATCGGCCGATTTTCGATCTGTCAGCAGATTCGGTTTCTGGGCAGTTTACATGTCGAACTGCACGGTAGAAACGATAAAACAGCTCCTCCGTGCAGTTTTCATACCGAGTCACCGTCCACTGGGCTCAGCGAGAAAACGCGATTTCGGCGCTTCTGAGGGCCGAAAACGCGATATCGGCCGATTTGCGATCTGTCAGCAGATTCGGTTTCTGGGCAGTTTACATGTCGAACTGCACGGTAGAAACGATAAAACAGCTCCTCCGTGCAGTTTTCATACCGAGTCACCGTCCACTGGGCTCAGCGAGAAAACGCGATTTCGGCGCTTCTGAGGGCCGAAAACGCGATATCGGCCGATTTTCGATCTGTCAGCAGATTCGGTTTCTGGGCAGTTTACATGTCGAACTGCACGGTAGAAACGATAAAACAGCTCCTCCGTGCAGTTTTCATACCGAGTCACCGTCCACTGGGCTCAGCGAGAAAACGCGATTTCGGCGCTTCTGAGGGCCGAAAACGCGATATCGGCCGATTTGCGATCTGTCAGCAGATTCGGTTTCTGGGCAGTTTACATGTCGAACTGCACGGTAGAAACGATAAAACAGCTCCTCCGTGCAGTTTTCATACCGAGTCACCGTCCACTGGGCTCAGCGAGAAAACGCGATTTCGGCGCTTCTGAGGGCCGAAAACGCGATATCGGCCGATTTGCGATCTGTCAGCAGATTCGGTTTCTGGGCAGTTTACATGTCGAACTGCACGGTAGAAACGATAAAACAGCTCCTCCGTGCAGTTTTCATACCGAGTCACCGTCCACTGGGCTCAGCGAGAAAACGCGATTTCGGCGCTTCTGAGGGCCGAAAACGCGATATCGGCCGATTTTCGATCTGTCAGCAGATTCGGTTTCTGGGCAGTTTACATGTCGAACTGCACGGTAGAAACGATAAAACAGCTCCTCCGTGCAGTTTTCATACCGAGTCACCGTCCACTGGGCTCAGCGAGAAAACGCGATTTCGGCGCTTCTGAGGGCCGAAAACGCGATATCGGCCGATTTTCGATCTGTCAGCAGATTCGGTTTCTGGGCAGTTTACATGTCGAACTGCACGGTAGAAACGATAAAACAGCTCCTCCGTGCAGTTTTCATACCGAGTCACCGTCCACTGGGCTCAGCGAGAAAACGCGATTTCGGCGCTTCTGAGGGCCGAAAACGCGATATCGGCCGATTTGCGATCTGTCAGCAGATTCGGTTTCTGGGCAGTTTACATGTCGAACTGCACGGTAGAAACGATAAAACAGCTCCTCCGTGCAGTTTTCATACCGAGTCACCGTCCACTGGGCTCAGCGAGAAAACGCGATTTCGGCGCTTCTGAGGGCCGAAAACGCGATATCGGCCGATTTTCGATCTGTCAGCAGATTCGGTTTCTGGGCAGTTTACATGTCGAACTGCACGGTAGAAACGATAAAACAGCTCCTCCGTGCAGTTTTCATACCGAGTCACCGTCCACTGGGCTCAGCGAGAAAACGCGATTTCGGCGCTTCTGAGGGCCGAAAACGCGATATCGGCCGATTTGCGATCTGTCAGCAGATTCGGTTTCTGGGCAGTTTACATGTCGAACTGCACGGTAGAAACGATAAAACAGCTCCTCCGTGCAGTTTTCATACCGAGTCACCGTCCACTGGGCTCAGCGAGAAAACGCGATTTCGGCGCTTCTGAGGGCCGAAAACGCGATATCGGCCGATTTGCGATCTGTCAGCAGATTCGGTTTCTGGGCAGTTTACATGTCGAACTGCACGGTAGAAACGATAAAACAGCTCCTCCGTGCAGTTTTCATACCGAGTCACCGTCCACTGGGCTCAGCGAGAAAACGCGATTTCGGCGCTTCTGAGGGCCGAAAACGCGATATCGGCCGATTTGCGATCTGTCAGCAGATTCGGTTTCTGGGCAGTTTACATGTCGAACTGCACGGTAGAAACGATAAAACAGCTCCTCCGTGCAGTTTTCATACCGAGTCACCGTCCACTGGGCTCAGCGAGAAAACGCGATTTCGGCGCTTCTGAGGGCCGAAAACGCGATATCGGCCGATTTGCGATCTGTCAGCAGATTCGGTTTCTGGGCAGTTTACATGTCGAACTGCACGGTAGAAACGATAAAACAGCTCCTCCGTGCAGTTTTCATACCGAGTCACCGTCCACTGGGCTCAGCGAGAAAACGCGATTTCGGCGCTTCTGAGGGCCGAAAACGCGATATCGGCCGATTTGCGATCTGTCAGCAGATTCGGTTTCTGGGCAGTTTACATGTCGAACTGCACGGTAGAAACGATAAAACAGCTCCTCCGTGCAGTTTTCATACCGAGTCACCGTCCACTGGGCTCAGCGAGAAAACGCGATTTCGGCGCTTCTGAGGGCCGAAAACGCGATATCGGCCGATTTGCGATCTGTCAGCAGATTCGGTTTCTGGGCAGTTTACATGTCGAACTGCACGGTAGAAACGATAAAACAGCTCCTCCGTGCAGTTTTCATACCGAGTCACCGTCCACTGGGCTCAGCGAGAAAACGCGATTTCGGCGCTTCTGAGGGCCGAAAACGCGATATCGGCCGATTTTCGATCTGTCAGCAGATTCGGTTTCTGGGCAGTTTACATGTCGAACTGCACGGTAGAAACGATAAAACAGCTCCTCCGTGCAGTTTTCATACCGAGTCACCGTCCACTGGGCTCAGCGAGAAAACGCGATTTCGGCGCTTCTGAGGGCCGAAAACGCGATATCGGCCGATTTGCGATCTGTCAGCAGATTCGGTTTCTGGGCAGTTTACATGTCGAACTGCACGGTAGAAACGATAAAACAGCTCCTCCGTGCAGTTTTCATACCGAGTCACCGTCCACTGGGCTCAGCGAGAAAACGCGATTTCGGCGCTTCTGAGGGCCGAAAACGCGATATCGGCCGATTTGCGATCTGTCAGCAGATTCGGTTTCTGGGCAGTTTACATGTCGAACTGCACGGTAGAAACGATAAAACAGCTCCTCCGTGCAGTTTTCATACCGAGTCACCGTCCACTCGGCTCAGCGAGAAAACGCGATTTCGGCGCTTCTGAGGGCCGAAAACGCGATATCGGCCGATTTGCGATCTGTCAGCAGATTCGGTTTCTGGGCAGTTTACATGTCGAACTGCACGGTAGAAACGATAAAACAGCTCCTCCGTGCAGTTTTCATACCGAGTCACCGTCCACTGGGCTCAGCGAGAAAACGCGATTTCGGCGCTTCTGAGGGCCGAAAACGCGATATCGGCCGATTTTCGATCTGTCAGCAGATTCGGTTTCTGGGCAGTTTACATGTCGAACTGCACGGTAGAAACGATAAAACAGCTCCTCCGTGCAGTTTTCATACCGAGTCACCGTCCACTGGGCTCAGCGAGAAAACGCGATTTCGGCGCTTCTGAGGGCCGAAAACGCGATATCGGCCGATTTTCGATCTGTCAGCAGATTCGGTTTCTGGGCAGTTTACATGTCGAACTGCACGGTAGAAACGATAAAACAGCTCCTCCGTGCAGTTTTCATACCGAGTCACCGTCCACTGGGCTCAGCGAGAAAACGCGATTTCGGCGCTTCTGAGGGCCGAAAACGCGATATCGGCCGATTTGCGATCTGTCAGCAGATTCGGTTTCTGGGCAGTTTACATGTCGAACTGCACGGTAGAAACGATAAAACAGCTCCTCCGTGCAGTTTTCATACCGAGTCACCGTCCACTGGGCTCAGCGAGAAAACGCGATTTCGGCGCTTCTGAGGGCCGAAAACGCGATATCGGCCGATTTGCGATCTGTCAGCAGATTCGGTTTCTGGGCAGTTTACATGTCGAACTGCACGGTAGAAACGATAAAACAGCTCCTCCGTGCAGTTTTCATACCGAGTCACCGTCCACTGGGCTCAGCGAGAAAACGCGATTTCGGCGCTTCTGAGGGCCGAAAACGCGATATCGGCCGATTTGCGATCTGTCAGCAGATTCGGTTTCTGGGCAGTTTACATGTCGAACTGCACGGTAGAAACGATAAAACAGCTCCTCCGTGCAGTTTTCATACCGAGTCACCGTCCACTGGGCTCAGCGAGAAAACGCGATTTCGGCGCTTCTGAGGGCCGAAAACGCGATATCGGCCGATTTTCGATCTGTCAGCAGATTCGGTTTCTGGGCAGTTTACATGTCGAACTGCACGGTAGAAACGATAAAACAGCTCCTCCGTGCAGTTTTCATACCGAGTCACCGTCCACTGGGCTCAGCGAGAAAACGCGATTTCGGCGCTTCTGAGGGCCGAAAACGCGATATCGGCCGATTTGCGATCTGTCAGCAGATTCGGTTTCTGGGCAGTTTACATGTCGAACTGCACGGTAGAAACGATAAAACAGCTCCTCCGTGCAGTTTTCATACCGAGTCACCGTCCACTGGGCTCAGCGAGAAAACGCGATTTCGGCGCTTCTGAGGGCCGAAAACGCGATATCGGCCGATTTTCGATCTGTCAGCAGATTCGGTTTCTGGGCAGTTTACATGTCGAACTGCACGGTAGAAACGATAAAACAGCTCCTCCGTGCAGTTTTCATACCGAGTCACCGTCCACTGGGCTCAGCGAGAAAACGCGATTTCGGCGCTTCTGAGGGCCGAAAACGCGATATCGGCCGATTTGCGATCTGTCAGCAGATTCGGTTTCTGGGCAGTTTACATGTCGAACTGCACGGTAGAAACGATAAAACAGCTCCTCCGTGCAGTTTTCATACCGAGTCACCGTCCACTGGGCTCAGCGAGAAAACGCGATTTCGGCGCTTCTGAGGGCCGAAAACGCGATATCGGCCGATTTGCGATCTGTCAGCAGATTCGGTTTCTGGGCAGTTTACATGTCGAACTGCACGGTAGAAACGATAAAACAGCTCCTCCGTGCAGTTTTCATACCGAGTCACCGTCCACTGGGCTCAGCGAGAAAACGCGATTTCGGCGCTTCTGAGGGCCGAAAACGCGATATCGGCCGATTTGCGATCTGTCAGCAGATTCGGTTTCTGGGCAGTTTACATGTCGAACTGCACGGTAGAAACGATAAAACAGCTCCTCCGTGCAGTTTTCATACCGAGTCACCGTCCACTGGGCTCAGCGAGAAAACGCGATTTCGGCGCTTCTGAGGGCCGAAAACGCGATATCGGCCGATTTGCGATCTGTCAGCAGATTCGGTTTCTGGGCAGTTTACATGTCGAACTGCACGGTAGAAACGATAAAACAGCTCCTCCGTGCAGTTTTCATACCGAGTCACCGTCCACTGGGCTCAGCGAGAAAACGCGATTTCGGCGCTTCTGAGGGCCGAAAACGCGATATCGGCCGATTTGCGATCTGTCAGCAGATTCGGTTTCTGGGCAGTTTACATGTCGAACTGCACGGTAGAAACGATAAAACAGCTCCTCCGTGCAGTTTTCATACCGAGTCACCGTCCACTGGGCTCAGCGAGAAAACGCGATTTCGGCGCTATCGGCCGATTTGCGATCTGTCAGCAGATGAGGGCCGAAACTGGGCTCAGCGCGATATCGGCCGATTTGCGATCGATCTGTCAGCAGATTCGGTTTCTGGGCAGTTTACATGTCGAACTGCACGGTAGAAACGATAAAACAGCTCCTCCGTGCAGTTTTCATACCGAGTCACCGTCCACTGGGCTCAGCGAGAAAACGCGATTTCGGCGCTTCTGAGGGCCGAAAACGCGATATCGGCCGATTTTCGATCTGTCAGCAGATTCGGTTTCTGGGCAGTTTACATGTCGAACTGCACGGTAGAAACGATAAAACAGCTCCTCCGTGCAGTTTTCATACCGAGTCACCGTCCACTGGGCTCAGCGAGAAAACGCGATTTCGGCGCTTCTGAGGGCCGAAAACGCGATATCGGCCGATTTGCGATCTGTCAGCAGATTCGGTTTCTGGGCAGTTTACATGTCGAACTGCACGGTAGAAACGATAAAACAGCTCCTCCGTGCAGTTTTCATACCGAGTCACCGTCCACTGGGCTCAGCGAGAAAACGCGATTTCGGCGCTTCTGAGGGCCGAAAACGCGATATCGGCCGATTTGCGATCTGTCAGCAGATTCGGTCGAGGGTAGAGACGATAAAACAGCTCCTCCGAAAACGCGATTTCTGGGCAGTTTACATGTCGAACTGCACGGTAGAAACGATAAAACAGCTCCTCCGTGCAGTTTTCATACCGAGTCACCGTCCACTGGGCTCAGCGAGAAAACGCGATTTCGGCGCTTCTGAGGGCCGAAAACGCGATATCGGCCGATTTGCGATCTGTCAGCAGATTCGGTTTCTGGGCAGTTTACATGTCGAACTGCACGGTAGAAACGATAAAACAGCTCCTCCGAGCAGTTTTCATACCGAGTCACCGTCCACTGGGCTCACAGAGAAAACGCGATTTCGGCGCTTCTGAGGGCCGAAAACGCGATATCGGCCGATTTTCGATCTGTCAGCAGATTCGGTTTCTGGGCAGTTTACATGTCGAACTGCACGGTAGAAACGATAAAACAGCTCCTCCGTGCAGTTTTCATACCGAGTCACCGTCCACTGGGCTCAGCGAGAAAACGCGATTTCGGCGCTTCTGAGGGCCGAAAACGCGATATCGGCCGATTTTCGATCTGTCAGCAGATTCGGTTTCTGGGCAGTTTACATGTCGAACTGCACGGTAGAAACGATAAAACAGCTCCTCCGTGCAGTTTTCATACCGAGTCACCGTCCACTGGGCTCAGCGAGAAAACGCGATTTCGGCGCTTCTGAGGGCCGAAAACGCGATATCGGCCGATTTTCGATCTGTCAGCAGATTCGGTTTCTGGGCAGTTTACATGTCGAACTGCACGGTAGAAACGATAAAACAGCTCCTCCGTGCAGTTTTCATACCGAGTCACCGTCCACTGGGCTCAGCGAGAAAACGCGATTTCGGCGCTTCTGAGGGCCGAAAACGCGATATCGGCCGATTTTCGATCTGTCAGCAGATTCGGTTTCTGGGCAGTTTACATGTCGAACTGCACGGTAGAAACGATAAAACAGCTCCTCCGTGCAGTTTTCATACCGAGTCACCGTCCACTGGGCTCAGCGAGAAAACGCGATTTCGGCGCTTCTGAGGGCCGAAAACGCGATATCGGCCGATTTGCGATCTGTCAGCAGATTCGGTTTCTGGGCAGTTTACATGTCGAACTGCACGGTAGAAACGATAAAACAGCTCCTCCGTGCAGTTTTCATACCGAGTCACCGTCCACTGGGCTCAGCGAGAAAACGCGATTTCGGCGCTTCTGAGGGCCGAAAACGCGATATCGGCCGATTTGCGATCTGTCAGCAGATTCGGTTTCTGGGCAGTTTACATGTCGAACTGCACGGTAGAAACGATAAAACAGCTCCTCCGTGCAGTTTTCATACCGAGTCACCGTCCACTGGGCTCAGCGAGAAAACGCGATTTCGGCGCTTCTGAGGGCCGAAAACGCGATATCGGCCGATTTGCGATCTGTCAGCAGATTCGGTTTCTGGGCAGTTTACATGTCGAACTGCACGGTAGAAACGATAAAACAGCTCCTCCGTGCAGTTTTCATACCGAGTCACCGTCCACTGGGCTCAGCGAGAAAACGCGATTTCGGCGCTTCTGAGGGCCGAAAACGCGATATCGGCCGATTTGCGATCTGTCAGCAGATTCGGTTTCTGGGCAGTTTACATGTCGAACTGCACGGTAGAAACGATAAAACAGCTCCTCCGTGCAGTTTTCATACCGAGTCACCGTCCACTGGGCTCAGCGAGAAAACGCGATTTCGGCGCTTCTGAGGGCCGAAAACGCGATATCGGCCGATTTGCGATCTGTCAGCAGATTCGGTTTCTGGGCAGTTTACATGTCGAACTGCACGGTAGAAACGATAAAACAGCTCCTCCGTGCAGTTTTCATACCGAGTCACCGTCCACTGGGCTCAGCGAGAAAACGCGATTTCGGCGCTTCTGAGGGCCGAAAACGCGATATCGGCCGATTTTCGATCTGTCAGCAGATTCGGTTTCTGGGCAGTTTACATGTCGAACTGCACGGTAGAAACGATAAAACAGCTCCTCCGTGCAGTTTTCATACCGAGTCACCGTCCACTGGGCTCAGCGAGAAAACGCGATTTCGGCGCTTCTGAGGGCCGAAAACGCGATATCGGCCGATTTGCGATCTGTCAGCAGATTCGGTTTCTGGGCAGTTTACATGTCGAACTGCACGGTAGAAACGATAAAACAGCTCCTCCGTGCAGTTTTCATACCGAGTCACCGTCCACTGGGCTCAGCGAGAAAACGCGATTTCGGCGCTTCTGAGGGCCGAAAACGCGATATCGGCCGATTTGCGATCTGTCAGCAGATTCGGTTTCTGGGCAGTTTACATGTCGAACTGCACGGTAGAAACGATAAAACAGCTCCTCCGTGCAGTTTTCATACCGAGTCACCGTCCACTGGGCTCAGCGAGAAAACGCGATTTCGGCGCTTCTGAGGGCCGAAAACGCGATATCGGCCGATTTGCGATCTGTCAGCAGATTCGGTTTCTGGGCAGTTTACATGTCGAACTGCACGGTAGAAACGATAAAACAGCTCCTCCGTGCAGTTTTCATACCGAGTCACCGTCCACTGGGCTCAGCGAGAAAACGCGATTTCGGCGCTTCTGAGGGCCGAAAACGCGATATCGGCCGATTTGCGATCTGTCAGCAGATTCGGTTTCTGGGCAGTTTACATGTCGAACTGCACGGTAGAAACGATAAAACAGCTCCTCCGTGCAGTTTTCATACCGAGTCACCGTCCACTGGGCTCAGCGAGAAAACGCGATTTCGGCGCTTCTGAGGGCCGAAAACGCGATATCGGCCGATTTGCGATCTGTCAGCAGATTCGGTTTCTGGGCAGTTTACATGTCGAACTGCACGGTAGAAACGATAAAACAGCTCCTCCGTGCAGTTTTCATACCGAGTCACCGTCCACTGGGCTCAGCGAGAAAACGCGATTTCGGCGCTTCTGAGGGCCGAAAACGCGATATCGGCCGATTTTCGATCTGTCAGCAGATTCGGTTTCTGGGCAGTTTACATGTCGAACTGCACGGTAGAAACGATAAAACAGCTCCTCCGTGCAGTTTTCATACCGAGTCACCGTCCACTGGGCTCAGCGAGAAAACGCGATTTCGGCGCTTCTGAGGGCCGAAAACGCGATATCGGCCGATTTGCGATCTGTCAGCAGATTCGGTTTCTGGGCAGTTTACATGTCGAACTGCACGGTAGAAACGATAAATCAGCTCCTCCGTGCAGTTTTCATACCGAGTCACCGTCCACTGGGCTCAGCGAGAAAACGCGATTTCGGCGCTTCTGAGGGCCGAAAACGCGATATCGGCCGATTTGCGATCTGTCAGCAGATTCGGTTTCTGGGCAGTTTACATGTCGAACTGCACGGTAGAAACGATAAAACAGCTCCTCCGTGCAGTTTTCATACCGAGTCACCGTCCACTGGGCTCAGCGAGAAAACGCGATTTCGGCGCTTCTGAGGGCCGAAAACGCGATATCGGCCGATTTGCGATCTGTCAGCAGATTCGGTTTCTGGGCAGTTTACATGTCGAACTGCACGGTAGAAACGATAAAACAGCTCCTCCGTGCAGTTTTCATACCGAGTCACCGTCCACTGGGCTCAGCGAGAAAACGCGATTTCGGCGCTTCTGAGGGCCGAAAACGCGATATCGGCCGATTTTCGATCTGTCAGCAGATTCGGTTTCTGGGCAGTTTACATGTCGAACTGCACGGTAGAAACGATAAAACAGCTCCTCCGTGCAGTTTTCATACCGAGTCACCGTCCACTGGGCTCAGCGAGAAAACGCGATTTCGGCGCTTCTGAGGGCCGAAAACGCGATATCGGCCGATTTGCGATCTGTCAGCAGATTCGGTTTCTGGGCAGTTTACATGTCGAACTGCACGGTAGAAACGATAAAACAGCTCCTCCGTGCAGTTTTCATACCGAGTCACCGTCCACTGGCTCAGCGAGAAAACGCGATTTCGGCGCTTCTGAGGGCCGAAAACGCGATATCGGCCGATTTTCGATCTGTCAGCAGATTCGGTTTCTGGGCAGTTTACATGTCGAACTGCACGGTAGAAACGATAAAACAGCTCCTCCGTGCAGTTTTCATACCGAGTCACCGTCCACTGGGCTCAGCGAGAAAACGCGATTTCGGCGCTTCTGAGGGCCGAAAACGCGATATCGGCCGATTTGCGATCTGTCAGCAGATTCGGTTTCTGGGCAGTTTACATGTCGAACTGCACGGTAGAAACGATAAAACAGCTCCTCCGTGCAGTTTTCATACCGAGTCACCGTCCACTGGGCTCAGCGAGAAAACGCGATTTCGGCGCTTCTGAGGGCCGAAAACGCGATATCGGCCGATTTGCGATCTGTCAGCAGATTCGGTTTCTGGGCAGTTTACATGTCGAACTGCACGGTAGAAACGATAAAACAGCTCCTCCGTGCAGTTTTCATACCGAGTCACCGTCCACTGGGCTCAGCGAGAAAACGCGATTTCGGCGCTTCTGAGGGCCGAAAACGCGATATCGGCCGATTTGCGATCTGTCAGCAGATTCGGTTTCTGGGCAGTTTACATGTCGAACTGCACGGTAGAAACGATAAAACAGCTCCTCCGTGCAGTTTTCATACCGAGTCACCGTCCACTGGGCTCAGCGAGAAAACGCGATTTCGGCGCTTCTGAGGGCCGAAAACGCGATATCGGCCGATTTGCGATCTGTCAGCAGATTCGGTTTCTGGGCAGTTTACATGTCGAACTGCACGGTAGAAACGATAAAACAGCTCCTCCGTGCAGTTTTCATACCGAGTCACCGTCCACTGGGCTCAGCGAGAAAACGCGATTTCGGCGCTTCTGAGGGCCGAAAACGCGATATCGGCCGATTTGCGATCTGTCAGCAGATTCGGTTTCTGGGCAGTTTACATGTCGAACTGCACGGTAGAAACGATAAAACAGCTCCTCCGTGCAGTTTTCATACCGAGTCACCGTCCACTGGGCTCAGCGAGAAAACGCGATTTCGGCGCTTCTGAGGGCCGAAAACGCGATATCGGCCGATTTTCGATCTGTCAGCAGATTCGGTTTCTGGGCAGTTTACATGTCGAACTGCACGGTAGAAACGATAAAACAGCTCCTCCGTGCAGTTTTCATACCGAGTCACCGTCCACTGGGCTCAGCGAGAAAACGCGATTTCGGCGCTTCTGAGGGCCGAAAACGCGATATCGGCCGATTTTCGATCTGTCAGCAGATTCGGTTTCTGGGCAGTTTACATGTCGAACTGCACGGTAGAAACGATAAAACAGCTCCTCCGTGCAGTTTTCATACCGAGTCACCGTCCACTGGGCTCAGCGAGAAAACGCGATTTCGGCGCTTCTGAGGGCCGAAAACGCGATATCGGCCGATTTGCGATCTGTCAGCAGATTCGGTTTCTGGGCAGTTTACATGTCGAACTGCACGGTAGAAACGATAAAACAGCTCCTCCGTGCAGTTTTCATACCGAGTCACCGTCCACTGGGCTCAGCGAGAAAACGCGATTTCGGCGCTTCTGAGGGCCGAAAACGCGATATCGGCCGATTTGCGATCTGTCAGCAGATTCGGTTTCTGGGCAGTTTACATGTCGAACTGCACGGTAGAAACGATAAAACAGCTCCTCCGTGCAGTTTTCATACCGAGTCACCGTCCACTGGGCTCAGCGAGAAAACGCGATTTCGGCGCTTCTGAGGGCCGAAAACGCGATATCGGCCGATTTGCGATCTGTCAGCAGATTCGGTTTCTGGGCAGTTTACATGTCGAACTGCACGGTAGAAACGATAAAACAGCTCCTCCGTGCAGTTTTCATACCGAGTCACCGTCCACTGGGCTCAGCGAGAAAACGCGATTTCGGCGCTTCTGAGGGCCGAAAACGCGATATCGGCCGATTTGCGATCTGTCAGCAGATTCGGTTTCTGGGCAGTTTACATGTCGAACTGCACGGTAGAAACGATAAAACAGCTCCTCCGTGCAGTTTTCATACCGAGTCACCGTCCACTGGGCTCAGCGAGAAAACGCGATTTCGGCGCTTCTGAGGGCCGAAAACGCGATATCGGCCGATTTGCGATCTGTCAGCAGATTCGGTTTCTGGGCAGTTTACATGTCGAACTGCACGGTAGAAACGATAAAACAGCTCCTCCGTGCAGTTTTCATACCGAGTCACCGTCCACTGGGCTCAGCGAGAAAACGCGATTTCGGCGCTTCTGAGGGCCGAAAACGCGATATCGGCCGATTTTCGATCTGTCAGCAGATTCGGTTTCTGGGCAGTTTACATGTCGAACTGCACGGTAGAAACGATAAAACAGCTCCTCCGTGCAGTTTTCATACCGAGTCACCGTCCACTGGGCTCAGCGAGAAAACGCGATTTCGGCGCTTCTGAGGGCCGAAAACGCGATATCGGCCGATTTGCGATCTGTCAGCAGATTCGGTTTCTGGGCAGTTTACATGTCGAACTGCACGGTAGAAACGATAAAACAGCTCCTCCGTGCAGTTTTCATACCGAGTCACCGTCCACTGGGCTCAGCGAGAAAACGCGATTTCGGCGCTTCTGAGGGCCGAAAACGCGATATCGGCCGATTTGCGATCTGTCAGCAGATTCGGTTTCTGGGCAGTTTACATGTCGAACTGCACGGTAGAAACGATAAAACAGCTCCTCCGTGCAGTTTTCATACCGAGTCACCGTCCACTGGGCTCAGCGAGAAAACGCGATTTCGGCGCTTCTGAGGGCCGAAAACGCGATATCGGCCGATTTGCGATCTGTCAGCAGATTCGGTTTCTGGGCAGTTTACATGTCGAACTGCACGGTAGAAACGATAAAACAGCTCCTCCGTGCAGTTTTCATACCGAGTCACCGTCCACTGGGCTCAGCGAGAAAACGCGATTTCGGCGCTTCTGAGGGCCGAAAACGCGATATCGGCCGATTTGCGATCTGTCAGCAGATTCGGTTTCTGGGCAGTTTACATGTCGAACTGCACGGTAGAAACGATAAAACAGCTCCTCCGTGCAGTTTTCATACCGAGTCACCGTCCACTGGGCTCAGCGAGAAAACGCGATTTCGGCGCTTCTGAGGGCCGAAAACGCGATATCGGCCGATTTGCGATCTGTCAGCAGATTCGGTTTCTGGGCAGTTTACATGTCGAACTGCACGGTAGAAACGATAAAACAGCTCCTCCGTGCAGTTTTCATACCGAGTCACCGTCCACTGGGCTCAGCGAGAAAACGCGATTTCGGCGCTTCTGAGGGCCGAAAACGCGATATCGGCCGATTTGCGATCTGTCAGCAGATTCGGTTTCTGGGCAGTTTACATGTCGAACTGCACGGTAGAAACGATAAAACAGCTCCTCCGTGCAGTTTTCATACCGAGTCACCGTCCACTGGCTCAGCGAGAAAACGCGATTTCGGCGCTTCTGAGGGCCGAAAACGCGATATCGGCCGATTTGCGATCTGTCAGCAGATTCGGTTTCTGGGCAGTTTACATGTCGAACTGCACGGTAGAAACGATAAAACAGCTCCTCCGTGCAGTTTTCATACCGAGTCACCGTCCACTGGGCTCAGCGAGAAAACGCGATTTCGGCGCTTCTGAGGGCCGAAAACGCGATATCGGCCGATTTGCGATCTGTCAGCAGATTCGGTTTCTGGGCAGTTTACATGTCGAACTGCACGGTAGAAACGATAAAACAGCTCCTCCGTGCAGTTTTCATACCGAGTCACCGTCCACTCGGCTCAGCGAGAAAACGCGATTTCGGCGCTTCTGAGGGCCGAAAACGCGATATCGGCCGATTTTCGATCTGTCAGCAGATTCGGTTTCTGGGCAGTTTACATGTCGAACTGCACGGTAGAAACGATAAAACAGCTCCTCCGTGCAGTTTTCATACCGAGTCACCGTCCACTGGGCTCAGCGAGAAAACGCGATTTCGGCGCTTCTGAGGGCCGAAAACGCGATATCGGCCGATTTGCGATCTGTCAGCAGATTCGGTTTCTGGGCAGTTTACATGTCGAACTGCACGGTAGAAACGATAAAACAGCTCCTCCGTGCAGTTTTCATACCGAGTCACCGTCCACTCGGCTCAGCGAGAAAACGCGATTTCGGCGCTTCTGAGGGCCGAAAACGCGATATCGGCCGATTTTCGATCTGTCAGCAGATTCGGTTTCTGGGCAGTTTACATGTCGAACTGCACGGTAGAAACGATAAAACAGCTCCTCCGTGCAGTTTTCATACCGAGTCACCGTCCACTGGGCTCAGCGAGAAAACGCGATTTCGGCGCTTCTGAGGGCCGAAAACGCGATATCGGCCGATTTGCGATCTGTCAGCAGATTCGGTTTCTGGGCAGTTTACATGTCGAACTGCACGGTAGAAACGATAAAACAGCTCCTCCGTGCAGTTTTCATACCGAGTCACCGTCCACTGGGCTCAGCGAGAAAACGCGATTTCGGCGCTTCTGAGGGCCGAAAACGCGATATCGGCCGATTTGCGATCTGTCAGCAGATTCGGTTTCTGGGCAGTTTACATGTCGAACTGCACGGTAGAAACGATAAAACAGCTCCTCCGTGCAGTTTTCATACCGAGTCACCGTCCACTGGGCTCAGCGAGAAAACGCGATTTCGGCGCTTCTGAGGGCCGAAAACGCGATATCGGCCGATTTGCGATCTGTCAGCAGATTCGGTTTCTGGGCAGTTTACATGTCGAACTGCACGGTAGAAACGATAAAACAGCTCCTCCGTGCAGTTTTCATACCGAGTCACCGTCCACTGGGCTCAGCGAGAAAACGCGATTTCGGCGCTTCTGAGGGCCGAAAACGCGATATCGGCCGATTTGCGATCTGTCAGCAGATTCGGTTTCTGGGCAGTTTACATGTCGAACTGCACGGTAGAAACGATAAAACAGCTCCTCCGTGCAGTTTTCATACCGAGTCACCGTCCACTGGGCTCAGCGAGAAAACGCGATTTCGGCGCTTCTGAGGGCCGAAAACGCGATATCGGCCGATTTGCGATCTGTCAGCAGATTCGGTTTCTGGGCAGTTTACATGTCGAACTGCACGGTAGAAACGATAAAACAGCTCCTCCGTGCAGTTTTCATACCGAGTCACCGTCCACTGGGCTCAGCGAGAAAACGCGATTTCGGCGCTTCTGAGGGCCGAAAACGCGATATCGGCCGATTTGCGATCTGTCAGCAGATTCGGTTTCTGGGCAGTTTACATGTCGAACTGCACGGTAGAAACGATAAAACAGCTCCTCCGTGCAGTTTTCATACCGAGTCACCGTCCACTGGGCTCAGCGAGAAAACGCGATTTCGGCGCTTCTGAGGGCCGAAAACGCGATATCGGCCGATTTGCGATCTGTCAGCAGATTCGGTTTCTGGGCAGTTTACATGTCGAACTGCACGGTAGAAACGATAAAACAGCTCCTCCGTGCAGTTTTCATACCGAGTCACCGTCCACTGGGCTCAGCGAGAAAACGCGATTTCGGCGCTTCTGAGGGCCGAAAACGCGATATCGGCCGATTTGCGATCTGTCAGCAGATTCGGTTTCTGGGCAGTTTACATGTCGAACTGCACGGTAGAAACGATAAAACAGCTCCTCCGTGCAGTTTTCATACCGAGTCACCGTCCACTGGCTCAGCGAGAAAACGCGATTTCGGCGCTTCTGAGGGCCGAAAACGCGATATCGGCCGATTTGCGATCTGTCAGCAGATTCGGTTTCTGGGCAGTTTACATGTCGAACTGCACGGTAGAAACGATAAAACAGCTCCTCCGTGCAGTTTTCATACCGAGTCACCGTCCACTGGGCTCAGCGAGAAAACGCGATTTCGGCGCTTCTGAGGGCCGAAAACGCGATATCGGCCGATTTGCGATCTGTCAGCAGATTCGGTTTCTGGGCAGTTTACATGTCGAACTGCACGGTAGAAACGATAAAACAGCTCCTCCGTGCAGTTTTCATACCGAGTCACCGTCCACTGGGCTCAGCGAGAAAACGCGATTTCGGCGCTTCTGAGGGCCGAAAACGCGATATCGGCCGATTTGCGATCTGTCAGCAGATTCGGTTTCTGGGCAGTTTACATGTCGAACTGCACGGTAGAAACGATAAAACAGCTCCTCCGTGCAGTTTTCATACCGAGTCACCGTCCACTGGGCTCAGCGAGAAAACGCGATTTCGGCGCTTCTGAGGGCCGAAAACGCGATATCGGCCGATTTTCGATCTGTCAGCAGATTCGGTTTCTGGGCAGTTTACATGTCGAACTGCACGGTAGAAACGATAAAACAGCTCCTCCGTGCAGTTTTCATACCGAGTCACCGTCCACTGGGCTCAGCGAGAAAACGCGATTTCGGCGCTTCTGAGGGCCGAAAACGCGATATCGGCCGATTTGCGATCTGTCAGCAGATTCGGTTTCTGGGCAGTTTACATGTCGAACTGCACGGTAGAAACGATAAAACAGCTCCTCCGTGCAGTTTTCATACCGAGTCACCGTCCACTGGGCTCAGCGAGAAAACGCGATTTCGGCGCTTCTGAGGGCCGAAAACGCGATATCGGCCGATTTGCGATCTGTCAGCAGATTCGGTTTCTGGGCAGTTTACATGTCGAACTGCACGGTAGAAACGATAAAACAGCTCCTCCGTGCAGTTTTCATACCGAGTCACCGTCCACTGGGCTCAGCGAGAAAACGCGATTTCGGCGCTTCTGAGGGCCGAAAACGCGATATCGGCCGATTTGCGATCTGTCAGCAGATTCGGTTTCTGGGCAGTTTACATGTCGAACTGCACGGTAGAAACGATAAAACAGCTCCTCCGTGCAGTTTTCATACCGAGTCACCGTCCACTGGGCTCAGCGAGAAAACGCGATTTCGGCGCTTCTGAGGGCCGAAAACGCGATATCGGCCGATTTGCGATCTGTCAGCAGATTCGGTTTCTGGGCAGTTTACATGTCGAACTGCACGGTAGAAACGATAAAACAGCTCCTCCGTGCAGTTTTCATACCGAGTCACCGTCCACTGGGCTCAGCGAGAAAACGCGATTTCGGCGCTTCTGAGGGCCGAAAACGCGATATCGGCCGATTTGCGATCTGTCAGCAGATTCGGTTTCTGGGCAGTTTACATGTCGAACTGCACGGTAGAAACGATAAAACAGCTCCTCCGTGCAGTTTTCATACCGAGTCACCGTCCACTGGGCTCAGCGAGAAAACGCGATTTCGGCGCTTCTGAGGGCCGAAAACGCGATATCGGCCGATTTGCGATCTGTCAGCAGATTCGGTTTCTGGGCAGTTTACATGTCGAACTGCACGGTAGAAACGATAAAACAGCTCCTCCGTGCAGTTTTCATACCGAGTCACCGTCCACTCGGCTCAGCGAGAAAACGCGATTTCGGCGCTTCTGAGGGCCGAAAACGCGATATCGGCCGATTTTCGATCTGTCAGCAGATTCGGTTTCTGGGCAGTTTACATGTCGAACTGCACGGTAGAAACGATAAAACAGCTCCTCCGTGCAGTTTTCATACCGAGTCACCGTCCACTGGGCTCAGCGAGAAAACGCGATTTCGGCGCTTCTGAGGGCCGAAAACGCGATATCGGCCGATTTGCGATCTGTCAGCAGATTCGGTTTCTGGGCAGTTTACATGTCGAACTGCACGGTAGAAACGATAAAACAGCTCCTCCGTGCAGTTTTCATACCGAGTCACCGTCCACTGGGCTCAGCGAGAAAACGCGATTTCGGCGCTTCTGAGGGCCGAAAACGCGATATCGGCCGATTTTCGATCTGTCAGCAGATTCGGTTTCTGGGCAGTTTACATGTCGAACTGCACGGTAGAAACGATAAAACAGCTCCTCCGTGCAGTTTTCATACCGAGTCACCGTCCACTGGGCTCAGCGAGAAAACGCGATTTCGGCGCTTCTGAGGGCCGAAAACGCGATATCGGCCGATTTGCGATCTGTCAGCAGATTCGGTTTCTGGGCAGTTTACATGTCGAACTGCACGGTAGAAACGATAAAACAGCTCCTCCGTGCAGTTTTCATACCGAGTCACCGTCCACTCGGCTCAGCGAGAAAACGCGATTTCGGCGCTTCTGAGGGCCGAAAACGCGATATCGGCCGATTTTCGATCTGTCAGCAGATTCGGTTTCTGGGCAGTTTACATGTCGAACTGCACGGTAGAAACGATAAAACAGCTCCTCCGTGCAGTTTTCATACCGAGTCACCGTCCACTGGGCTCAGCGAGAAAACGCGATTTCGGCGCTTCTGAGGGCCGAAAACGCGATATCGGCCGATTTGCGATCTGTCAGCAGATTCGGTTTCTGGGCAGTTTACATGTCGAACTGCACGGTAGAAACGATAAAACAGCTCCTCCGTGCAGTTTTCATACCGAGTCACCGTCCACTGGGCTCAGCGAGAAAACGCGATTTCGGCGCTTCTGAGGGCCGAAAACGCGATATCGGCCGATTTGCGATCTGTCAGCAGATTCGGTTTCTGGGCAGTTTACATGTCGAACTGCACGGTAGAAACGATAAAACAGCTCCTCCGTGCAGTTTTCATACCGAGTCACCGTCCACTGGGCTCAGCGAGAAAACGCGATTTCGGCGCTTCTGAGGGCCGAAAACGCGATATCGGCCGATTTGCGATCTGTCAGCAGATTCGGTTTCTGGGCAGTTTACATGTCGAACTGCACGGTAGAAACGATAAAACAGCTCCTCCGTGCAGTTTTCATACCGAGTCACCGTCCACTCGGCTCAGCGAGAAAACGCGATTTCGGCGCTTCTGAGGGCCGAAAACGCGATATCGGCCGATTTTCGATCTGTCAGCAGATTCGGTTTCTGGGCAGTTTACATGTCGAACTGCACGGTAGAAACGATAAAACAGCTCCTCCGTGCAGTTTTCATACCGAGTCACCGTCCACTGGGCTCAGCGAGAAAACGCGATTTCGGCGCTTCTGAGGGCCGAAAACGCGATATCGGCCGATTTGCGATCTGTCAGCAGATTCGGTTTCTGGGCAGTTTACATGTCGAACTGCACGGTAGAAACGATAAAACAGCTCCTCCGTGCAGTTTTCATACCGAGTCACCGTCCACTGGGCTCAGCGAGAAAACGCGATTTCGGCGCTTCTGAGGGCCGAAAACGCGATATCGGCCGATTTGCGATCTGTCAGCAGATTCGGTTTCTGGGCAGTTTACATGTCGAACTGCACGGTAGAAACGATAAAACAGCTCCTCCGTGCAGTTTTCATACCGAGTCACCGTCCACTGGGCTCAGCGAGAAAACGCGATTTCGGCGCTTCTGAGGGCCGAAAACGCGATATCGGCCGATTTGCGATCTGTCAGCAGATTCGGTTTCTGGGCAGTTTACATGTCGAACTGCACGGTAGAAACGATAAAACAGCTCCTCCGTGCAGTTTTCATACCGAGTCACCGTCCACTGGGCTCAGCGAGAAAACGCGATTTCGGCGCTTCTGAGGGCCGAAAACGCGATATCGGCCGATTTGCGATCTGTCAGCAGATTCGGTTTCTGGGCAGTTTACATGTCGAACTGCACGGTAGAAACGATAAAACAGCTCCTCCGTGCAGTTTTCATACCGAGTCACCGTCCACTGGGCTCAGCGAGAAAACGCGATTTCGGCGCTTCTGAGGGCCGAAAACGCGATATCGGCCGATTTGCGATCTGTCAGCAGATTCGGTTTCTGGGCAGTTTACATGTCGAACTGCACGGTAGAAACGATAAAACAGCTCCTCCGTGCAGTTTTCATACCGAGTCACCGTCCACTGGGCTCAGCGAGAAAACGCGATTTCGGCGCTTCTGAGGGCCGAAAACGCGATATCGGCCGATTTGCGATCTGTCAGCAGATTCGGTTTCTGGGCAGTTTACATGTCGAACTGCACGGTAGAAACGATAAAACAGCTCCTCCGTGCAGTTTTCATACCGAGTCACCGTCCACTGGGCTCAGCGAGAAAACGCGATTTCGGCGCTTCTGAGGGCCGAAAACGCGATATCGGCCGATTTGCGATCTGTCAGCAGATTCGGTTTCTGGGCAGTTTACATGTCGAACTGCACGGTAGAAACGATAAAACAGCTCCTCCGTGCAGTTTTCATACCGAGTCACCGTCCACTGGGCTCAGCGAGAAAACGCGATTTCGGCGCTTCTGAGGGCCGAAAACGCGATATCGGCCGATTTTCGATCTGTCAGCAGATTCGGTTTCTGGGCAGTTTACATGTCGAACTGCACGGTAGAAACGATAAAACAGCTCCTCCGTGCAGTTTTCATACCGAGTCACCGTCCACTGGGCTCAGCGAGAAAACGCGATTTCGGCGCTTCTGAGGGCCGAAAACGCGATATCGGCCGATTTTCGATCTGTCAGCAGATTCGGTTTCTGGGCAGTTTACATGTCGAACTGCACGGTAGAAACGATAAAACAGCTCCTCCGTGCAGTTTTCATACCGAGTCACCGTCCACTGGGCTCAGCGAGAAAACGCGATTTCGGCGCTTCTGAGGGCCGAAAACGCGATATCGGCCGATTTTCGATCTGTCAGCAGATTCGGTTTCTGGGCAGTTTACATGTCGAACTGCACGGTAGAAACGATAAAACAGCTCCTCCGTGCAGTTTTCATACCGAGTCACCGTCCACTGGGCTCAGCGAGAAAACGCGATTTCGGCGCTTCTGAGGGCCGAAAACGCGATATCGGCCGATTTGCGATCTGTCAGCAGATTCGGTTTCTGGGCAGTTTACATGTCGAACTGCACGGTAGAAACGATAAAACAGCTCCTCCGTGCAGTTTTCATACCGAGTCACCGTCCACTGGGCTCAGCGAGAAAACGCGATTTCGGCGCTTCTGAGGGCCGAAAACGCGATATCGGCCGATTTGCGATCTGTCAGCAGATTCGGTTTCTGGGCAGTTTACATGTCGAACTGCACGGTAGAAACGATAAAACAGCTCCTCCGTGCAGTTTTCATACCGAGTCACCGTCCACTGGGCTCAGCGAGAAAACGCGATTTCGGCGCTTCTGAGGGCCGAAAACGCGATATCGGCCGATTTGCGATCTGTCAGCAGATTCGGTTTCTGGGCAGTTTACATGTCGAACTGCACGGTAGAAACGATAAAACAGCTCCTCCGTGCAGTTTTCATACCGAGTCACCGTCCACTGGGCTCAGCGAGAAAACGCGATTTCGGCGCTTCTGAGGGCCGAAAACGCGATATCGGCCGATTTTCGATCTGTCAGCAGATTCGGTTTCTGGGCAGTTTACATGTCGAACTGCACGGTAGAAACGATAAAACAGCTCCTCCGTGCAGTTTTCATACCGAGTCACCGTCCACTGGGCTCAGCGAGAAAACGCGATTTCGGCGCTTCTGAGGGCCGAAAACGCGATATCGGCCGATTTGCGATCTGTCAGCAGATTCGGTTTCTGGGCAGTTTACATGTCGAACTGCACGGTAGAAACGATAAAACAGCTCCTCCGTGCAGTTTTCATACCGAGTCACCGTCCACTCGGCTCAGCGAGAAAACGCGATTTCGGCGCTTCTGAGGGCCGAAAACGCGATATCGGCCGATTTTCGATCTGTCAGCAGATTCGGTTTCTGGGCAGTTTACATGTCGAACTGCACGGTAGAAACGATAAAACAGCTCCTCCGTGCAGTTTTCATACCGAGTCACCGTCCACTGGGCTCAGCGAGAAAACGCGATTTCGGCGCTTCTGAGGGCCGAAAACGCGATATCGGCCGATTTGCGATCTGTCAGCAGATTCGGTTTCTGGGCAGTTTACATGTCGAACTGCACGGTAGAAACGATAAAACAGCTCCTCCGTGCAGTTTTCATACCGAGTCACCGTCCACTGGGCTCAGCGAGAAAACGCGATTTCGGCGCTTCTGAGGGCCGAAAACGCGATATCGGCCGATTTGCGATCTGTCAGCAGATTCGGTTTCTGGGCAGTTTACATGTCGAACTGCACGGTAGAAACGATAAAACAGCTCCTCCGTGCAGTTTTCATACCGAGTCACCGTCCACTGGGCTCAGCGAGAAAACGCGATTTCGGCGCTTCTGAGGGCCGAAAACGCGATATCGGCCGATTTGCGATCTGTCAGCAGATTCGGTTTCTGGGCAGTTTACATGTCGAACTGCACGGTAGAAACGATAAAACAGCTCCTCCGTGCAGTTTTCATACCGAGTCACCGTCCACTGGGCTCAGCGAGAAAACGCGATTTCGGCGCTTCTGAGGGCCGAAAACGCGATATCGGCCGATTTTCGATCTGTCAGCAGATTCGGTTTCTGGGCAGTTTACATGTCGAACTGCACGGTAGAAACGATAAAACAGCTCCTCCGTGCAGTTTTCATACCGAGTCACCGTCCACTGGGCTCAGCGAGAAAACGCGATTTCGGCGCTTCTGAGGGCCGAAAACGCGATATCGGCCGATTTGCGATCTGTCAGCAGATTCGGTTTCTGGGCAGTTTACATGTCGAACTGCACGGTAGAAACGATAAAACAGCTCCTCCGTGCAGTTTTCATACCGAGTCACCGTCCACTGGGCTCAGCGAGAAAACGCGATTTCGGCGCTTCTGAGGGCCGAAAACGCGATATCGGCCGATTTTCGATCTGTCAGCAGATTCGGTTTCTGGGCAGTTTACATGTCGAACTGCACGGTAGAAACGATAAAACAGCTCCTCCGTGCAGTTTTCATACCGAGTCACCGTCCACTGGGCTCAGCGAGAAAACGCGATTTCGGCGCTTCTGAGGGCCGAAAACGCGATATCGGCCGATTTGCGATCTGTCAGCAGATTCGGTTTCTGGGCAGTTTACATGTCGAACTGCACGGTAGAAACGATAAAACAGCTCCTCCGTGCAGTTTTCATACCGAGTCACCGTCCACTGGGCTCAGCGAGAAAACGCGATTTCGGCGCTTCTGAGGGCCGAAAACGCGATATCGGCCGATTTTCGATCTGTCAGCAGATTCGGTTTCTGGGCAGTTTACATGTCGAACTGCACGGTAGAAACGATAAAACAGCTCCTCCGTGCAGTTTTCATACCGAGTCACCGTCCACTGGGCTCAGCGAGAAAACGCGATTTCGGCGCTTCTGAGGGCCGAAAACGCGATATCGGCCGATTTGCGATCTGTCAGCAGATTCGGTTTCTGGGCAGTTTACATGTCGAACTGCACGGTAGAAACGATAAAACAGCTCCTCCGTGCAGTTTTCATACCGAGTCACCGTCCACTGGGCTCAGCGAGAAAACGCGATTTCGGCGCTTCTGAGGGCCGAAAACGCGATATCGGCCGATTTGCGATCTGTCAGCAGATTCGGTTTCTGGGCAGTTTACATGTCGAACTGCACGGTAGAAACGATAAAACAGCTCCTCCGTGCAGTTTTCATACCGAGTCACCGTCCACTGGGCTCAGCGAGAAAACGCGATTTCGGCGCTTCTGAGGGCCGAAAACGCGATATCGGCCGATTTGCGATCTGTCAGCAGATTCGGTTTCTGGGCAGTTTACATGTCGAACTGCACGGTAGAAACGATAAAACAGCTCCTCCGTGCAGTTTTCATACCGAGTCACCGTCCACTGGGCTCAGCGAGAAAACGCGATTTCGGCGCTTCTGAGGGCCGAAAACGCGATATCGGCCGATTTTCGATCTGTCAGCAGATTCGGTTTCTGGGCAGTTTACATGTCGAACTGCACGGTAGAAACGATAAAACAGCTCCTCCGTGCAGTTTTCATACCGAGTCACCGTCCACTGGGCTCAGCGAGAAAACGCGATTTCGGCGCTTCTGAGGGCCGAAAACGCGATATCGGCCGATTTGCGATCTGTCAGCAGATTCGGTTTCTGGGCAGTTTACATGTCGAACTGCACGGTAGAAACGATAAAACAGCTCCTCCGTGCAGTTTTCATACCGAGTCACCGTCCACTGGGCTCAGCGAGAAAACGCGATTTCGGCGCTTCTGAGGGCCGAAAACGCGATATCGGCCGATTTTCGATCTGTCAGCAGATTCGGTTTCTGGGCAGTTTACATGTCGAACTGCACGGTAGAAACGATAAAACAGCTCCTCCGTGCAGTTTTCATACCGAGTCACCGTCCACTGGGCTCAGCGAGAAAACGCGATTTCGGCGCTTCTGAGGGCCGAAAACGCGATATCGGCCGATTTGCGATCTGTCAGCAGATTCGGTTTCTGGGCAGTTTACATGTCGAACTGCACGGTAGAAACGATAAAACAGCTCCTCCGTGCAGTTTTCATACCGAGTCACCGTCCACTGGGCTCAGCGAGAAAACGCGATTTCGGCGCTTCTGAGGGCCGAAAACGCGATATCGGCCGATTTTCGATCTGTCAGCAGATTCGGTTTCTGGGCAGTTTACATGTCGAACTGCACGGTAGAAACGATAAAACAGCTCCTCCGTGCAGTTTTCATACCGAGTCACCGTCCACTGGGCTCAGCGAGAAAACGCGATTTCGGCGCTTCTGAGGGCCGAAAACGCGATATCGGCCGATTTGCGATCTGTCAGCAGATTCGGTTTCTGGGCAGTTTACATGTCGAACTGCACGGTAGAAACGATAAAACAGCTCCTCCGTGCAGTTTTCATACCGAGTCACCGTCCACTGGGCTCAGCGAGAAAACGCGATTTCGGCGCTTCTGAGGGCCGAAAACGCGATATCGGCCGATTTTCGATCTGTCAGCAGATTCGGTTTCTGGGCAGTTTACATGTCGAACTGCACGGTAGAAACGATAAAACAGCTCCTCCGTGCAGTTTTCATACCGAGTCACCGTCCACTGGGCTCAGCGAGAAAACGCGATTTCGGCGCTTCTGAGGGCCGAAAACGCGATATCGGCCGATTTGCGATCTGTCAGCAGATTCGGTTTCTGGGCAGTTTACATGTCGAACTGCACGGTAGAAACGATAAAACAGCTCCTCCGTGCAGTTTTCATACCGAGTCACCGTCCACTGGGCTCAGCGAGAAAACGCGATTTCGGCGCTTCTGAGGGCCGAAAACGCGATATCGGCCGATTTGCGATCTGTCAGCAGATTCGGTTTCTGGGCAGTTTACATGTCGAACTGCACGGTAGAAACGATAAAACAGCTCCTCCGTGCAGTTTTCATACCGAGTCACCGTCCACTGGGCTCAGCGAGAAAACGCGATTTCGGCGCTTCTGAGGGCCGAAAACGCGATATCGGCCGATTTGCGATCTGTCAGCAGATTCGGTTTCTGGGCAGTTTACATGTCGAACTGCACGGTAGAAACGATAAAACAGCTCCTCCGTGCAGTTTTCATACCGAGTCACCGTCCACTGGGCTCAGCGAGAAAACGCGATTTCGGCGCTTCTGAGGGCCGAAAACGCGATATCGGCCGATTTGCGATCTGTCAGCAGATTCGGTTTCTGGGCAGTTTACATGTCGAACTGCACGGTAGAAACGATAAAACAGCTCCTCCGTGCAGTTTTCATACCGAGTCACCGTCCACTGGGCTCAGCGAGAAAACGCGATTTCGGCGCTTCTGAGGGCCGAAAACGCGATATCGGCCGATTTTCGATCTGTCAGCAGATTCGGTTTCTGGGCAGTTTACATGTCGAACTGCACGGTAGAAACGATAAAACAGCTCCTCCGTGCAGTTTTCATACCGAGTCACCGTCCACTGGGCTCAGCGAGAAAACGCGATTTCGGCGCTTCTGAGGGCCGAAAACGCGATATCGGCCGATTTGCGATCTGTCAGCAGATTCGGTTTCTGGGCAGTTTACATGTCGAACTGCACGGTAGAAACGATAAAACAGCTCCTCCGTGCAGTTTTCATACCGAGTCACCGTCCACTGGGCTCAGCGAGAAAACGCGATTTCGGCGCTTCTGAGGGCCGAAAACGCGATATCGGCCGATTTGCGATCTGTCAGCAGATTCGGTTTCTGGGCAGTTTACATGTCGAACTGCACGGTAGAAACGATAAAACAGCTCCTCCGTGCAGTTTTCATACCGAGTCACCGTCCACTGGGCTCAGCGAGAAAACGCGATTTCGGCGCTTCTGAGGGCCGAAAACGCGATATCGGCCGATTTTCGATCTGTCAGCAGATTCGGTTTCTGGGCAGTTTACATGTCGAACTGCACGGTAGAAACGATAAAACAGCTCCTCCGTGCAGTTTTCATACCGAGTCACCGTCCACTGGGCTCAGCGAGAAAACGCGATTTCGGCGCTTCTGAGGGCCGAAAACGCGATATCGGCCGATTTGCGATCTGTCAGCAGATTCGGTTTCTGGGCAGTTTACATGTCGAACTGCACGGTAGAAACGATAAAACAGCTCCTCCGTGCAGTTTTCATACCGAGTCACCGTCCACTGGGCTCAGCGAGAAAACGCGATTTCGGCGCTTCTGAGGGCCGAAAACGCGATATCGGCCGATTTGCGATCTGTCAGCAGATTCGGTTTCTGGGCAGTTTACATGTCGAACTGCACGGTAGAAACGATAAAACAGCTCCTCCGTGCAGTTTTCATACCGAGTCACCGTCCACTGGGCTCAGCGAGAAAACGCGATTTCGGCGCTTCTGAGGGCCGAAAACGCGATATCGGCCGATTTGCGATCTGTCAGCAGATTCGGTTTCTGGGCAGTTTACATGTCGAACTGCACGGTAGAAACGATAAAACAGCTCCTCCGTGCAGTTTTCATACCGAGTCACCGTCCACTGGGCTCAGCGAGAAAACGCGATTTCGGCGCTTCTGAGGGCCGAAAACGCGATATCGGCCGATTTGCGATCTGTCAGCAGATTCGGTTTCTGGGCAGTTTACATGTCGAACTGCACGGTAGAAACGATAAAACAGCTCCTCCGTGCAGTTTTCATACCGAGTCACCGTCCACTGGGCTCAGCGAGAAAACGCGATTTCGGCGCTTCTGAGGGCCGAAAACGCGATATCGGCCGATTTGCGATCTGTCAGCAGATTCGGTTTCTGGGCAGTTTACATGTCGAACTGCACGGTAGAAACGATAAAACAGCTCCTCCGTGCAGTTTTCATACCGAGTCACCGTCCACTGGGCTCAGCGAGAAAACGCGATTTCGGCGCTTCTGAGGGCCGAAAACGCGATATCGGCCGATTTTCGATCTGTCAGCAGATTCGGTTTCTGGGCAGTTTACATGTCGAACTGCACGGTAGAAACGATAAAACAGCTCCTCCGTGCAGTTTTCATACCGAGTCACCGTCCACTGGGCTCAGCGAGAAAACGCGATTTCGGCGCTTCTGAGGGCCGAAAACGCGATATCGGCCGATTTGCGATCTGTCAGCAGATTCGGTTTCTGGGCAGTTTACATGTCGAACTGCACGGTAGAAACGATAAAACAGCTCCTCCGTGCAGTTTTCATACCGAGTCACCGTCCACTGGGCTCAGCGAGAAAACGCGATTTCGGCGCTTCTGAGGGCCGAAAACGCGATATCGGCCGATTTGCGATCTGTCAGCAGATTCGGTTTCTGGGCAGTTTACATGTCGAACTGCACGGTAGAAACGATAAAACAGCTCCTCCGTGCAGTTTTCATACCGAGTCACCGTCCACTGGGCTCAGCGAGAAAACGCGATTTCGGCGCTTCTGAGGGCCGAAAACGCGATATCGGCCGATTTTCGATCTGTCAGCAGATTCGGTTTCTGGGCAGTTTACATGTCGAACTGCACGGTAGAAACGATAAAACAGCTCCTCCGTGCAGTTTTCATACCGAGTCACCGTCCACTGGGCTCAGCGAGAAAACGCGATTTCGGCGCTTCTGAGGGCCGAAAACGCGATATCGGCCGATTTGCGATCTGTCAGCAGATTCGGTTTCTGGGCAGTTTACATGTCGAACTGCACGGTAGAAACGATAAAACAGCTCCTCCGTGCAGTTTTCATACCGAGTCACCGTCCACTGGGCTCAGCGAGAAAACGCGATTTCGGCGCTTCTGAGGGCCGAAAACGCGATATCGGCCGATTTTCGATCTGTCAGCAGATTCGGTTTCTGGGCAGTTTACATGTCGAACTGCACGGTAGAAACGATAAAACAGCTCCTCCGTGCAGTTTTCATACCGAGTCACCGTCCACTGGGCTCAGCGAGAAAACGCGATTTCGGCGCTTCTGAGGGCCGAAAACGCGATATCGGCCGATTTGCGATCTGTCAGCAGATTCGGTTTCTGGGCAGTTTACATGTCGAACTGCACGGTAGAAACGATAAAACAGCTCCTCCGTGCAGTTTTCATACCGAGTCACCGTCCACTGGGCTCAGCGAGAAAACGCGATTTCGGCGCTTCTGAGGGCCGAAAACGCGATATCGGCCGATTTGCGATCTGTCAGCAGATTCGGTTTCTGGGCAGTTTACATGTCGAACTGCACGGTAGAAACGATAAAACAGCTCCTCCGTGCAGTTTTCATACCGAGTCACCGTCCACTGGGCTCAGCGAGAAAACGCGATTTCGGCGCTTCTGAGGGCCGAAAACGCGATATCGGCCGATTTGCGATCTGTCAGCAGATTCGGTTTCTGGGCAGTTTACATGTCGAACTGCACGGTAGAAACGATAAAACAGCTCCTCCGTGCAGTTTTCATACCGAGTCACCGTCCACTGGGCTCAGCGAGAAAACGCGATTTCGGCGCTTCTGAGGGCCGAAAACGCGATATCGGCCGATTTTCGATCTGTCAGCAGATTCGGTTTCTGGGCAGTTTACATGTCGAACTGCACGGTAGAAACGATAAAACAGCTCCTCCGTGCAGTTTTCATACCGAGTCACCGTCCACTGGGCTCAGCGAGAAAACGCGATTTCGGCGCTTCTGAGGGCCGAAAACGCGATATCGGCCGATTTGCGATCTGTCAGCAGATTCGGTTTCTGGGCAGTTTACATGTCGAACTGCACGGTAGAAACGATAAAACAGCTCCTCCGTGCAGTTTTCATACCGAGTCACCGTCCACTGGGCTCAGCGAGAAAACGCGATTTCGGCGCTTCTGAGGGCCGAAAACGCGATATCGGCCGATTTTCGATCTGTCAGCAGATTCGGTTTCTGGGCAGTTTACATGTCGAACTGCACGGTAGAAACGATAAAACAGCTCCTCCGTGCAGTTTTCATACCGAGTCACCGTCCACTGGGCTCAGCGAGAAAACGCGATTTCGGCGCTTCTGAGGGCCGAAAACGCGATATCGGCCGATTTTCGATCTGTCAGCAGATTCGGTTTCTGGGCAGTTTACATGTCGAACTGCACGGTAGAAACGATAAAACAGCTCCTCCGTGCAGTTTTCATACCGAGTCACCGTCCACTGGGCTCAGCGAGAAAACGCGATTTCGGCGCTTCTGAGGGCCGAAAACGCGATATCGGCCGATTTGCGATCTGTCAGCAGATTCGGTTTCTGGGCAGTTTACATGTCGAACTGCACGGTAGAAACGATAAAACAGCTCCTCCGTGCAGTTTTCATACCGAGTCACCGTCCACTGGGCTCAGCGAGAAAACGCGATTTCGGCGCTTCTGAGGGCCGAAAACGCGATATCGGCCGATTTGCGATCTGTCAGCAGATTCGGTTTCTGGGCAGTTTACATGTCGAACTGCACGGTAGAAACGATAAAACAGCTCCTCCGTGCAGTTTTCATACCGAGTCACCGTCCACTCGGCTCAGCGAGAAAACGCGATTTCGGCGCTTCTGAGGGCCGAAAACGCGATATCGGCCGATTTTCGATCTGTCAGCAGATTCGGTTTCTGGGCAGTTTACATGTCGAACTGCACGGTAGAAACGATAAAACAGCTCCTCCGTGCAGTTTTCATACCGAGTCACCGTCCACTGGGCTCAGCGAGAAAACGCGATTTCGGCGCTTCTGAGGGCCGAAAACGCGATATCGGCCGATTTGCGATCTGTCAGCAGATTCGGTTTCTGGGCAGTTTACATGTCGAACTGCACGGTAGAAACGATAAAACAGCTCCTCCGTGCAGTTTTCATACCGAGTCACCGTCCACTGGGCTCAGCGAGAAAACGCGATTTCGGCGCTCTGAGGGCCGAAAACGCGATATCGGCCGATTTTCGATCTGTCAGCAGATTCGGTTTCTGGGCAGTTTACATGTCGAACTGCACGGTAGAAACGATAAAACAGCTCCTCCGTGCAGTTTTCATACCGAGTCACCGTCCACTGGGCTCAGCGAGAAAACGCGATTTCGGCGCTTCTGAGGGCCGAAAACGCGATATCGGCCGATTTGCGATCTGTCAGCAGATTCGGTTTCTGGGCAGTTTACATGTCGAACTGCACGGTAGAAACGATAAAACAGCTCCTCCGTGCAGTTTTCATACCGAGTCACCGTCCACTGGGCTCAGCGAGAAAACGCGATTTCGGCGCTTCTGAGGGCCGAAAACGCGATATCGGCCGATTTTCGATCTGTCAGCAGATTCGGTTTCTGGGCAGTTTACATGTCGAACTGCACGGTAGAAACGATAAAACAGCTCCTCCGTGCAGTTTTCATACCGAGTCACCGTCCACTGGGCTCAGCGAGAAAACGCGATTTCGGCGCTTCTGAGGGCCGAAAACGCGATATCGGCCGATTTGCGATCTGTCAGCAGATTCGGTTTCTGGGCAGTTTACATGTCGAACTGCACGGTAGAAACGATAAAACAGCTCCTCCGTGCAGTTTTCATACCGAGTCACCGTCCACTGGGCTCAGCGAGAAAACGCGATTTCGGCGCATCTGAGGGCCGAAAACGCGATATCGGCCGATTTTCGATCTGTCAGCAGATTCGGTTTCTGGGCAGTTTACATGTCGAACTGCACGGTAGAAACGATAAAACAGCTCCTCCGTGCAGTTTTCATACCGAGTCACCGTCCACTGGGCTCAGCGAGAAAACGCGATTTCGGCGCTTCTGAGGGCCGAAAACGCGATATCGGCCGATTTGCGATCTGTCAGCAGATTCGGTTTCTGGGCAGTTTACATGTCGAACTGCACGGTAGAAACGATAAAACAGCTCCTCCGTGCAGTTTTCATACCGAGTCACCGTCCACTGGGCTCAGCGAGAAAACGCGATTTCGGCGCTTCTGAGGGCCGAAAACGCGATATCGGCCGATTTTCGATCTGTCAGCAGATTCGGTTTCTGGGCAGTTTACATGTCGAACTGCACGGTAGAAACGATAAAACAGCTCCTCCGTGCAGTTTTCATACCGAGTCACCGTCCACTGGGCTCAGCGAGAAAACGCGATTTCGGCGCTTCTGAGGGCCGAAAACGCGATATCGGCCGATTTGCGATCTGTCAGCAGATTCGGTTTCTGGGCAGTTTACATGTCGAACTGCACGGTAGAAACGATAAAACAGCTCCTCCGTGCAGTTTTCATACCGAGTCACCGTCCACTGGGCTCAGCGAGAAAACGCGATTTCGGCGCTTCTGAGGGCCGAAAACGCGATATCGGCCGATTTGCGATCTGTCAGCAGATTCGGTTTCTGGGCAGTTTACATGTCGAACTGCACGGTAGAAACGATAAAACAGCTCCTCCGTGCAGTTTTCATACCGAGTCACCGTCCACTGGGCTCAGCGAGAAAACGCGATTTCGGCGCTTCTGAGGGCCGAAAACGCGATATCGGCCGATTTGCGATCTGTCAGCAGATTCGGTTTCTGGGCAGTTTACATGTCGAACTGCACGGTAGAAACGATAAAACAGCTCCTCCGTGCAGTTTTCATACCGAGTCACCGTCCACTGGGCTCAGCGAGAAAACGCGATTTCGGCGCTTCTGAGGGCCGAAAACGCGATATCGGCCGATTTGCGATCTGTCAGCAGATTCGGTTTCTGGGCAGTTTACATGTCGAACTGCACGGTAGAAACGATAAAACAGCTCCTCCGTGCAGTTTTCATACCGAGTCACCGTCCACTGGGCTCAGCGAGAAAACGCGATTTCGGCGCTTCTGAGGGCCGAAAACGCGATATCGGCCGATTTGCGATCTGTCAGCAGATTCGGTTTCTGGGCAGTTTACATGTCGAACTGCACGGTAGAAACGATAAAACAGCTCCTCCGTGCAGTTTTCATACGGAGTCACCGTCCACTGGGCTCAGCGAGAAAACGCGATTTCGGCGCTTCTGAGGGCCGAAAACGCGATATCGGCCGATTTGCGATCTGTCAGCAGATTCGGTTTCTGGGCAGTTTACATGTCGAACTGCACGGTAGAAACGATAAAACAGCTCCTCCGTGCAGTTTTCATACCGAGTCACCGTCCACTGGGCTCAGCGAGAAAACGCGATTTCGGCGCTTCTGAGGGCCGAAAACGCGATATCGGCCGATTTTCGATCTGTCAGCAGATTCGGTTTCTGGGCAGTTTACATGTCGAACTGCACGGTAGAAACGATAAAACAGCTCCTCCGTGCAGTTTTCATACCGAGTCACCGTCCACTGGGCTCAGCGAGAAAACGCGATTTCGGCGCTTCTGAGGGCCGAAAACGCGATATCGGCCGATTTGCGATCTGTCAGCAGATTCGGTTTCTGGGCAGTTTACATGTCGAACTGCACGGTAGAAACGATAAAACAGCTCCTCCGTGCAGTTTTCATACCGAGTCACCGTCCACTGGGCTCAGCGAGAAAACGCGATTTCGGCGCTTCTGAGGGCCGAAAACGCGATATCGGCCGATTTTCGATCTGTCAGCAGATTCGGTTTCTGGGCAGTTTACATGTCGAACTGCACGGTAGAAACGATAAAACAGCTCCTCCGTGCAGTTTTCATACCGAGTCACCGTCCACTGGGCTCAGCGAGAAAACGCGATTTCGGCGCTTCTGAGGGCCGAAAACGCGATATCGGCCGATTTGCGATCTGTCAGCAGATTCGGTTTCTGGGCAGTTTACATGTCGAACTGCACGGTAGAAACGATAAAACAGCTCCTCCGTGCAGTTTTCATACCGAGTCACCGTCCACTGGCTCAGCGAGAAAACGCGATTTCGGCGCTTCTGAGGGCCGAAAACGCGATATCGGCCGATTTGCGATCTGTCAGCAGATTCGGTTTCTGGGCAGTTTACATGTCGAACTGCACGGTAGAAACGATAAAACAGCTCCTCCGTGCAGTTTTCATACCGAGTCACCGTCCACTGGGCTCAGCGAGAAAACGCGATTTCGGCGCTTCTGAGGGCCGAAAACGCGATATCGGCCGATTTTCGATCTGTCAGCAGATTCGGTTTCTGGGCAGTTTACATGTCGAACTGCACGGTAGAAACGATAAAACAGCTCCTCCGTGCAGTTTTCATACCGAGTCACCGTCCACTGGGCTCAGCGAGAAAACGCGATTTCGGCGCTTCTGAGGGCCGAAAACGCGATATCGGCCGATTTGCGATCTGTCAGCAGATTCGGTTTCTGGGCAGTTTACATGTCGAACTGCACGGTAGAAACGATAAAACAGCTCCTCCGTGCAGTTTTCATACCGAGTCACCGTCCACTGGGCTCAGCGAGAAAACGCGATTTCGGCGCTTCTGAGGGCCGAAAACGCGATATCGGCCGATTTGCGATCTGTCAGCAGATTCGGTTTCTGGGCAGTTTACATGTCGAACTGCACGGTAGAAACGATAAAACAGCTCCTCCGTGCAGTTTTCATACCGAGTCACCGTCCACTGGGCTCAGCGAGAAAACGCGATTTCGGCGCTTCTGAGGGCCGAAAACGCGATATCGGCCGATTTTCGATCTGTCAGCAGATTCGGTTTCTGGGCAGTTTACATGTCGAACTGCACGGTAGAAACGATAAAACAGCTCCTCCGTGCAGTTTTCATACCGAGTCACCGTCCACTGGGCTCAGCGAGAAAACGCGATTTCGGCGCTTCTGAGGGCCGAAAACGCGATATCGGCCGATTTGCGATCTGTCAGCAGATTCGGTTTCTGGGCAGTTTACATGTCGAACTGCACGGTAGAAACGATAAAACAGCTCCTCCGTGCAGTTTTCATACCGAGTCACCGTCCACTGGGCTCAGCGAGAAAACGCGATTTCGGCGCTTCTGAGGGCCGAAAACGCGATATCGGCCGATTTGCGATCTGTCAGCAGATTCGGTTTCTGGGCAGTTTACATGTCGAACTGCACGGTAGAAACGATAAAACAGCTCCTCCGTGCAGTTTTCATACCGAGTCACCGTCCACTGGGCTCAGCGAGAAAACGCGATTTCGGCGCTTCTGAGGGCCGAAAACGCGATATCGGCCGATTTTCGATCTGTCAGCAGATTCGGTTTCTGGGCAGTTTACATGTCGAACTGCACGGTAGAAACGATAAAACAGCTCCTCCGTGCAGTTTTCATACCGAGTCACCGTCCACTGGGCTCAGCGAGAAAACGCGATTTCGGCGCTTCTGAGGGCCGAAAACGCGATATCGGCCGATTTGCGATCTGTCAGCAGATTCGGTTTCTGGGCAGTTTACATGTCGAACTGCACGGTAGAAACGATAAAACAGCTCCTCCGTGCAGTTTTCATACCGAGTCACCGTCCACTGGGCTCAGCGAGAAAACGCGATTTCGGCGCTTCTGAGGGCCGAAAACGCGATATCGGCCGATTTGCGATCTGTCAGCAGATTCGGTTTCTGGGCAGTTTACATGTCGAACTGCACGGTAGAAACGATAAAACAGCTCCTCCGTGCAGTTTTCATACCGAGTCACCGTCCACTGGGCTCAGCGAGAAAACGCGATTTCGGCGCTTCTGAGGGCCGAAAACGCGATATCGGCCGATTTGCGATCTGTCAGCAGATTCGGTTTCTGGGCAGTTTACATGTCGAACTGCACGGTAGAAACGATAAAACAGCTCCTCCGTGCAGTTTTCATACCGAGTCACCGTCCACTGGGCTCAGCGAGAAAACGCGATTTCGGCGCTTCTGAGGGCCGAAAACGCGATATCGGCCGATTTTCGATCTGTCAGCAGATTCGGTTTCTGGGCAGTTTACATGTCGAACTGCACGGTAGAAACGATAAAACAGCTCCTCCGTGCAGTTTTCATACCGAGTCACCGTCCACTGGGCTCAGCGAGAAAACGCGATTTCGGCGCTTCTGAGGGCCGAAAACGCGATATCGGCCGATTTTCGATCTGTCAGCAGATTCGGTTTCTGGGCAGTTTACATGTCGAACTGCACGGTAGAAACGATAAAACAGCTCCTCCGTGCAGTTTTCATACCGAGTCACCGTCCACTGGGCTCAGCGAGAAAACGCGATTTCGGCGCTTCTGAGGGCCGAAAACGCGATATCGGCCGATTTGCGATCTGTCAGCAGATTCGGTTTCTGGGCAGTTTACATGTCGAACTGCACGGTAGAAACGATAAAACAGCTCCTCCGTGCAGTTTTCATACCGAGTCACCGTCCACTGGGCTCAGCGAGAAAACGCGATTTCGGCGCTTCTGAGGGCCGAAAACGCGATATCGGCCGATTTTCGATCTGTCAGCAGATTCGGTTTCTGGGCAGTTTACATGTCGAACTGCACGGTAGAAACGATAAAACAGCTCCTCCGTGCAGTTTTCATACCGAGTCACCGTCCACTGGGCTCAGCGAGAAAACGCGATTTCGGCGCTTCTGAGGGCCGAAAACGCGATATCGGCCGATTTTCGATCTGTCAGCAGATTCGGTTTCTGGGCAGTTTACATGTCGAACTGCACGGTAGAAACGATAAAACAGCTCCTCCGTGCAGTTTTCATACCGAGTCACCGTCCACTGGGCTCAGCGAGAAAACGCGATTTCGGCGCTTCTGAGGGCCGAAAACGCGATATCGGCCGATTTGCGATCTGTCAGCAGATTCGGTTTCTGGGCAGTTTACATGTCGAACTGCACGGTAGAAACGATAAAACAGCTCCTCCGTGCAGTTTTCATACCGAGTCACCGTCCACTGGGCTCAGCGAGAAAACGCGATTTCGGCGCTTCTGAGGGCCGAAAACGCGATATCGGCCGATTTTCGATCTGTCAGCAGATTCGGTTTCTGGGCAGTTTACATGTCGAACTGCACGGTAGAAACGATAAAACAGCTCCTCCGTGCAGTTTTCATACCGAGTCACCGTCCACTGGGCTCAGCGAGAAAACGCGATTTCGGCGCTTCTGAGGGCCGAAAACGCGATATCGGCCGATTTGCGATCTGTCAGCAGATTCGGTTTCTGGGCAGTTTACATGTCGAACTGCACGGTAGAAACGATAAAACAGCTCCTCCGTGCAGTTTTCATACCGAGTCACCGTCCACTGGGCTCAGCGAGAAAACGCGATTTCGGCGCTTCTGAGGGCCGAAAACGCGATATCGGCCGATTTTCGATCTGTCAGCAGATTCGGTTTCTGGGCAGTTTACATGTCGAACTGCACGGTAGAAACGATAAAACAGCTCCTCCGTGCAGTTTTCATACCGAGTCACCGTCCACTGGGCTCAGCGAGAAAACGCGATTTCGGCGCTTCTGAGGGCCGAAAACGCGATATCGGCCGATTTGCGATCTGTCAGCAGATTCGGTTTCTGGGCAGTTTACATGTCGAACTGCACGGTAGAAACGATAAAACAGCTCCTCCGTGCAGTTTTCATACCGAGTCACCGTCCACTGGGCTCAGCGAGAAAACGCGATTTCGGCGCTTCTGAGGGCCGAAAACGCGATATCGGCCGATTTGCGATCTGTCAGCAGATTCGGTTTCTGGGCAGTTTACATGTCGAACTGCACGGTAGAAACGATAAAACAGCTCCTCCGTGCAGTTTTCATACCGAGTCACCGTCCACTGGGCTCAGCGAGAAAACGCGATTTCGGCGCTTCTGAGGGCCGAAAACGCGATATCGGCCGATTTTCGATCTGTCAGCAGATTCGGTTTCTGGGCAGTTTACATGTCGAACTGCACGGTAGAAACGATAAAACAGCTCCTCCGTGCAGTTTTCATACCGAGTCACCGTCCACTGGGCTCAGCGAGAAAACGCGATTTCGGCGCTTCTGAGGGCCGAAAACGCGATATCGGCCGATTTGCGATCTGTCAGCAGATTCGGTTTCTGGGCAGTTTACATGTCGAACTGCACGGTAGAAACGATAAAACAGCTCCTCCGTGCAGTTTTCATACCGAGTCACCGTCCACTCGGCTCAGCGAGAAAACGCGATTTCGGCGCTTCTGAGGGCCGAAAACGCGATATCGGCCGATTTTCGATCTGTCAGCAGATTCGGTTTCTGGGCAGTTTACATGTCGAACTGCACGGTAGAAACGATAAAACAGCTCCTCCGTGCAGTTTTCATACCGAGTCACCGTCCACTGGGCTCAGCGAGAAAACGCGATTTCGGCGCTTCTGAGGGCCGAAAACGCGATATCGGCCGATTTGCGATCTGTCAGCAGATTCGGTTTCTGGGCAGTTTACATGTCGAACTGCACGGTAGAAACGATAAAACAGCTCCTCCGTGCAGTTTTCATACCGAGTCACCGTCCACTGGGCTCAGCGAGAAAACGCGATTTCGGCGCTTCTGAGGGCCGAAAACGCGATATCGGCCGATTTGCGATCTGTCAGCAGATTCGGTTTCTGGGCAGTTTACATGTCGAACTGCACGGTAGAAACGATAAAACAGCTCCTCCGTGCAGTTTTCATACCGAGTCACCGTCCACTGGGCTCAGCGAGAAAACGCGATTTCGGCGCTTCTGAGGGCCGAAAACGCGATATCGGCCGATTTTCGATCTGTCAGCAGATTCGGTTTCTGGGCAGTTTACATGTCGAACTGCACGGTAGAAACGATAAAACAGCTCCTCCGTGCAGTTTTCATACCGAGTCACCGTCCACTGGGCTCAGCGAGAAAACGCGATTTCGGCGCTTCTGAGGGCCGAAAACGCGATATCGGCCGATTTGCGATCTGTCAGCAGATTCGGTTTCTGGGCAGTTTACATGTCGAACTGCACGGTAGAAACGATAAAACAGCTCCTCCGTGCAGTTTTCATACCGAGTCACCGTCCACTGGGCTCAGCGAGAAAACGCGATTTCGGCGCTTCTGAGGGCCGAAAACGCGATATCGGCCGATTTTCGATCTGTCAGCAGATTCGGTTTCTGGGCAGTTTACATGTCGAACTGCACGGTAGAAACGATAAAACAGCTCCTCCGTGCAGTTTTCATACCGAGTCACCGTCCACTGGGCTCAGCGAGAAAACGCGATTTCGGCGCTTCTGAGGGCCGAAAACGCGATATCGGCCGATTTGCGATCTGTCAGCAGATTCGGTTTCTGGGCAGTTTACATGTCGAACTGCACGGTAGAAACGATAAAACAGCTCCTCCGTGCAGTTTTCATACCGAGTCACCGTCCACTGGGCTCAGCGAGAAAACGCGATTTCGGCGCTTCTGAGGGCCGAAAACGCGATATCGGCCGATTTTCGATCTGTCAGCAGATTCGGTTTCTGGGCAGTTTACATGTCGAACTGCACGGTAGAAACGATAAAACAGCTCCTCCGTGCAGTTTTCATACCGAGTCACCGTCCACTGGGCTCAGCGAGAAAACGCGATTTCGGCGCTTCTGAGGGCCGAAAACGCGATATCGGCCGATTTGCGATCTGTCAGCAGATTCGGTTTCTGGGCAGTTTACATGTCGAACTGCACGGTAGAAACGATAAAACAGCTCCTCCGTGCAGTTTTCATACCGAGTCACCGTCCACTGGGCTCAGCGAGAAAACGCGATTTCGGCGCTTCTGAGGGCCGAAAACGCGATATCGGCCGATTTTCGATCTGTCAGCAGATTCGGTTTCTGGGCAGTTTACATGTCGAACTGCACGGTAGAAACGATAAAACAGCTCCTCCGTGCAGTTTTCATACCGAGTCACCGTCCACTGGGCTCAGCGAGAAAACGCGATTTCGGCGCTTCTGAGGGCCGAAAACGCGATATCGGCCGATTTTCGATCTGTCAGCAGATTCGGTTTCTGGGCAGTTTACATGTCGAACTGCACGGTAGAAACGATAAAACAGCTCCTCCGTGCAGTTTTCATACCGAGTCACCGTCCACTGGGCTCAGCGAGAAAACGCGATTTCGGCGCTTCTGAGGGCCGAAAACGCGATATCGGCCGATTTGCGATCTGTCAGCAGATTCGGTTTCTGGGCAGTTTACATGTCGAACTGCACGGTAGAAACGATAAAACAGCTCCTCCGTGCAGTTTTCATACCGAGTCACCGTCCACTGGGCTCAGCGAGAAAACGCGATTTCGGCGCTTCTGAGGGCCGAAAACGCGATATCGGCCGATTTGCGATCTGTCAGCAGATTCGGTTTCTGGGCAGTTTACATGTCGAACTGCACGGTAGAAACGATAAAACAGCTCCTCCGTGCAGTTTTCATACCGAGTCACCGTCCACTGGGCTCAGCGAGAAAACGCGATTTCGGCGCTTCTGAGGGCCGAAAACGCGATATCGGCCGATTTGCGATCTGTCAGCAGATTCGGTTTCTGGGCAGTTTACATGTCGAACTGCACGGTAGAAACGATAAAACAGCTCCTCCGTGCAGTTTTCATACCGAGTCACCGTCCACTGGGCTCAGCGAGAAAACGCGATTTCGGCGCTTCTGAGGGCCGAAAACGCGATATCGGCCGATTTTCGATCTGTCAGCAGATTCGGTTTCTGGGCAGTTTACATGTCGAACTGCACGGTAGAAACGATAAAACAGCTCCTCCGTGCAGTTTTCATACCGAGTCACCGTCCACTGGGCTCAGCGAGAAAACGCGATTTCGGCGCTTCTGAGGGCCGAAAACGCGATATCGGCCGATTTGCGATCTGTCAGCAGATTCGGTTTCTGGGCAGTTTACATGTCGAACTGCACGGTAGAAACGATAAAACAGCTCCTCCGTGCAGTTTTCATACCGAGTCACCGTCCACTCGGCTCAGCGAGAAAACGCGATTTCGGCGCTTCTGAGGGCCGAAAACGCGATATCGGCCGATTTTCGATCTGTCAGCAGATTCGGTTTCTGGGCAGTTTACATGTCGAACTGCACGGTAGAAACGATAAAACAGCTCCTCCGTGCAGTTTTCATACCGAGTCACCGTCCACTGGGCTCAGCGAGAAAACGCGATTTCGGCGCTTCTGAGGGCCGAAAACGCGATATCGGCCGATTTGCGATCTGTCAGCAGATTCGGTTTCTGGGCAGTTTACATGTCGAACTGCACGGTAGAAACGATAAAACAGCTCCTCCGTGCAGTTTTCATACCGAGTCACCGTCCACTGGGCTCAGCGAGAAAACGCGATTTCGGCGCTTCTGAGGGCCGAAAACGCGATATCGGCCGATTTGCGATCTGTCAGCAGATTCGGTTTCTGGGCAGTTTACATGTCGAACTGCACGGTAGAAACGATAAAACAGCTCCTCCGTGCAGTTTTCATACCGAGTCACCGTCCACTGGGCTCAGCGAGAAAACGCGATTTCGGCGCTTCTGAGGGCCGAAAACGCGATATCGGCCGATTTGCGATCTGTCAGCAGATTCGGTTTCTGGGCAGTTTACATGTCGAACTGCACGGTAGAAACGATAAAACAGCTCCTCCGTGCAGTTTTCATACCGAGTCACCGTCCACTGGGCTCAGCGAGAAAACGCGATTTCGGCGCTTCTGAGGGCCGAAAACGCGATATCGGCCGATTTGCGATCTGTCAGCAGATTCGGTTTCTGGGCAGTTTACATGTCGAACTGCACGGTAGAAACGATAAAACAGCTCCTCCGTGCAGTTTTCATACCGAGTCACCGTCCACTGGGCTCAGCGAGAAAACGCGATTTCGGCGCTTCTGAGGGCCGAAAACGCGATATCGGCCGATTTGCGATCTGTCAGCAGATTCGGTTTCTGGGCAGTTTACATGTCGAACTGCACGGTAGAAACGATAAAACAGCTCCTCCGTGCAGTTTTCATACCGAGTCACCGTCCACTGGGCTCAGCGAGAAAACGCGATTTCGGCGCTTCTGAGGGCCGAAAACGCGATATCGGCCGATTTGCGATCTGTCAGCAGATTCGGTTTCTGGGCAGTTTACATGTCGAACTGCACGGTAGAAACGATAAAACAGCTCCTCCGTGCAGTTTTCATACCGAGTCACCGTCCACTGGGCTCAGCGAGAAAACGCGATTTCGGCGCTTCTGAGGGCCGAAAACGCGATATCGGCCGATTTTCGATCTGTCAGCAGATTCGGTTTCTGGGCAGTTTACATGTCGAACTGCACGGTAGAAACGATAAAACAGCTCCTCCGTGCAGTTTTCATACCGAGTCACCGTCCACTGGGCTCAGCGAGAAAACGCGATTTCGGCGCTTCTGAGGGCCGAAAACGCGATATCGGCCGATTTGCGATCTGTCAGCAGATTCGGTTTCTGGGCAGTTTACATGTCGAACTGCACGGTAGAAACGATAAAACAGCTCCTCCGTGCAGTTTTCATACCGAGTCACCGTCCACTGGGCTCAGCGAGAAAACGCGATTTCGGCGCTTCTGAGGGCCGAAAACGCGATATCGGCCGATTTGCGATCTGTCAGCAGATTCGGTTTCTGGGCAGTTTACATGTCGAACTGCACGGTAGAAACGATAAAACAGCTCCTCCGTGCAGTTTTCATACCGAGTCACCGTCCACTGGGCTCAGCGAGAAAACGCGATTTCGGCGCTTCTGAGGGCCGAAAACGCGATATCGGCCGATTTTCGATCTGTCAGCAGATTCGGTTTCTGGGCAGTTTACATGTCGAACTGCACGGTAGAAACGATAAAACAGCTCCTCCGTGCAGTTTTCATACCGAGTCACCGTCCACTGGGCTCAGCGAGAAAACGCGATTTCGGCGCTTCTGAGGGCCGAAAACGCGATATCGGCCGATTTTCGATCTGTCAGCAGATTCGGTTTCTGGGCAGTTTACATGTCGAACTGCACGGTAGAAACGATAAAACAGCTCCTCCGTGCAGTTTTCATACCGAGTCACCGTCCACTGGGCTCAGCGAGAAAACGCGATTTCGGCGCTTCTGAGGGCCGAAAACGCGATATCGGCCGATTTGCGATCTGTCAGCAGATTCGGTTTCTGGGCAGTTTACATGTCGAACTGCACGGTAGAAACGATAAAACAGCTCCTCCGTGCAGTTTTCATACCGAGTCACCGTCCACTGGGCTCAGCGAGAAAACGCGATTTCGGCGCTTCTGAGGGCCGAAAACGCGATATCGGCCGATTTGCGATCTGTCAGCAGATTCGGTTTCTGGGCAGTTTACATGTCGAACTGCACGGTAGAAACGATAAAACAGCTCCTCCGTGCAGTTTTCATACCGAGTCACCGTCCACTGGGCTCAGCGAGAAAACGCGATTTCGGCGCTTCTGAGGGCCGAAAACGCGATATCGGCCGATTTGCGATCTGTCAGCAGATTCGGTTTCTGGGCAGTTTACATGTCGAACTGCACGGTAGAAACGATAAAACAGCTCCTCCGTGCAGTTTTCATACCGAGTCACCGTCCACTGGGCTCAGCGAGAAAACGCGATTTCGGCGCTTCTGAGGGCCGAAAACGCGATATCGGCCGATTTTCGATCTGTCAGCAGATTCGGTTTCTGGGCAGTTTACATGTCGAACTGCACGGTAGAAACGATAAAACAGCTCCTCCGTGCAGTTTTCATACCGAGTCACCGTCCACTGGGCTCAGCGAGAAAACGCGATTTCGGCGCTTCTGAGGGCCGAAAACGCGATATCGGCCGATTTGCGATCTGTCAGCAGATTCGGTTTCTGGGCAGTTTACATGTCGAACTGCACGGTAGAAACGATAAAACAGCTCCTCCGTGCAGTTTTCATACCGAGTCACCGTCCACTGGGCTCAGCGAGAAAACGCGATTTCGGCGCTTCTGAGGGCCGAAAACGCGATATCGGCCGATTTGCGATCTGTCAGCAGATTCGGTTTCTGGGCAGTTTACATGTCGAACTGCACGGTAGAAACGATAAAACAGCTCCTCCGTGCAGTTTTCATACCGAGTCACCGTCCACTGGGCTCAGCGAGAAAACGCGATTTCGGCGCTTCTGAGGGCCGAAAACGCGATATCGGCCGATTTGCGATCTGTCAGCAGATTCGGTTTCTGGGCAGTTTACATGTCGAACTGCACGGTAGAAACGATAAAACAGCTCCTCCGTGCAGTTTTCATACCGAGTCACCGTCCACTGGGCTCAGCGAGAAAACGCGATTTCGGCGCTTCTGAGGGCCGAAAACGCGATATCGGCCGATTTTCGATCTGTCAGCAGATTCGGTTTCTGGGCAGTTTACATGTCGAACTGCACGGTAGAAACGATAAAACAGCTCCTCCGTGCAGTTTTCATACCGAGTCACCGTCCACTGGGCTCAGCGAGAAAACGCGATTTCGGCGCTTCTGAGGGCCGAAAACGCGATATCGGCCGATTTTCGATCTGTCAGCAGATTCGGTTTCTGGGCAGTTTACATGTCGAACTGCACGGTAGAAACGATAAAACAGCTCCTCCGTGCAGTTTTCATACCGAGTCACCGTCCACTGGGCTCAGCGAGAAAACGCGATTTCGGCGCTTCTGAGGGCCGAAAACGCGATATCGGCCGATTTGCGATCTGTCAGCAGATTCGGTTTCTGGGCAGTTTACATGTCGAACTGCACGGTAGAAACGATAAAACAGCTCCTCCGTGCAGTTTTCATACCGAGTCACCGTCCACTGGGCTCAGCGAGAAAACGCGATTTCGGCGCTTCTGAGGGCCGAAAACGCGATATCGGCCGATTTGCGATCTGTCAGCAGATTCGGTTTCTGGGCAGTTTACATGTCGAACTGCACGGTAGAAACGATAAAACAGCTCCTCCGTGCAGTTTTCATACCGAGTCACCGTCCACTGGGCTCAGCGAGAAAACGCGATTTCGGCGCTTCTGAGGGCCGAAAACGCGATATCGGCCGATTTGCGATCTGTCAGCAGATTCGGTTTCTGGGCAGTTTACATGTCGAACTGCACGGTAGAAACGATAAAACAGCTCCTCCGTGCAGTTTTCATACCGAGTCACCGTCCACTGGGCTCAGCGAGAAAACGCGATTTCGGCGCTTCTGAGGGCCGAAAACGCGATATCGGCCGATTTGCGATCTGTCAGCAGATTCGGTTTCTGGGCAGTTTACATGTCGAACTGCACGGTAGAAACGATAAAACAGCTCCTCCGTGCAGTTTTCATACCGAGTCACCGTCCACTGGGCTCAGCGAGAAAACGCGATTTCGGCGCTTCTGAGGGCCGAAAACGCGATATCGGCCGATTTTCGATCTGTCAGCAGATTCGGTTTCTGGGCAGTTTACATGTCGAACTGCACGGTAGAAACGATAAAACAGCTCCTCCGTGCAGTTTTCATACCGAGTCACCGTCCACTGGGCTCAGCGAGAAAACGCGATTTCGGCGCTTCTGAGGGCCGAAAACGCGATATCGGCCGATTTGCGATCTGTCAGCAGATTCGGTTTCTGGGCAGTTTACATGTCGAACTGCACGGTAGAAACGATAAAACAGCTCCTCCGTGCAGTTTTCATACCGAGTCACCGTCCACTGGGCTCAGCGAGAAAACGCGATTTCGGCGCTTCTGAGGGCCGAAAACGCGATATCGGCCGATTTGCGATCTGTCAGCAGATTCGGTTTCTGGGCAGTTTACATGTCGAACTGCACGGTAGAAACGATAAAACAGCTCCTCCGTGCAGTTTTCATACCGAGTCACCGTCCACTGGGCTCAGCGAGAAAACGCGATTTCGGCGCTTCTGAGGGCCGAAAACGCGATATCGGCCGATTTTCGATCTGTCAGCAGATTCGGTTTCTGGGCAGTTTACATGTCGAACTGCACGGTAGAAACGATAAAACAGCTCCTCCGTGCAGTTTTCATACCGAGTCACCGTCCACTGGGCTCAGCGAGAAAACGCGATTTCGGCGCTTCTGAGGGCCGAAAACGCGATATCGGCCGATTTGCGATCTGTCAGCAGATTCGGTTTCTGGGCAGTTTACATGTCGAACTGCACGGTAGAAACGATAAAACAGCTCCTCCGTGCAGTTTTCATACCGAGTCACCGTCCACTGGGCTCAGCGAGAAAACGCGATTTCGGCGCTTCTGAGGGCCGAAAACGCGATATCGGCCGATTTGCGATCTGTCAGCAGATTCGGTTTCTGGGCAGTTTACATGTCGAACTGCACGGTAGAAACGATAAAACAGCTCCTCCGTGCAGTTTTCATACCGAGTCACCGTCCACTGGGCTCAGCGAGAAAACGCGATTTCGGCGCTTCTGAGGGCCGAAAACGCGATATCGGCCGATTTGCGATCTGTCAGCAGATTCGGTTTCTGGGCAGTTTACATGTCGAACTGCACGGTAGAAACGATAAAACAGCTCCTCCGTGCAGTTTTCATACCGAGTCACCGTCCACTGGGCTCAGCGAGAAAACGCGATTTCGGCGCTTCTGAGGGCCGAAAACGCGATATCGGCCGATTTTCGATCTGTCAGCAGATTCGGTTTCTGGGCAGTTTACATGTCGAACTGCACGGTAGAAACGATAAAACAGCTCCTCCGTGCAGTTTTCATACCGAGTCACCGTCCACTGGGCTCAGCGAGAAAACGCGATTTCGGCGCTTCTGAGGGCCGAAAACGCGATATCGGCCGATTTGCGATCTGTCAGCAGATTCGGTTTCTGGGCAGTTTACATGTCGAACTGCACGGTAGAAACGATAAAACAGCTCCTCCGTGCAGTTTTCATACCGAGTCACCGTCCACTGGGCTCAGCGAGAAAACGCGATTTCGGCGCTTCTGAGGGCCGAAAACGCGATATCGGCCGATTTTCGATCTGTCAGCAGATTCGGTTTCTGGGCAGTTTACATGTCGAACTGCACGGTAGAAACGATAAAACAGCTCCTCCGTGCAGTTTTCATACCGAGTCACCGTCCACTGGGCTCAGCGAGAAAACGCGATTTCGGCGCTTCTGAGGGCCGAAAACGCGATATCGGCCGATTTGCGATCTGTCAGCAGATTCGGTTTCTGGGCAGTTTACATGTCGAACTGCACGGTAGAAACGATAAAACAGCTCCTCCGTGCAGTTTTCATACCGAGTCACCGTCCACTGGGCTCAGCGAGAAAACGCGATTTCGGCGCTTCTGAGGGCCGAAAACGCGATATCGGCCGATTTGCGATCTGTCAGCAGATTCGGTTTCTGGGCAGTTTACATGTCGAACTGCACGGTAGAAACGATAAAACAGCTCCTCCGTGCAGTTTTCATACCGAGTCACCGTCCACTGGGCTCAGCGAGAAAACGCGATTTCGGCGCTTCTGAGGGCCGAAAACGCGATATCGGCCGATTTGCGATCTGTCAGCAGATTCGGTTTCTGGGCAGTTTACATGTCGAACTGCACGGTAGAAACGATAAAACAGCTCCTCCGTGCAGTTTTCATACCGAGTCACCGTCCACTGGCTCAGCGAGAAAACGCGATTTCGGCGCTTCTGAGGGCCGAAAACGCGATATCGGCCGATTTGCGATCTGTCAGCAGATTCGGTTTCTGGGCAGTTTACATGTCGAACTGCACGGTAGAAACGATAAAACAGCTCCTCCGTGCAGTTTTCATACCGAGTCACCGTCCACTGGGCTCAGCGAGAAAACGCGATTTCGGCGCTTCTGAGGGCCGAAAACGCGATATCGGCCGATTTTCGATCTGTCAGCAGATTCGGTTTCTGGGCAGTTTACATGTCGAACTGCACGGTAGAAACGATAAAACAGCTCCTCCGTGCAGTTTTCATACCGAGTCACCGTCCACTGGGCTCAGCGAGAAAACGCGATTTCGGCGCTTCTGAGGGCCGAAAACGCGATATCGGCCGATTTGCGATCTGTCAGCAGATTCGGTTTCTGGGCAGTTTACATGTCGAACTGCACGGTAGAAACGATAAAACAGCTCCTCCGTGCAGTTTTCATACCGAGTCACCGTCCACTGGGCTCAGCGAGAAAACGCGATTTCGGCGCTTCTGAGGGCCGAAAACGCGATATCGGCCGATTTTCGATCTGTCAGCAGATTCGGTTTCTGGGCAGTTTACATGTCGAACTGCACGGTAGAAACGATAAAACAGCTCCTCCGTGCAGTTTTCATACCGAGTCACCGTCCACTGGGCTCAGCGAGAAAACGCGATTTCGGCGCTTCTGAGGGCCGAAAACGCGATATCGGCCGATTTGCGATCTGTCAGCAGATTCGGTTTCTGGGCAGTTTACATGTCGAACTGCACGGTAGAAACGATAAAACAGCTCCTCCGTGCAGTTTTCATACCGAGTCACCGTCCACTGGGCTCAGCGAGAAAACGCGATTTCGGCGCTTCTGAGGGCCGAAAACGCGATATCGGCCGATTTTCGATCTGTCAGCAGATTCGGTTTCTGGGCAGTTTACATGTCGAACTGCACGGTAGAAACGATAAAACAGCTCCTCCGTGCAGTTTTCATACCGAGTCACCGTCCACTGGGCTCAGCGAGAAAACGCGATTTCGGCGCTTCTGAGGGCCGAAAACGCGATATCGGCCGATTTGCGATCTGTCAGCAGATTCGGTTTCTGGGCAGTTTACATGTCGAACTGCACGGTAGAAACGATAAAACAGCTCCTCCGTGCAGTTTTCATACCGAGTCACCGTCCACTGGGCTCAGCGAGAAAACGCGATTTCGGCGCTTCTGAGGGCCGAAAACGCGATATCGGCCGATTTGCGATCTGTCAGCAGATTCGGTTTCTGGGCAGTTTACATGTCGAACTGCACGGTAGAAACGATAAAACAGCTCCTCCGTGCAGTTTTCATACCGAGTCACCGTCCACTGGGCTCAGCGAGAAAACGCGATTTCGGCGCTTCTGAGGGCCGAAAACGCGATATCGGCCGATTTGCGATCTGTCAGCAGATTCGGTTTCTGGGCAGTTTACATGTCGAACTGCACGGTAGAAACGATAAAACAGCTCCTCCGTGCAGTTTTCATACCGAGTCACCGTCCACTGGGCTCAGCGAGAAAACGCGATTTCGGCGCTTCTGAGGGCCGAAAACGCGATATCGGCCGATTTGCGATCTGTCAGCAGATTCGGTTTCTGGGCAGTTTACATGTCGAACTGCACGGTAGAAACGATAAAACAGCTCCTCCGTGCAGTTTTCATACCGAGTCACCGTCCACTGGGCTCAGCGAGAAAACGCGATTTCGGCGCTTCTGAGGGCCGAAAACGCGATATCGGCCGATTTGCGATCTGTCAGCAGATTCGGTTTCTGGGCAGTTTACATGTCGAACTGCACGGTAGAAACGATAAAACAGCTCCTCCGTGCAGTTTTCATACCGAGTCACCGTCCACTGGGCTCAGCGAGAAAACGCGATTTCGGCGCTTCTGAGGGCCGAAAACGCGATATCGGCCGATTTGCGATCTGTCAGCAGATTCGGTTTCTGGGCAGTTTACATGTCGAACTGCACGGTAGAAACGATAAAACAGCTCCTCCGTGCAGTTTTCATACCGAGTCACCGTCCACTGGGCTCAGCGAGAAAACGCGATTTCGGCGCTTCTGAGGGCCGAAAACGCGATATCGGCCGATTTTCGATCTGTCAGCAGATTCGGTTTCTGGGCAGTTTACATGTCGAACTGCACGGTAGAAACGATAAAACAGCTCCTCCGTGCAGTTTTCATACCGAGTCACCGTCCACTGGGCTCAGCGAGAAAACGCGATTTCGGCGCTTCTGAGGGCCGAAAACGCGATATCGGCCTTTTTGCGATCTGTCAGCAGATTCGGTTTCTGGGCAGTTTACATGTCGAACTGCACGGTAGAAACGATAAAACAGCTCCTCCGTGCAGTTTTCATACCGAGTCACCGTCCACTGGGCTCAGCGAGAAAACGCGATTTCGGCGCTTCTGAGGGCCGAAAACGCGATATCGGCCGATTTGCGATCTGTCAGCAGATTCGGTTTCTGGGCAGTTTACATGTCGAACTGCACGGTAGAAACGATAAAACAGCTCCTCCGTGCAGTTTTCATACCGAGTCACCGTCCACTGGGCTCAGCGAGAAAACGCGATTTCGGCGCTTCTGAGGGCCGAAAACGCGATATCGGCCGATTTGCGATCTGTCAGCAGATTCGGTTTCTGGGCAGTTTACATGTCGAACTGCACGGTAGAAACGATAAAACAGCTCCTCCGTGCAGTTTTCATACCGAGTCACCGTCCACTGGGCTCAGCGAGAAAACGCGATTTCGGCGCTTCTGAGGGCCGAAAACGCGATATCGGCCGATTTGCGATCTGTCAGCAGATTCGGTTTCTGGGCAGTTTACATGTCGAACTGCACGGTAGAAACGATAAAACAGCTCCTCCGTGCAGTTTTCATACCGAGTCACCGTCCACTGGGCTCAGCGAGAAAACGCGATTTCGGCGCTTCTGAGGGCCGAAAACGCGATATCGGCCGATTTGCGATCTGTCAGCAGATTCGGTTTCTGGGCAGTTTACATGTCGAACTGCACGGTAGAAACGATAAAACAGCTCCTCCGTGCAGTTTTCATACCGAGTCACCGTCCACTGGGCTCAGCGAGAAAACGCGATTTCGGCGCTTCTGAGGGCCGAAAACGCGATATCGGCCGATTTTCGATCTGTCAGCAGATTCGGTTTCTGGGCAGTTTACATGTCGAACTGCACGGTAGAAACGATAAAACAGCTCCTCCGTGCAGTTTTCATACCGAGTCACCGTCCACTGGGCTCAGCGAGAAAACGCGATTTCGGCGCTTCTGAGGGCCGAAAACGCGATATCGGCCGATTTGCGATCTGTCAGCAGATTCGGTTTCTGGGCAGTTTACATGTCGAACTGCACGGTAGAAACGATAAAACAGCTCCTCCGTGCAGTTTTCATACCGAGTCACCGTCCACTGGGCTCAGCGAGAAAACGCGATTTCGGCGCTTCTGAGGGCCGAAAACGCGATATCGGCCGATTTGCGATCTGTCAGCAGATTCGGTTTCTGGGCAGTTTACATGTCGAACTGCACGGTAGAAACGATAAAACAGCTCCTCCGTGCAGTTTTCATACCGAGTCACCGTCCACTGGGCTCAGCGAGAAAACGCGATTTCGGCGCTTCTGAGGGCCGAAAACGCGATATCGGCCGATTTGCGATCTGTCAGCAGATTCGGTTTCTGGGCAGTTTACATGTCGAACTGCACGGTAGAAACGATAAAACAGCTCCTCCGTGCAGTTTTCATACCGAGTCACCGTCCACTGGGCTCAGCGAGAAAACGCGATTTCGGCGCTTCTGAGGGCCGAAAACGCGATATCGGCCGATTTTCGATCTGTCAGCAGATTCGGTTTCTGGGCAGTTTACATGTCGAACTGCACGGTAGAAACGATAAAACAGCTCCTCCGTGCAGTTTTCATACCGAGTCACCGTCCACTGGGCTCAGCGAGAAAACGCGATTTCGGCGCTTCTGAGGGCCGAAAACGCGATATCGGCCGATTTGCGATCTGTCAGCAGATTCGGTTTCTGGGCAGTTTACATGTCGAACTGCACGGTAGAAACGATAAAACAGCTCCTCCGTGCAGTTTTCATACCGAGTCACCGTCCACTGGGCTCAGCGAGAAAACGCGATTTCGGCGCTTCTGAGGGCCGAAAACGCGATATCGGCCGATTTGCGATCTGTCAGCAGATTCGGTTTCTGGGCAGTTTACATGTCGAACTGCACGGTAGAAACGATAAAACAGCTCCTCCGTGCAGTTTTCATACCGAGTCACCGTCCACTGGGCTCAGCGAGAAAACGCGATTTCGGCGCTTCTGAGGGCCGAAAACGCGATATCGGCCGATTTGCGATCTGTCAGCAGATTCGGTTTCTGGGCAGTTTACATGTCGAACTGCACGGTAGAAACGATAAAACAGCTCCTCCGTGCAGTTTTCATACCGAGTCACCGTCCACTGGGCTCAGCGAGAAAACGCGATTTCGGCGCTTCTGAGGGCCGAAAACCGATATCGGCCGATTTTCGATCTGTCAGCAGATTCGGTTTCTGGGCAGTTTACATGTCGAACTGCACGGTAGAAACGATAAAACAGCTCCTCCGTGCAGTTTTCATACCGAGTCACCGTCCACTGGGCTCAGCGAGAAAACGCGATTTCGGCGCTTCTGAGGGCCGAAAACGCGATATCGGCCGATTTGCGATCTGTCAGCAGATTCGGTTTCTGGGCAGTTTACATGTCGAACTGCACGGTAGAAACGATAAAACAGCTCCTCCGTGCAGTTTTCATACCGAGTCACCGTCCACTGGGCTCAGCGAGAAAACGCGATTTCGGCGCTTCTGAGGGCCGAAAACGCGATATCGGCCGATTTTCGATCTGTCAGCAGATTCGGTTTCTGGGCAGTTTACATGTCGAACTGCACGGTAGAAACGATAAAACAGCTCCTCCGTGCAGTTTTCATACCGAGTCACCGTCCACTGGGCTCAGCGAGAAAACGCGATTTCGGCGCTTCTGAGGGCCGAAAACGCGATATCGGCCGATTTGCGATCTGTCAGCAGATTCGGTTTCTGGGCAGTTTACATGTCGAACTGCACGGTAGAAACGATAAAACAGCTCCTCCGTGCAGTTTTCATACCGAGTCACCGTCCACTGGGCTCAGCGAGAAAACGCGATTTCGGCGCTTCTGAGGGCCGAAAACGCGATATCGGCCGATTTGCGATCTGTCAGCAGATTCGGTTTCTGGGCAGTTTACATGTCGAACTGCACGGTAGAAACGATAAAACAGCTCCTCCGTGCAGTTTTCATACCGAGTCACCGTCCACTGGGCTCAGCGAGAAAACGCGATTTCGGCGCTTCTGAGGGCCGAAAACGCGATATCGGCCGATTTGCGATCTGTCAGCAGATTCGGTTTCTGGGCAGTTTACATGTCGAACTGCACGGTAGAAACGATAAAACAGCTCCTCCGTGCAGTTTTCATACCGAGTCACCGTCCACTGGGCTCAGCGAGAAAACGCGATTTCGGCGCTTCTGAGGGCCGAAAACGCGATATCGGCCGATTTTCGATCTGTCAGCAGATTCGGTTTCTGGGCAGTTTACATGTCGAACTGCACGGTAGAAACGATAAAACAGCTCCTCCGTGCAGTTTTCATACCGAGTCACCGTCCACTGGGCTCAGCGAGAAAACGCGATTTCGGCGCTTCTGAGGGCCGAAAACGCGATATCGGCCGATTTGCGATCTGTCAGCAGATTCGGTTTCTGGGCAGTTTACATGTCGAACTGCACGGTAGAAACGATAAAACAGCTCCTCCGTGCAGTTTTCATACCGAGTCACCGTCCACTGGGCTCAGCGAGAAAACGCGATTTCGGCGCTTCTGAGGGCCGAAAACGCGATATCGGCCGATTTTCGATCTGTCAGCAGATTCGGTTTCTGGGCAGTTTACATGTCGAACTGCACGGTAGAAACGATAAAACAGCTCCTCCGTGCAGTTTTCATACCGAGTCACCGTCCACTGGGCTCAGCGAGAAAACGCGATTTCGGCGCTTCTGAGGGCCGAAAACGCGATATCGGCCGATTTGCGATCTGTCAGCAGATTCGGTTTCTGGGCAGTTTACATGTCGAACTGCACGGTAGAAACGATAAAACAGCTCCTCCGTGCAGTTTTCATACCGAGTCACCGTCCACTGGGCTCAGCGAGAAAACGCGATTTCGGCGCTTCTGAGGGCCGAAAACGCGATATCGGCCGATTTTCGATCTGTCAGCAGATTCGGTTTCTGGGCAGTTTACATGTCGAACTGCACGGTAGAAACGATAAAACAGCTCCTCCGTGCAGTTTTCATACCGAGTCACCGTCCACTGGGCTCAGCGAGAAAACGCGATTTCGGCGCTTCTGAGGGCCGAAAACGCGATATCGGCCGATTTGCGATCTGTCAGCAGATTCGGTTTCTGGGCAGTTTACATGTCGAACTGCACGGTAGAAACGATAAAACAGCTCCTCCGTGCAGTTTTCATACCGAGTCACCGTCCACTGGGCTCAGCGAGAAAACGCGATTTCGGCGCTTCTGAGGGCCGAAAACGCGATATCGGCCGATTTGCGATCTGTCAGCAGATTCGGTTTCTGGGCAGTTTACATGTCGAACTGCACGGTAGAAACGATAAAACAGCTCCTCCGTGCAGTTTTCATACCGAGTCACCGTCCACTGGGCTCAGCGAGAAAACGCGATTTCGGCGCTTCTGAGGGCCGAAAACGCGATATCGGCCGATTTGCGATCTGTCAGCAGATTCGGTTTCTGGGCAGTTTACATGTCGAACTGCACGGTAGAAACGATAAAACAGCTCCTCCGTGCAGTTTTCATACCGAGTCACCGTCCACTGGGCTCAGCGAGAAAACGCGATTTCGGCGCTTCTGAGGGCCGAAAACGCGATATCGGCCGATTTTCGATCTGTCAGCAGATTCGGTTTCTGGGCAGTTTACATGTCGAACTGCACGGTAGAAACGATAAAACAGCTCCTCCGTGCAGTTTTCATACCGAGTCACCGTCCACTGGGCTCAGCGAGAAAACGCGATTTCGGCGCTTCTGAGGGCCGAAAACGCGATATCGGCCGATTTGCGATCTGTCAGCAGATTCGGTTTCTGGGCAGTTTACATGTCGAACTGCACGGTAGAAACGATAAAACAGCTCCTCCGTGCAGTTTTCATACCGAGTCACCGTCCACTGGGCTCAGCGAGAAAACGCGATTTCGGCGCTTCTGAGGGCCGAAAACGCGATATCGGCCGATTTTCGATCTGTCAGCAGATTCGGTTTCTGGGCAGTTTACATGTCGAACTGCACGGTAGAAACGATAAAACAGCTCCTCCGTGCAGTTTTCATACCGAGTCACCGTCCACTGGGCTCAGCGAGAAAACGCGATTTCGGCGCTTCTGAGGGCCGAAAACGCGATATCGGCCGATTTGCGATCTGTCAGCAGATTCGGTTTCTGGGCAGTTTACATGTCGAACTGCACGGTAGAAACGATAAAACAGCTCCTCCGTGCAGTTTTCATACCGAGTCACCGTCCACTGGGCTCAGCGAGAAAACGCGATTTCGGCGCTTCTGAGGGCCGAAAACGCGATATCGGCCGATTTTCGATCTGTCAGCAGATTCGGTTTCTGGGCAGTTTACATGTCGAACTGCACGGTAGAAACGATAAAACAGCTCCTCCGTGCAGTTTTCATACCGAGTCACCGTCCACTGGGCTCAGCGAGAAAACGCGATTTCGGCGCTTCTGAGGGCCGAAAACGCGATATCGGCCGATTTGCGATCTGTCAGCAGATTCGGTTTCTGGGCAGTTTACATGTCGAACTGCACGGTAGAAACGATAAAACAGCTCCTCCGTGCAGTTTTCATACCGAGTCACCGTCCACTGGGCTCAGCGAGAAAACGCGATTTCGGCGCTTCTGAGGGCCGAAAACGCGATATCGGCCGATTTTCGATCTGTCAGCAGATTCGGTTTCTGGGCAGTTTACATGTCGAACTGCACGGTAGAAACGATAAAACAGCTCCTCCGTGCAGTTTTCATACCGAGTCACCGTCCACTGGGCTCAGCGAGAAAACGCGATTTCGGCGCTTCTGAGGGCCGAAAACGCGATATCGGCCGATTTGCGATCTGTCAGCAGATTCGGTTTCTGGGCAGTTTACATGTCGAACTGCACGGTAGAAACGATAAAACAGCTCCTCCGTGCAGTTTTCATACCGAGTCACCGTCCACTGGGCTCAGCGAGAAAACGCGATTTCGGCGCTTCTGAGGGCCGAAAACGCGATATCGGCCGATTTTCGATCTGTCAGCAGATTCGGTTTCTGGGCAGTTTACATGTCGAACTGCACGGTAGAAACGATAAAACAGCTCCTCCGTGCAGTTTTCATACCGAGTCACCGTCCACTGGGCTCAGCGAGAAAACGCGATTTCGGCGCTTCTGAGGGCCGAAAACGCGATATCGGCCGATTTGCGATCTGTCAGCAGATTCGGTTTCTGGGCAGTTTACATGTCGAACTGCACGGTAGAAACGATAAAACAGCTCCTCCGTGCAGTTTTCATACCGAGTCACCGTCCACTGGGCTCAGCGAGAAAACGCGATTTCGGCGCTTCTGAGGGCCGAAAACGCGATATCGGCCGATTTTCGATCTGTCAGCAGATTCGGTTTCTGGGCAGTTTACATGTCGAACTGCACGGTAGAAACGATAAAACAGCTCCTCCGTGCAGTTTTCATACCGAGTCACCGTCCACTGGGCTCAGCGAGAAAACGCGATTTCGGCGCTTCTGAGGGCCGAAAACGCGATATCGGCCGATTTGCGATCTGTCAGCAGATTCGGTTTCTGGGCAGTTTACATGTCGAACTGCACGGTAGAAACGATAAAACAGCTCCTCCGTGCAGTTTTCATACCGAGTCACCGTCCACTGGGCTCAGCGAGAAAACGCGATTTCGGCGCTTCTGAGGGCCGAAAACGCGATATCGGCCGATTTGCGATCTGTCAGCAGATTCGGTTTCTGGGCAGTTTACATGTCGAACTGCACGGTAGAAACGATAAAACAGCTCCTCCGTGCAGTTTTCATACCGAGTCACCGTCCACTGGGCTCAGCGAGAAAACGCGATTTCGGCGCTTCTGAGGGCCGAAAACGCGATATCGGCCGATTTTCGATCTGTCAGCAGATTCGGTTTCTGGGCAGTTTACATGTCGAACTGCACGGTAGAAACGATAAAACAGCTCCTCCGTGCAGTTTTCATACCGAGTCACCGTCCACTGGGCTCAGCGAGAAAACGCGATTTCGGCGCTTCTGAGGGCCGAAAACGCGATATCGGCCGATTTGCGATCTGTCAGCAGATTCGGTTTCTGGGCAGTTTACATGTCGAACTGCACGGTAGAAACGATAAAACAGCTCCTCCGTGCAGTTTTCATACCGAGTCACCGTCCACTGGGCTCAGCGAGAAAACGCGATTTCGGCGCTTCTGAGGGCCGAAAACGCGATATCGGCCGATTTGCGATCTGTCAGCAGATTCGGTTTCTGGGCAGTTTACATGTCGAACTGCACGGTAGAAACGATAAAACAGCTCCTCCGTGCAGTTTTCATACCGAGTCACCGTCCACTGGGCTCAGCGAGAAAACGCGATTTCGGCGCTTCTGAGGGCCGAAAACGCGATATCGGCCGATTTTCGATCTGTCAGCAGATTCGGTTTCTGGGCAGTTTACATGTCGAACTGCACGGTAGAAACGATAAAACAGCTCCTCCGTGCAGTTTTCATACCGAGTCACCGTCCACTGGGCTCAGCGAGAAAACGCGATTTCGGCGCTTCTGAGGGCCGAAAACGCGATATCGGCCGATTTTCGATCTGTCAGCAGATTCGGTTTCTGGGCAGTTTACATGTCGAACTGCACGGTAGAAACGATAAAACAGCTCCTCCGTGCAGTTTTCATACCGAGTCACCGTCCACTGGGCTCAGCGAGAAAACGCGATTTCGGCGCTTCTGAGGGCCGAAAACGCGATATCGGCCGATTTTCGATCTGTCAGCAGATTCGGTTTCTGGGCAGTTTACATGTCGAACTGCACGGTAGAAACGATAAAACAGCTCCTCCGTGCAGTTTTCATACCGAGTCACCGTCCACTGGGCTCAGCGAGAAAACGCGATTTCGGCGCTTCTGAGGGCCGAAAACGCGATATCGGCCGATTTGCGATCTGTCAGCAGATTCGGTTTCTGGGCAGTTTACATGTCGAACTGCACGGTAGAAACGATAAAACAGCTCCTCCGTGCAGTTTTCATACCGAGTCACCGTCCACTGGGCTCAGCGAGAAAACGCGATTTCGGCGCTTCTGAGGGCCGAAAACGCGATATCGGCCGATTTTCGATCTGTCAGCAGATTCGGTTTCTGGGCAGTTTACATGTCGAACTGCACGGTAGAAACGATAAAACAGCTCCTCCGTGCAGTTTTCATACCGAGTCACCGTCCACTGGGCTCAGCGAGAAAACGCGATTTCGGCGCTTCTGAGGGCCGAAAACGCGATATCGGCCGATTTGCGATCTGTCAGCAGATTCGGTTTCTGGGCAGTTTACATGTCGAACTGCACGGTAGAAACGATAAAACAGCTCCTCCGTGCAGTTTTCATACCGAGTCACCGTCCACTGGGCTCAGCGAGAAAACGCGATTTCGGCGCTTCTGAGGGCCGAAAACGCGATATCGGCCGATTTGCGATCTGTCAGCAGATTCGGTTTCTGGGCAGTTTACATGTCGAACTGCACGGTAGAAACGATAAAACAGCTCCTCCGTGCAGTTTTCATACCGAGTCACCGTCCACTGGGCTCAGCGAGAAAACGCGATTTCGGCGCTTCTGAGGGCCGAAAACGCGATATCGGCCGATTTGCGATCTGTCAGCAGATTCGGTTTCTGGGCAGTTTACATGTCGAACTGCACGGTAGAAACGATAAAACAGCTCCTCCGTGCAGTTTTCATACCGAGTCACCGTCCACTGGGCTCAGCGAGAAAACGCGATTTCGGCGCTTCTGAGGGCCGAAAACGCGATATCGGCCGATTTTCGATCTGTCAGCAGATTCGGTTTCTGGGCAGTTTACATGTCGAACTGCACGGTAGAAACGATAAAACAGCTCCTCCGTGCAGTTTTCATACCGAGTCACCGTCCACTGGGCTCAGCGAGAAAACGCGATTTCGGCGCTTCTGAGGGCCGAAAACGCGATATCGGCCGATTTGCGATCTGTCAGCAGATTCGGTTTCTGGGCAGTTTACATGTCGAACTGCACGGTAGAAACGATAAAACAGCTCCTCCGTGCAGTTTTCATACCGAGTCACCGTCCACTGGGCTCAGCGAGAAAACGCGATTTCGGCGCTTCTGAGGGCCGAAAACGCGATATCGGCCGATTTGCGATCTGTCAGCAGATTCGGTTTCTGGGCAGTTTACATGTCGAACTGCACGGTAGAAACGATAAAACAGCTCCTCCGTGCAGTTTTCATACCGAGTCACCGTCCACTGGGCTCAGCGAGAAAACGCGATTTCGGCGCTTCTGAGGGCCGAAAACGCGATATCGGCCGATTTGCGATCTGTCAGCAGATTCGGTTTCTGGGCAGTTTACATGTCGAACTGCACGGTAGAAACGATAAAACAGCTCCTCCGTGCAGTTTTCATACCGAGTCACCGTCCACTGGGCTCAGCGAGAAAACGCGATTTCGGCGCTTCTGAGGGCCGAAAACGCGATATCGGCCGATTTGCGATCTGTCAGCAGATTCGGTTTCTGGGCAGTTTACATGTCGAACTGCACGGTAGAAACGATAAAACAGCTCCTCCGTGCAGTTTTCATACCGAGTCACCGTCCACTGGGCTCAGCGAGAAAACGCGATTTCGGCGCTTCTGAGGGCCGAAAACGCGATATCGGCCGATTTGCGATCTGTCAGCAGATTCGGTTTCTGGGCAGTTTACATGTCGAACTGCACGGTAGAAACGATAAAACAGCTCCTCCGTGCAGTTTTCATACCGAGTCACCGTCCACTGGGCTCAGCGAGAAAACGCGATTTCGGCGCTTCTGAGGGCCGAAAACGCGATATCGGCCGATTTGCGATCTGTCAGCAGATTCGGTTTCTGGGCAGTTTACATGTCGAACTGCACGGTAGAAACGATAAAACAGCTCCTCCGTGCAGTTTTCATACCGAGTCACCGTCCACTGGGCTCAGCGAGAAAACGCGATTTCGGCGCTTCTGAGGGCCGAAAACGCGATATCGGCCGATTTTCGATCTGTCAGCAGATTCGGTTTCTGGGCAGTTTACATGTCGAACTGCACGGTAGAAACGATAAAACAGCTCCTCCGTGCAGTTTTCATACCGAGTCACCGTCCACTGGGCTCAGCGAGAAAACGCGATTTCGGCGCTTCTGAGGGCCGAAAACGCGATATCGGCCGATTTGCGATCTGTCAGCAGATTCGGTTTCTGGGCAGTTTACATGTCGAACTGCACGGTAGAAACGATAAAACAGCTCCTCCGTGCAGTTTTCATACCGAGTCACCGTCCACTGGGCTCAGCGAGAAAACGCGATTTCGGCGCTTCTGAGGGCCGAAAACGCGATATCGGCCGATTTTCGATCTGTCAGCAGATTCGGTTTCTGGGCAGTTTACATGTCGAACTGCACGGTAGAAACGATAAAACAGCTCCTCCGTGCAGTTTTCATACCGAGTCACCGTCCACTGGGCTCAGCGAGAAAACGCGATTTCGGCGCTTGAGGGCCGAAAACGCGATATCGGCCGATTTGCGATCTGTCAGCAGATTCGGTTTCTGGGCAGTTTACATGTCGAACTGCACGGTAGAAACGATAAAACAGCTCCTCCGTGCAGTTTTCATACCGAGTCACCGTCCACTGGGCTCAGCGAGAAAACGCGATTTCGGCGCTTCTGAGGGCCGAAAACGCGATATCGGCCGATTTTCGATCTGTCAGCAGATTCGGTTTCTGGGCAGTTTACATGTCGAACTGCACGGTAGAAACGATAAAACAGCTCCTCCGTGCAGTTTTCATACCGAGTCACCGTCCACTGGGCTCAGCGAGAAAACGCGATTTCGGCGCTTCTGAGGGCCGAAAACGCGATATCGGCCGATTTTCGATCTGTCAGCAGATTCGGTTTCTGGGCAGTTTACATGTCGAACTGCACGGTAGAAACGATAAAACAGCTCCTCCGTGCAGTTTTCATACCGAGTCACCGTCCACTGGGCTCAGCGAGAAAACGCGATTTCGGCGCTTCTGAGGGCCGAAAACGCGATATCGGCCGATTTGCGATCTGTCAGCAGATTCGGTTTCTGGGCAGTTTACATGTCGAACTGCACGGTAGAAACGATAAAACAGCTCCTCCGTGCAGTTTTCATACCGAGTCACCGTCCACTGGGCTCAGCGAGAAAACGCGATTTCGGCGCTTCTGAGGGCCGAAAACGCGATATCGGCCGATTTTCGATCTGTCAGCAGATTCGGTTTCTGGGCAGTTTACATGTCGAACTGCACGGTAGAAACGATAAAACAGCTCCTCCGTGCAGTTTTCATACCGAGTCACCGTCCACTGGGCTCAGCGAGAAAACGCGATTTCGGCGCTTCTGAGGGCCGAAAACGCGATATCGGCCGATTTGCGATCTGTCAGCAGATTCGGTTTCTGGGCAGTTTACATGTCGAACTGCACGGTAGAAACGATAAAACAGCTCCTCCGTGCAGTTTTCATACCGAGTCACCGTCCACTGGGCTCAGCGAGAAAACGCGATTTCGGCGCTTCTGAGGGCCGAAAACGCGATATCGGCCGATTTTCGATCTGTCAGCAGATTCGGTTTCTGGGCAGTTTACATGTCGAACTGCACGGTAGAAACGATAAAACAGCTCCTCCGTGCAGTTTTCATACCGAGTCACCGTCCACTGGGCTCAGCGAGAAAACGCGATTTCGGCGCTTCTGAGGGCCGAAAACGCGATATCGGCCGATTTGCGATCTGTCAGCAGATTCGGTTTCTGGGCAGTTTACATGTCGAACTGCACGGTAGAAACGATAAAACAGCTCCTCCGTGCAGTTTTCATACCGAGTCACCGTCCACTGGGCTCAGCGAGAAAACGCGATTTCGGCGCTTCTGAGGGCCGAAAACGCGATATCGGCCGATTTGCGATCTGTCAGCAGATTCGGTTTCTGGGCAGTTTACATGTCGAACTGCACGGTAGAAACGATAAAACAGCTCCTCCGTGCAGTTTTCATACCGAGTCACCGTCCACTGGGCTCAGCGAGAAAACGCGATTTCGGCGCTTCTGAGGGCCGAAAACGCGATATCGGCCGATTTGCGATCTGTCAGCAGATTCGGTTTCTGGGCAGTTTACATGTCGAACTGCACGGTAGAAACGATAAAACAGCTCCTCCGTGCAGTTTTCATACCGAGTCACCGTCCACTGGGCTCAGCGAGAAAACGCGATTTCGGCGCTTCTGAGGGCCGAAAACGCGATATCGGCCGATTTGCGATCTGTCAGCAGATTCGGTTTCTGGGCAGTTTACATGTCGAACTGCACGGTAGAAACGATAAAACAGCTCCTCCGTGCAGTTTTCATACCGAGTCACCGTCCACTGGGCTCAGCGAGAAAACGCGATTTCGGCGCTTCTGAGGGCCGAAAACGCGATATCGGCCGATTTTCGATCTGTCAGCAGATTCGGTTTCTGGGCAGTTTACATGTCGAACTGCACGGTAGAAACGATAAAACAGCTCCTCCGTGCAGTTTTCATACCGAGTCACCGTCCACTGGGCTCAGCGAGAAAACGCGATTTCGGCGCTTCTGAGGGCCGAAAACGCGATATCGGCCGATTTGCGATCTGTCAGCAGATTCGGTTTCTGGGCAGTTTACATGTCGAACTGCACGGTAGAAACGATAAAACAGCTCCTCCGTGCAGTTTTCATACCGAGTCACCGTCCACTGGGCTCAGCGAGAAAACGCGATTTCGGCGCTTCTGAGGGCCGAAAACGCGATATCGGCCGATTTTCGATCTGTCAGCAGATTCGGTTTCTGGGCAGTTTACATGTCGAACTGCACGGTAGAAACGATAAAACAGCTCCTCCGTGCAGTTTTCATACCGAGTCACCGTCCACTGGGCTCAGCGAGAAAACGCGATTTCGGCGCTTCTGAGGGCCGAAAACGCGATATCGGCCGATTTGCGATCTGTCAGCAGATTCGGTTTCTGGGCAGTTTACATGTCGAACTGCACGGTAGAAACGATAAAACAGCTCCTCCGTGCAGTTTTCATACCGAGTCACCGTCCACTGGCTCAGCGAGAAAACGCGATTTCGGCGCTTCTGAGGGCCGAAAACGCGATATCGGCCGATTTGCGATCTGTCAGCAGATTCGGTTTCTGGGCAGTTTACATGTCGAACTGCACGGTAGAAACGATAAAACAGCTCCTCCGTGCAGTTTTCATACCGAGTCACCGTCCACTGGGCTCAGCGAGAAAACGCGATTTCGGCGCTTCTGAGGGCCGAAAACGCGATATCGGCCGATTTGCGATCTGTCAGCAGATTCGGTTTCTGGGCAGTTTACATGTCGAACTGCACGGTAGAAACGATAAAACAGCTCCTCCGTGCAGTTTTCATACCGAGTCACCGTCCACTGGGCTCAGCGAGAAAACGCGATTTCGGCGCTTCTGAGGGCCGAAAACGCGATATCGGCCGATTTTCGATCTGTCAGCAGATTCGGTTTCTGGGCAGTTTACATGTCGAACTGCACGGTAGAAACGATAAAACAGCTCCTCCGTGCAGTTTTCATACCGAGTCACCGTCCACTGGGCTCAGCGAGAAAACGCGATTTCGGCGCTTCTGAGGGCCGAAAACGCGATATCGGCCGATTTGCGATCTGTCAGCAGATTCGGTTTCTGGGCAGTTTACATGTCGAACTGCACGGTAGAAACGATAAAACAGCTCCTCCGTGCAGTTTTCATACCGAGTCACCGTCCACTGGGCTCAGCGAGAAAACGCGATTTCGGCGCTTCTGAGGGCCGAAAACGCGATATCGGCCGATTTTCGATCTGTCAGCAGATTCGGTTTCTGGGCAGTTTACATGTCGAACTGCACGGTAGAAACGATAAAACAGCTCCTCCGTGCAGTTTTCATACCGAGTCACCGTCCACTGGGCTCAGCGAGAAAACGCGATTTCGGCGCTTCTGAGGGCCGAAAACGCGATATCGGCCGATTTGCGATCTGTCAGCAGATTCGGTTTCTGGGCAGTTTACATGTCGAACTGCACGGTAGAAACGATAAAACAGCTCCTCCGTGCAGTTTTCATACCGAGTCACCGTCCACTGGGCTCAGCGAGAAAACGCGATTTCGGCGCTTCTGAGGGCCGAAAACGCGATATCGGCCGATTTGCGATCTGTCAGCAGATTCGGTTTCTGGGCAGTTTACATGTCGAACTGCACGGTAGAAACGATAAAACAGCTCCTCCGTGCAGTTTTCATACCGAGTCACCGTCCACTGGGCTCAGCGAGAAAACGCGATTTCGGCGCTTCTGAGGGCCGAAAACGCGATATCGGCCGATTTTCGATCTGTCAGCAGATTCGGTTTCTGGGCAGTTTACATGTCGAACTGCACGGTAGAAACGATAAAACAGCTCCTCCGTGCAGTTTTCATACCGAGTCACCGTCCACTGGGCTCAGCGAGAAAACGCGATTTCGGCGCTTCTGAGGGCCGAAAACGCGATATCGGCCGATTTTCGATCTGTCAGCAGATTCGGTTTCTGGGCAGTTTACATGTCGAACTGCACGGTAGAAACGATAAAACAGCTCCTCCGTGCAGTTTTCATACCGAGTCACCGTCCACTGGGCTCAGCGAGAAAACGCGATTTCGGCGCTTCTGAGGGCCGAAAACGCGATATCGGCCGATTTGCGATCTGTCAGCAGATTCGGTTTCTGGGCAGTTTACATGTCGAACTGCACGGTAGAAACGATAAAACAGCTCCTCCGTGCAGTTTTCATACCGAGTCACCGTCCACTGGGCTCAGCGAGAAAACGCGATTTCGGCGCTTCTGAGGGCCGAAAACGCGATATCGGCCGATTTGCGATCTGTCAGCAGATTCGGTTTCTGGGCAGTTTACATGTCGAACTGCACGGTAGAAACGATAAAACAGCTCCTCCGTGCAGTTTTCATACCGAGTCACCGTCCACTGGGCTCAGCGAGAAAACGCGATTTCGGCGCTTCTGAGGGCCGAAAACGCGATATCGGCCGATTTGCGATCTGTCAGCAGATTCGGTTTCTGGGCAGTTTACATGTCGAACTGCACGGTAGAAACGATAAAACAGCTCCTCCGTGCAGTTTTCATACCGAGTCACCGTCCACTGGGCTCAGCGAGAAAACGCGATTTCGGCGCTTCTGAGGGCCGAAAACGCGATATCGGCCGATTTGCGATCTGTCAGCAGATTCGGTTTCTGGGCAGTTTACATGTCGAACTGCACGGTAGAAACGATAAAACAGCTCCTCCGTGCAGTTTTCATACCGAGTCACCGTCCACTGGGCTCAGCGAGAAAACGCGATTTCGGCGCTTCTGAGGGCCGAAAACGCGATATCGGCCGATTTTCGATCTGTCAGCAGATTCGGTTTCTGGGCAGTTTACATGTCGAACTGCACGGTAGAAACGATAAAACAGCTCCTCCGTGCAGTTTTCATACCGAGTCACCGTCCACTGGGCTCAGCGAGAAAACGCGATTTCGGCGCTTCTGAGGGCCGAAAACGCGATATCGGCCGATTTTCGATCTGTCAGCAGATTCGGTTTCTGGGCAGTTTACATGTCGAACTGCACGGTAGAAACGATAAAACAGCTCCTCCGTGCAGTTTTCATACCGAGTCACCGTCCACTGGGCTCAGCGAGAAAACGCGATTTCGGCGCTTCTGAGGGCCGAAAACGCGATATCGGCCGATTTGCGATCTGTCAGCAGATTCGGTTTCTGGGCAGTTTACATGTCGAACTGCACGGTAGAAACGATAAAACAGCTCCTCCGTGCAGTTTTCATACCGAGTCACCGTCCACTGGGCTCAGCGAGAAAACGCGATTTCGGCGCTTCTGAGGGCCGAAAACGCGATATCGGCCGATTTGCGATCTGTCAGCAGATTCGGTTTCTGGGCAGTTTACATGTCGAACTGCACGGTAGAAACGATAAAACAGCTCCTCCGTGCAGTTTTCATACCGAGTCACCGTCCACTGGGCTCAGCGAGAAAACGCGATTTCGGCGCTTCTGAGGGCCGAAAACGCGATATCGGCCGATTTGCGATCTGTCAGCAGATTCGGTTTCTGGGCAGTTTACATGTCGAACTGCACGGTAGAAACGATAAAACAGCTCCTCCGTGCAGTTTTCATACCGAGTCACCGTCCACTGGGCTCAGCGAGAAAACGCGATTTCGGCGCTTCTGAGGGCCGAAAACGCGATATCGGCCGATTTTCGATCTGTCAGCAGATTCGGTTTCTGGGCAGTTTACATGTCGAACTGCACGGTAGAAACGATAAAACAGCTCCTCCGTGCAGTTTTCATACCGAGTCACCGTCCACTGGGCTCAGCGAGAAAACGCGATTTCGGCGCTTCTGAGGGCCGAAAACGCGATATCGGCCGATTTGCGATCTGTCAGCAGATTCGGTTTCTGGGCAGTTTACATGTCGAACTGCACGGTAGAAACGATAAAACAGCTCCTCCGTGCAGTTTTCATACCGAGTCACCGTCCACTGGGCTCAGCGAGAAAACGCGATTTCGGCGCTTCTGAGGGCCGAAAACGCGATATCGGCCGATTTTCGATCTGTCAGCAGATTCGGTTTCTGGGCAGTTTACATGTCGAACTGCACGGTAGAAACGATAAAACAGCTCCTCCGTGCAGTTTTCATACCGAGTCACCGTCCACTGGGCTCAGCGAGAAAACGCGATTTCGGCGCTTCTGAGGGCCGAAAACGCGATATCGGCCGATTTGCGATCTGTCAGCAGATTCGGTTTCTGGGCAGTTTACATGTCGAACTGCACGGTAGAAACGATAAAACAGCTCCTCCGTGCAGTTTTCATACCGAGTCACCGTCCACTGGGCTCAGCGAGAAAACGCGATTTCGGCGCTTCTGAGGGCCGAAAACGCGATATCGGCCGATTTTCGATCTGTCAGCAGATTCGGTTTCTGGGCAGTTTACATGTCGAACTGCACGGTAGAAACGATAAAACAGCTCCTCCGTGCAGTTTTCATACCGAGTCACCGTCCACTGGGCTCAGCGAGAAAACGCGATTTCGGCGCTTCTGAGGGCCGAAAACGCGATATCGGCCGATTTGCGATCTGTCAGCAGATTCGGTTTCTGGGCAGTTTACATGTCGAACTGCACGGTAGAAACGATAAAACAGCTCCTCCGTGCAGTTTTCATACCGAGTCACCGTCCACTGGGCTCAGCGAGAAAACGCGATTTCGGCGCTTCTGAGGGCCGAAAACGCGATATCGGCCGATTTTCGATCTGTCAGCAGATTCGGTTTCTGGGCAGTTTACATGTCGAACTGCACGGTAGAAACGATAAAACAGCTCCTCCGTGCAGTTTTCATACCGAGTCACCGTCCACTGGGCTCAGCGAGAAAACGCGATTTCGGCGCTTCTGAGGGCCGAAAACGCGATATCGGCCGATTTGCGATCTGTCAGCAGATTCGGTTTCTGGGCAGTTTACATGTCGAACTGCACGGTAGAAACGATAAAACAGCTCCTCCGTGCAGTTTTCATACCGAGTCACCGTCCACTGGGCTCAGCGAGAAAACGCGATTTCGGCGCTTCTGAGGGCCGAAAACGCGATATCGGCCGATTTTCGATCTGTCAGCAGATTCGGTTTCTGGGCAGTTTACATGTCGAACTGCACGGTAGAAACGATAAAACAGCTCCTCCGTGCAGTTTTCATACCGAGTCACCGTCCACTGGGCTCAGCGAGAAAACGCGATTTCGGCGCTTCTGAGGGCCGAAAACGCGATATCGGCCGATTTGCGATCTGTCAGCAGATTCGGTTTCTGGGCAGTTTACATGTCGAACTGCACGGTAGAAACGATAAAACAGCTCCTCCGTGCAGTTTTCATACCGAGTCACCGTCCACTGGGCTCAGCGAGAAAACGCGATTTCGGCGCTTCTGAGGGCCGAAAACGCGATATCGGCCGATTTGCGATCTGTCAGCAGATTCGGTTTCTGGGCAGTTTACATGTCGAACTGCACGGTAGAAACGATAAAACAGCTCCTCCGTGCAGTTTTCATACCGAGTCACCGTCCACTGGGCTCAGCGAGAAAACGCGATTTCGGCGCTTCTGAGGGCCGAAAACGCGATATCGGCCGATTTTCGATCTGTCAGCAGATTCGGTTTCTGGGCAGTTTACATGTCGAACTGCACGGTAGAAACGATAAAACAGCTCCTCCGTGCAGTTTTCATACCGAGTCACCGTCCACTGGGCTCAGCGAGAAAACGCGATTTCGGCGCTTCTGAGGGCCGAAAACGCGATATCGGCCGATTTTCGATCTGTCAGCAGATTCGGTTTCTGGGCAGTTTACATGTCGAACTGCACGGTAGAAACGATAAAACAGCTCCTCCGTGCAGTTTTCATACCGAGTCACCGTCCACTGGGCTCAGCGAGAAAACGCGATTTCGGCGCTTCTGAGGGCCGAAAACGCGATATCGGCCGATTTGCGATCTGTCAGCAGATTCGGTTTCTGGGCAGTTTACATGTCGAACTGCACGGTAGAAACGATAAAACAGCTCCTCCGTGCAGTTTTCATACCGAGTCACCGTCCACTGGGCTCAGCGAGAAAACGCGATTTCGGCGCTTCTGAGGGCCGAAAACGCGATATCGGCCGATTTGCGATCTGTCAGCAGATTCGGTTTCTGGGCAGTTTACATGTCGAACTGCACGGTAGAAACGATAAAACAGCTCCTCCGTGCAGTTTTCATACCGAGTCACCGTCCACTGGGCTCAGCGAGAAAACGCGATTTCGGCGCTTCTGAGGGCCGAAAACGCGATATCGGCCGATTTGCGATCTGTCAGCAGATTCGGTTTCTGGGCAGTTTACATGTCGAACTGCACGGTAGAAACGATAAAACAGCTCCTCCGTGCAGTTTTCATACCGAGTCACCGTCCACTGGGCTCAGCGAGAAAACGCGATTTCGGCGCTTCTGAGGGCCGAAAACGCGATATCGGCCGATTTGCGATCTGTCAGCAGATTCGGTTTCTGGGCAGTTTACATGTCGAACTGCACGGTAGAAACGATAAAACAGCTCCTCCGTGCAGTTTTCATACCGAGTCACCGTCCACTGGGCTCAGCGAGAAAACGCGATTTCGGCGCTTCTGAGGGCCGAAAACGCGATATCGGCCGATTTTCGATCTGTCAGCAGATTCGGTTTCTGGGCAGTTTACATGTCGAACTGCACGGTAGAAACGATAAAACAGCTCCTCCGTGCAGTTTTCATACCGAGTCACCGTCCACTGGGCTCAGCGAGAAAACGCGATTTCGGCGCTTCTGAGGGCCGAAAACGCGATATCGGCCGATTTTCGATCTGTCAGCAGATTCGGTTTCTGGGCAGTTTACATGTCGAACTGCACGGTAGAAACGATAAAACAGCTCCTCCGTGCAGTTTTCATACCGAGTCACCGTCCACTGGGCTCAGCGAGAAAACGCGATTTCGGCGCTTCTGAGGGCCGAAAACGCGATATCGGCCGATTTGCGATCTGTCAGCAGATTCGGTTTCTGGGCAGTTTACATGTCGAACTGCACGGTAGAAACGATAAAACAGCTCCTCCGTGCAGTTTTCATACCGAGTCACCGTCCACTGGGCTCAGCGAGAAAACGCGATTTCGGCGCTTCTGAGGGCCGAAAACGCGATATCGGCCGATTTGCGATCTGTCAGCAGATTCGGTTTCTGGGCAGTTTACATGTCGAACTGCACGGTAGAAACGATAAAACAGCTCCTCCGTGCAGTTTTCATACCGAGTCACCGTCCACTGGGCTCAGCGAGAAAACGCGATTTCGGCGCTTCTGAGGGCCGAAAACGCGATATCGGCCGATTTGCGATCTGTCAGCAGATTCGGTTTCTGGGCAGTTTACATGTCGAACTGCACGGTAGAAACGATAAAACAGCTCCTCCGTGCAGTTTTCATACCGAGTCACCGTCCACTGGGCTCAGCGAGAAAACGCGATTTCGGCGCTTCTGAGGGCCGAAAACGCGATATCGGCCGATTTTCGATCTGTCAGCAGATTCGGTTTCTGGGCAGTTTACATGTCGAACTGCACGGTAGAAACGATAAAACAGCTCCTCCGTGCAGTTTTCATACCGAGTCACCGTCCACTGGGCTCAGCGAGAAAACGCGATTTCGGCGCTTCTGAGGGCCGAAAACGCGATATCGGCCGATTTGCGATCTGTCAGCAGATTCGGTTTCTGGGCAGTTTACATGTCGAACTGCACGGTAGAAACGATAAAACAGCTCCTCCGTGCAGTTTTCATACCGAGTCACCGTCCACTGGGCTCAGCGAGAAAACGCGATTTCGGCGCTTCTGAGGGCCGAAAACGCGATATCGGCCGATTTGCGATCTGTCAGCAGATTCGGTTTCTGGGCAGTTTACATGTCGAACTGCACGGTAGAAACGATAAAACAGCTCCTCCGTGCAGTTTTCATACCGAGTCACCGTCCACTGGGCTCAGCGAGAAAACGCGATTTCGGCGCTTCTGAGGGCCGAAAACGCGATATCGGCCGATTTTCGATCTGTCAGCAGATTCGGTTTCTGGGCAGTTTACATGTCGAACTGCACGGTAGAAACGATAAAACAGCTCCTCCGTGCAGTTTTCATACCGAGTCACCGTCCACTGGGCTCAGCGAGAAAACGCGATTTCGGCGCTTCTGAGGGCCGAAAACGCGATATCGGCCGATTTGCGATCTGTCAGCAGATTCGGTTTCTGGGCAGTTTACATGTCGAACTGCACGGTAGAAACGATAAAACAGCTCCTCCGTGCAGTTTTCATACCGAGTCACCGTCCACTGGGCTCAGCGAGAAAACGCGATTTCGGCGCTTCTGAGGGCCGAAAACGCGATATCGGCCGATTTGCGATCTGTCAGCAGATTCGGTTTCTGGGCAGTTTACATGTCGAACTGCACGGTAGAAACGATAAAACAGCTCCTCCGTGCAGTTTTCATACCGAGTCACCGTCCACTGGGCTCAGCGAGAAAACGCGATTTCGGCGCTTCTGAGGGCCGAAAACGCGATATCGGCCGATTTTCGATCTGTCAGCAGATTCGGTTTCTGGGCAGTTTACATGTCGAACTGCACGGTAGAAACGATAAAACAGCTCCTCCGTGCAGTTTTCATACCGAGTCACCGTCCACTGGGCTCAGCGAGAAAACGCGATTTCGGCGCTTCTGAGGGCCGAAAACGCGATATCGGCCGATTTTCGATCTGTCAGCAGATTCGGTTTCTGGGCAGTTTACATGTCGAACTGCACGGTAGAAACGATAAAACAGCTCCTCCGTGCAGTTTTCATACCGAGTCACCGTCCACTGGGCTCAGCGAGAAAACGCGATTTCGGCGCTTCTGAGGGCCGAAAACGCGATATCGGCCGATTTTCGATCTGTCAGCAGATTCGGTTTCTGGGCAGTTTACATGTCGAACTGCACGGTAGAAACGATAAAACAGCTCCTCCGTGCAGTTTTCATACCGAGTCACCGTCCACTGGGCTCAGCGAGAAAACGCGATTTCGGCGCTTCTGAGGGCCGAAAACGCGATATCGGCCGATTTGCGATCTGTCAGCAGATTCGGTTTCTGGGCAGTTTACATGTCGAACTGCACGGTAGAAACGATAAAACAGCTCCTCCGTGCAGTTTTCATACCGAGTCACCGTCCACTGGGCTCAGCGAGAAAACGCGATTTCGGCGCTTCTGAGGGCCGAAAACGCGATATCGGCCGATTTGCGATCTGTCAGCAGATTCGGTTTCTGGGCAGTTTACATGTCGAACTGCACGGTAGAAACGATAAAACAGCTCCTCCGTGCAGTTTTCATACCGAGTCACCGTCCACTGGGCTCAGCGAGAAAACGCGATTTCGGCGCTTCTGAGGGCCGAAAACGCGATATCGGCCGATTTTCGATCTGTCAGCAGATTCGGTTTCTGGGCAGTTTACATGTCGAACTGCACGGTAGAAACGATAAAACAGCTCCTCCGTGCAGTTTTCATACCGAGTCACCGTCCACTGGGCTCAGCGAGAAAACGCGATTTCGGCGCTTCTGAGGGCCGAAAACGCGATATCGGCCGATTTGCGATCTGTCAGCAGATTCGGTTTCTGGGCAGTTTACATGTCGAACTGCACGGTAGAAACGATAAAACAGCTCCTCCGTGCAGTTTTCATACCGAGTCACCGTCCACTGGGCTCAGCGAGAAAACGCGATTTCGGCGCTCTGAGGGCCGAAAACGCGATATCGGCCGATTTTCGATCTGTCAGCAGATTCGGTTTCTGGGCAGTTTACATGTCGAACTGCACGGTAGAAACGATAAAACAGCTCCTCCGTGCAGTTTTCATACCGAGTCACCGTCCACTGGGCTCAGCGAGAAAACGCGATTTCGGCGCTTCTGAGGGCCGAAAACGCGATATCGGCCGATTTGCGATCTGTCAGCAGATTCGGTTTCTGGGCAGTTTACATGTCGAACTGCACGGTAGAAACGATAAAACAGCTCCTCCGTGCAGTTTTCATACCGAGTCACCGTCCACTGGGCTCAGCGAGAAAACGCGATTTCGGCGCTTCTGAGGGCCGAAAACGCGATATCGGCCGATTTTCGATCTGTCAGCAGATTCGGTTTCTGGGCAGTTTACATGTCGAACTGCACGGTAGAAACGATAAAACAGCTCCTCCGTGCAGTTTTCATACCGAGTCACCGTCCACTGGGCTCAGCGAGAAAACGCGATTTCGGCGCTTCTGAGGGCCGAAAACGCGATATCGGCCGATTTGCGATCTGTCAGCAGATTCGGTTTCTGGGCAGTTTACATGTCGAACTGCACGGTAGAAACGATAAAACAGCTCCTCCGTGCAGTTTTCATACCGAGTCACCGTCCACTGGGCTCAGCGAGAAAACGCGATTTCGGCGCTTCTGAGGGCCGAAAACGCGATATCGGCCGATTTGCGATCTGTCAGCAGATTCGGTTTCTGGGCAGTTTACATGTCGAACTGCACGGTAGAAACGATAAAACAGCTCCTCCGTGCAGTTTTCATACCGAGTCACCGTCCACTGGGCTCAGCGAGAAAACGCGATTTCGGCGCTTCTGAGGGCCGAAAACGCGATATCGGCCGATTTGCGATCTGTCAGCAGATTCGGTTTCTGGGCAGTTTACATGTCGAACTGCACGGTAGAAACGATAAAACAGCTCCTCCGTGCAGTTTTCATACCGAGTCACCGTCCACTGGGCTCAGCGAGAAAACGCGATTTCGGCGCTTCTGAGGGCCGAAAACGCGATATCGGCCGATTTGCGATCTGTCAGCAGATTCGGTTTCTGGGCAGTTTACATGTCGAACTGCACGGTAGAAACGATAAAACAGCTCCTCCGTGCAGTTTTCATACCGAGTCACCGTCCACTGGGCTCAGCGAGAAAACGCGATTTCGGCGCTTCTGAGGGCCGAAAACGCGATATCGGCCGATTTTCGATCTGTCAGCAGATTCGGTTTCTGGGCAGTTTACATGTCGAACTGCACGGTAGAAACGATAAAACAGCTCCTCCGTGCAGTTTTCATACCGAGTCACCGTCCACTGGGCTCAGCGAGAAAACGCGATTTCGGCGCTTCTGAGGGCCGAAAACGCGATATCGGCCGATTTGCGATCTGTCAGCAGATTCGGTTTCTGGGCAGTTTACATGTCGAACTGCACGGTAGAAACGATAAAACAGCTCCTCCGTGCAGTTTTCATACCGAGTCACCGTCCACTGGGCTCAGCGAGAAAACGCGATTTCGGCGCTTCTGAGGGCCGAAAACGCGATATCGGCCGATTTGCGATCTGTCAGCAGATTCGGTTTCTGGGCAGTTTACATGTCGAACTGCACGGTAGAAACGATAAAACAGCTCCTCCGTGCAGTTTTCATACCGAGTCACCGTCCACTGGGCTCAGCGAGAAAACGCGATTTCGGCGCTTCTGAGGGCCGAAAACGCGATATCGGCCGATTTGCGATCTGTCAGCAGATTCGGTTTCTGGGCAGTTTACATGTCGAACTGCACGGTAGAAACGATAAAACAGCTCCTCCGTGCAGTTTTCATACCGAGTCACCGTCCACTGGGCTCAGCGAGAAAACGCGATTTCGGCGCTTCTGAGGGCCGAAAACGCGATATCGGCCGATTTGCGATCTGTCAGCAGATTCGGTTTCTGGGCAGTTTACATGTCGAACTGCACGGTAGAAACGATAAAACAGCTCCTCCGTGCAGTTTTCATACCGAGTCACCGTCCACTGGGCTCAGCGAGAAAACGCGATTTCGGCGCTTCTGAGGGCCGAAAACGCGATATCGGCCGATTTTCGATCTGTCAGCAGATTCGGTTTCTGGGCAGTTTACATGTCGAACTGCACGGTAGAAACGATAAAACAGCTCCTCCGTGCAGTTTTCATACCGAGTCACCGTCCACTGGGCTCAGCGAGAAAACGCGATTTCGGCGCTTCTGAGGGCCGAAAACGCGATATCGGCCGATTTGCGATCTGTCAGCAGATTCGGTTTCTGGGCAGTTTACATGTCGAACTGCACGGTAGAAACGATAAAACAGCTCCTCCGTGCAGTTTTCATACCGAGTCACCGTCCACTGGGCTCAGCGAGAAAACGCGATTTCGGCGCTTCTGAGGGCCGAAAACGCGATATCGGCCGATTTGCGATCTGTCAGCAGATTCGGTTTCTGGGCAGTTTACATGTCGAACTGCACGGTAGAAACGATAAAACAGCTCCTCCGTGCAGTTTTCATACCGAGTCACCGTCCACTGGGCTCAGCGAGAAAACGCGATTTCGGCGCTTCTGAGGGCCGAAAACGCGATATCGGCCGATTTTCGATCTGTCAGCAGATTCGGTTTCTGGGCAGTTTACATGTCGAACTGCACGGTAGAAACGATAAAACAGCTCCTCCGTGCAGTTTTCATACCGAGTCACCGTCCACTGGGCTCAGCGAGAAAACGCGATTTCGGCGCTTCTGAGGGCCGAAAACGCGATATCGGCCGATTTGCGATCTGTCAGCAGATTCGGTTTCTGGGCAGTTTACATGTCGAACTGCACGGTAGAAACGATAAAACAGCTCCTCCGTGCAGTTTTCATACCGAGTCACCGTCCACTGGGCTCAGCGAGAAAACGCGATTTCGGCGCTTCTGAGGGCCGAAAACGCGATATCGGCCGATTTGCGATCTGTCAGCAGATTCGGTTTCTGGGCAGTTTACATGTCGAACTGCACGGTAGAAACGATAAAACAGCTCCTCCGTGCAGTTTTCATACCGAGTCACCGTCCACTGGGCTCAGCGAGAAAACGCGATTTCGGCGCTTCTGAGGGCCGAAAACGCGATATCGGCCGATTTGCGATCTGTCAGCAGATTCGGTTTCTGGGCAGTTTACATGTCGAACTGCACGGTAGAAACGATAAAACAGCTCCTCCGTGCAGTTTTCATACCGAGTCACCGTCCACTGGGCTCAGCGAGAAAACGCGATTTCGGCGCTTCTGAGGGCCGAAAACGCGATATCGGCCGATTTGCGATCTGTCAGCAGATTCGGTTTCTGGGCAGTTTACATGTCGAACTGCACGGTAGAAACGATAAAACAGCTCCTCCGTGCAGTTTTCATACCGAGTCACCGTCCACTGGGCTCAGCGAGAAAACGCGATTTCGGCGCTTCTGAGGGCCGAAAACGCGATATCGGCCGATTTGCGATCTGTCAGCAGATTCGGTTTCTGGGCAGTTTACATGTCGAACTGCACGGTAGAAACGATAAAACAGCTCCTCCGTGCAGTTTTCATACCGAGTCACCGTCCACTGGGCTCAGCGAGAAAACGCGATTTCGGCGCTTCTGAGGGCCGAAAACGCGATATCGGCCGATTTGCGATCTGTCAGCAGATTCGGTTTCTGGGCAGTTTACATGTCGAACTGCACGGTAGAAACGATAAAACAGCTCCTCCGTGCAGTTTTCATACCGAGTCACCGTCCACTGGGCTCAGCGAGAAAACGCGATTTCGGCGCTTCTGAGGGCCGAAAACGCGATATCGGCCGATTTGCGATCTGTCAGCAGATTCGGTTTCTGGGCAGTTTACATGTCGAACTGCACGGTAGAAACGATAAAACAGCTCCTCCGTGCAGTTTTCATACCGAGTCACCGTCCACTGGGCTCAGCGAGAAAACGCGATTTCGGCGCTTCTGAGGGCCGAAAACGCGATATCGGCCGATTTTCGATCTGTCAGCAGATTCGGTTTCTGGGCAGTTTACATGTCGAACTGCACGGTAGAAACGATAAAACAGCTCCTCCGTGCAGTTTTCATACCGAGTCACCGTCCACTGGGCTCAGCGAGAAAACGCGATTTCGGCGCTTCTGAGGGCCGAAAACGCGATATCGGCCGATTTGCGATCTGTCAGCAGATTCGGTTTCTGGGCAGTTTACATGTCGAACTGCACGGTAGAAACGATAAAACAGCTCCTCCGTGCAGTTTTCATACCGAGTCACCGTCCACTGGGCTCAGCGAGAAAACGCGATTTCGGCGCTTCTGAGGGCCGAAAACGCGATATCGGCCGATTTTCGATCTGTCAGCAGATTCGGTTTCTGGGCAGTTTACATGTCGAACTGCACGGTAGAAACGATAAAACAGCTCCTCCGTGCAGTTTTCATACCGAGTCACCGTCCACTGGGCTCAGCGAGAAAACGCGATTTCGGCGCTTCTGAGGGCCGAAAACGCGATATCGGCCGATTTGCGATCTGTCAGCAGATTCGGTTTCTGGGCAGTTTACATGTCGAACTGCACGGTAGAAACGATAAAACAGCTCCTCCGTGCAGTTTTCATACCGAGTCACCGTCCACTGGGCTCAGCGAGAAAACGCGATTTCGGCGCTTCTGAGGGCCGAAAACGCGATATCGGCCGATTTGCGATCTGTCAGCAGATTCGGTTTCTGGGCAGTTTACATGTCGAACTGCACGGTAGAAACGATAAAACAGCTCCTCCGTGCAGTTTTCATACCGAGTCACCGTCCACTGGGCTCAGCGAGAAAACGCGATTTCGGCGCTTCTGAGGGCCGAAAACGCGATATCGGCCGATTTTCGATCTGTCAGCAGATTCGGTTTCTGGGCAGTTTACATGTCGAACTGCACGGTAGAAACGATAAAACAGCTCCTCCGTGCAGTTTTCATACCGAGTCACCGTCCACTGGGCTCAGCGAGAAAACGCGATTTCGGCGCTTCTGAGGGCCGAAAACGCGATATCGGCCGATTTGCGATCTGTCAGCAGATTCGGTTTCTGGGCAGTTTACATGTCGAACTGCACGGTAGAAACGATAAAACAGCTCCTCCGTGCAGTTTTCATACCGAGTCACCGTCCACTGGGCTCAGCGAGAAAACGCGATTTCGGCGCTTCTGAGGGCCGAAAACGCGATATCGGCCGATTTTCGATCTGTCAGCAGATTCGGTTTCTGGGCAGTTTACATGTCGAACTGCACGGTAGAAACGATAAAACAGCTCCTCCGTGCAGTTTTCATACCGAGTCACCGTCCACTGGGCTCAGCGAGAAAACGCGATTTCGGCGCTTCTGAGGGCCGAAAACGCGATATCGGCCGATTTGCGATCTGTCAGCAGATTCGGTTTCTGGGCAGTTTACATGTCGAACTGCACGGTAGAAACGATAAAACAGCTCCTCCGTGCAGTTTTCATACCGAGTCACCGTCCACTGGGCTCAGCGAGAAAACGCGATTTCGGCGCTTCTGAGGGCCGAAAACGCGATATCGGCCGATTTGCGATCTGTCAGCAGATTCGGTTTCTGGGCAGTTTACATGTCGAACTGCACGGTAGAAACGATAAAACAGCTCCTCCGTGCAGTTTTCATACCGAGTCACCGTCCACTGGGCTCAGCGAGAAAACGCGATTTCGGCGCTTCTGAGGGCCGAAAACGCGATATCGGCCGATTTGCGATCTGTCAGCAGATTCGGTTTCTGGGCAGTTTACATGTCGAACTGCACGGTAGAAACGATAAAACAGCTCCTCCGTGCAGTTTTCATACCGAGTCACCGTCCACTGGGCTCAGCGAGAAAACGCGATTTCGGCGCTTCTGAGGGCCGAAAACGCGATATCGGCCGATTTTCGATCTGTCAGCAGATTCGGTTTCTGGGCAGTTTACATGTCGAACTGCACGGTAGAAACGATAAAACAGCTCCTCCGTGCAGTTTTCATACCGAGTCACCGTCCACTGGGCTCAGCGAGAAAACGCGATTTCGGCGCTTCTGAGGGCCGAAAACGCGATATCGGCCGATTTTCGATCTGTCAGCAGATTCGGTTTCTGGGCAGTTTACATGTCGAACTGCACGGTAGAAACGATAAAACAGCTCCTCCGTGCAGTTTTCATACCGAGTCACCGTCCACTGGGCTCAGCGAGAAAACGCGATTTCGGCGCTTCTGAGGGCCGAAAACGCGATATCGGCCGATTTGCGATCTGTCAGCAGATTCGGTTTCTGGGCAGTTTACATGTCGAACTGCACGGTAGAAACGATAAAACAGCTCCTCCGTGCAGTTTTCATACCGAGTCACCGTCCACTGGGCTCAGCGAGAAAACGCGATTTCGGCGCTTCTGAGGGCCGAAAACGCGATATCGGCCGATTTGCGATCTGTCAGCAGATTCGGTTTCTGGGCAGTTTACATGTCGAACTGCACGGTAGAAACGATAAAACAGCTCCTCCGTGCAGTTTTCATACCGAGTCACCGTCCACTGGGCTCAGCGAGAAAACGCGATTTCGGCGCTTCTGAGGGCCGAAAACGCGATATCGGCCGATTTGCGATCTGTCAGCAGATTCGGTTTCTGGGCAGTTTACATGTCGAACTGCACGGTAGAAACGATAAAACAGCTCCTCCGTGCAGTTTTCATACCGAGTCACCGTCCACTGGGCTCAGCGAGAAAACGCGATTTCGGCGCTTCTGAGGGCCGAAAACGCGATATCGGCCGATTTGCGATCTGTCAGCAGATTCGGTTTCTGGGCAGTTTACATGTCGAACTGCACGGTAGAAACGATAAAACAGCTCCTCCGTGCAGTTTTCATACCGAGTCACCGTCCACTGGGCTCAGCGAGAAAACGCGATTTCGGCGCTTCTGAGGGCCGAAAACGCGATATCGGCCGATTTGCGATCTGTCAGCAGATTCGGTTTCTGGGCAGTTTACATGTCGAACTGCACGGTAGAAACGATAAAACAGCTCCTCCGTGCAGTTTTCATACCGAGTCACCGTCCACTGGGCTCAGCGAGAAAACGCGATTTCGGCGCTTCTGAGGGCCGAAAACGCGATATCGGCCGATTTGCGATCTGTCAGCAGATTCGGTTTCTGGGCAGTTTACATGTCGAACTGCACGGTAGAAACGATAAAACAGCTCCTCCGTGCAGTTTTCATACCGAGTCACCGTCCACTGGGCTCAGCGAGAAAACGCGATTTCGGCGCTTCTGAGGGCCGAAAACGCGATATCGGCCGATTTGCGATCTGTCAGCAGATTCGGTTTCTGGGCAGTTTACATGTCGAACTGCACGGTAGAAACGATAAAACAGCTCCTCCGTGCAGTTTTCATACCGAGTCACCGTCCACTGGGCTCAGCGAGAAAACGCGATTTCGGCGCTTCTGAGGGCCGAAAACGCGATATCGGCCGATTTGCGATCTGTCAGCAGATTCGGTTTCTGGGCAGTTTACATGTCGAACTGCACGGTAGAAACGATAAAACAGCTCCTCCGTGCAGTTTTCATACCGAGTCACCGTCCACTGGGCTCAGCGAGAAAACGCGATTTCGGCGCTTCTGAGGGCCGAAAACGCGATATCGGCCGATTTGCGATCTGTCAGCAGATTCGGTTTCTGGGCAGTTTACATGTCGAACTGCACGGTAGAAACGATAAAACAGCTCCTCCGTGCAGTTTTCATACCGAGTCACCGTCCACTGGGCTCAGCGAGAAAACGCGATTTCGGCGCTTCTGAGGGCCGAAAACGCGATATCGGCCGATTTGCGATCTGTCAGCAGATTCGGTTTCTGGGCAGTTTACATGTCGAACTGCACGGTAGAAACGATAAAACAGCTCCTCCGTGCAGTTTTCATACCGAGTCACCGTCCACTGGGCTCAGCGAGAAAACGCGATTTCGGCGCTTCTGAGGGCCGAAAACGCGATATCGGCCGATTTTCGATCTGTCAGCAGATTCGGTTTCTGGGCAGTTTACATGTCGAACTGCACGGTAGAAACGATAAAACAGCTCCTCCGTGCAGTTTTCATACCGAGTCACCGTCCACTGGGCTCAGCGAGAAAACGCGATTTCGGCGCTTCTGAGGGCCGAAAACGCGATATCGGCCGATTTGCGATCTGTCAGCAGATTCGGTTTCTGGGCAGTTTACATGTCGAACTGCACGGTAGAAACGATAAAACAGCTCCTCCGTGCAGTTTTCATACCGAGTCACCGTCCACTGGGCTCAGCGAGAAAACGCGATTTCGGCGCTTCTGAGGGCCGAAAACGCGATATCGGCCGATTTGCGATCTGTCAGCAGATTCGGTTTCTGGGCAGTTTACATGTCGAACTGCACGGTAGAAACGATAAAACAGCTCCTCCGTGCAGTTTTCATACCGAGTCACCGTCCACTGGGCTCAGCGAGAAAACGCGATTTCGGCGCTTCTGAGGGCCGAAAACGCGATATCGGCCGATTTGCGATCTGTCAGCAGATTCGGTTTCTGGGCAGTTTACATGTCGAACTGCACGGTAGAAACGATAAAACAGCTCCTCCGTGCAGTTTTCATACCGAGTCACCGTCCACTGGGCTCAGCGAGAAAACGCGATTTCGGCGCTTCTGAGGGCCGAAAACGCGATATCGGCCGATTTGCGATCTGTCAGCAGATTCGGTTTCTGGGCAGTTTACATGTCGAACTGCACGGTAGAAACGATAAAACAGCTCCTCCGTGCAGTTTTCATACCGAGTCACCGTCCACTGGGCTCAGCGAGAAAACGCGATTTCGGCGCTTCTGAGGGCCGAAAACGCGATATCGGCCGATTTTCGATCTGTCAGCAGATTCGGTTTCTGGGCAGTTTACATGTCGAACTGCACGGTAGAAACGATAAAACAGCTCCTCCGTGCAGTTTTCATACCGAGTCACCGTCCACTGGGCTCAGCGAGAAAACGCGATTTCGGCGCTTCTGAGGGCCGAAAACGCGATATCGGCCGATTTGCGATCTGTCAGCAGATTCGGTTTCTGGGCAGTTTACATGTCGAACTGCACGGTAGAAACGATAAAACAGCTCCTCCGTGCAGTTTTCATACCGAGTCACCGTCCACTGGGCTCAGCGAGAAAACGCGATTTCGGCGCTTCTGAGGGCCGAAAACGCGATATCGGCCGATTTTCGATCTGTCAGCAGATTCGGTTTCTGGGCAGTTTACATGTCGAACTGCACGGTAGAAACGATAAAACAGCTCCTCCGTGCAGTTTTCATACCGAGTCACCGTCCACTGGGCTCAGCGAGAAAACGCGATTTCGGCGCTTCTGAGGGCCGAAAACGCGATATCGGCCGATTTGCGATCTGTCAGCAGATTCGGTTTCTGGGCAGTTTACATGTCGAACTGCACGGTAGAAACGATAAAACAGCTCCTCCGTGCAGTTTTCATACCGAGTCACCGTCCACTGGGCTCAGCGAGAAAACGCGATTTCGGCGCTTCTGAGGGCCGAAAACGCGATATCGGCCGATTTTCGATCTGTCAGCAGATTCGGTTTCTGGGCAGTTTACATGTCGAACTGCACGGTAGAAACGATAAAACAGCTCCTCCGTGCAGTTTTCATACCGAGTCACCGTCCACTGGGCTCAGCGAGAAAACGCGATTTCGGCGCTTCTGAGGGCCGAAAACGCGATATCGGCCGATTTGCGATCTGTCAGCAGATTCGGTTTCTGGGCAGTTTACATGTCGAACTGCACGGTAGAAACGATAAAACAGCTCCTCCGTGCAGTTTTCATACCGAGTCACCGTCCACTGGGCTCAGCGAGAAAACGCGATTTCGGCGCTTCTGAGGGCCGAAAACGCGATATCGGCCGATTTGCGATCTGTCAGCAGATTCGGTTTCTGGGCAGTTTACATGTCGAACTGCACGGTAGAAACGATAAAACAGCTCCTCCGTGCAGTTTTCATACCGAGTCACCGTCCACTGGGCTCAGCGAGAAAACGCGATTTCGGCGCTTCTGAGGGCCGAAAACGCGATATCGGCCGATTTGCGATCTGTCAGCAGATTCGGTTTCTGGGCAGTTTACATGTCGAACTGCACGGTAGAAACGATAAAACAGCTCCTCCGTGCAGTTTTCATACCGAGTCACCGTCCACTGGGCTCAGCGAGAAAACGCGATTTCGGCGCTTCTGAGGGCCGAAAACGCGATATCGGCCGATTTTCGATCTGTCAGCAGATTCGGTTTCTGGGCAGTTTACATGTCGAACTGCACGGTAGAAACGATAAAACAGCTCCTCCGTGCAGTTTTCATACCGAGTCACCGTCCACTGGGCTCAGCGAGAAAACGCGATTTCGGCGCTTCTGAGGGCCGAAAACGCGATATCGGCCGATTTGCGATCTGTCAGCAGATTCGGTTTCTGGGCAGTTTACATGTCGAACTGCACGGTAGAAACGATAAAACAGCTCCTCCGTGCAGTTTTCATACCGAGTCACCGTCCACTGGGCTCAGCGAGAAAACGCGATTTCGGCGCTTCTGAGGGCCGAAAACGCGATATCGGCCGATTTGCGATCTGTCAGCAGATTCGGTTTCTGGGCAGTTTACATGTCGAACTGCACGGTAGAAACGATAAAACAGCTCCTCCGTGCAGTTTTCATACCGAGTCACCGTCCACTGGGCTCAGCGAGAAAACGCGATTTCGGCGCTTCTGAGGGCCGAAAACGCGATATCGGCCGATTTGCGATCTGTCAGCAGATTCGGTTTCTGGGCAGTTTACATGTCGAACTGCACGGTAGAAACGATAAAACAGCTCCTCCGTGCAGTTTTCATACCGAGTCACCGTCCACTGGGCTCAGCGAGAAAACGCGATTTCGGCGCTTCTGAGGGCCGAAAACGCGATATCGGCCGATTTGCGATCTGTCAGCAGATTCGGTTTCTGGGCAGTTTACATGTCGAACTGCACGGTAGAAACGATAAAACAGCTCCTCCGTGCAGTTTTCATACCGAGTCACCGTCCACTGGGCTCAGCGAGAAAACGCGATTTCGGCGCTTCTGAGGGCCGAAAACGCGATATCGGCCGATTTGCGATCTGTCAGCAGATTCGGTTTCTGGGCAGTTTACATGTCGAACTGCACGGTAGAAACGATAAAACAGCTCCTCCGTGCAGTTTTCATACCGAGTCACCGTCCACTGGGCTCAGCGAGAAAACGCGATTTCGGCGCTTCTGAGGGCCGAAAACGCGATATCGGCCGATTTGCGATCTGTCAGCAGATTCGGTTTCTGGGCAGTTTACATGTCGAACTGCACGGTAGAAACGATAAAACAGCTCCTCCGTGCAGTTTTCATACCGAGTCACCGTCCACTGGGCTCAGCGAGAAAACGCGATTTCGGCGCTTCTGAGGGCCGAAAACGCGATATCGGCCGATTTGCGATCTGTCAGCAGATTCGGTTTCTGGGCAGTTTACATGTCGAACTGCACGGTAGAAACGATAAAACAGCTCCTCCGTGCAGTTTTCATACCGAGTCACCGTCCACTGGGCTCAGCGAGAAAACGCGATTTCGGCGCTTCTGAGGGCCGAAAACGCGATATCGGCCGATTTGCGATCTGTCAGCAGATTCGGTTTCTGGGCAGTTTACATGTCGAACTGCACGGTAGAAACGATAAAACAGCTCCTCCGTGCAGTTTTCATACCGAGTCACCGTCCACTGGGCTCAGCGAGAAAACGCGATTTCGGCGCTTCTGAGGGCCGAAAACGCGATATCGGCCGATTTGCGATCTGTCAGCAGATTCGGTTTCTGGGCAGTTTACATGTCGAACTGCACGGTAGAAACGATAAAACAGCTCCTCCGTGCAGTTTTCATACCGAGTCACCGTCCACTGGGCTCAGCGAGAAAACGCGATTTCGGCGCTTCTGAGGGCCGAAAACGCGATATCGGCCGATTTGCGATCTGTCAGCAGATTCGGTTTCTGGGCAGTTTACATGTCGAACTGCACGGTAGAAACGATAAAACAGCTCCTCCGTGCAGTTTTCATACCGAGTCACCGTCCACTGGGCTCAGCGAGAAAACGCGATTTCGGCGCTTCTGAGGGCCGAAAACGCGATATCGGCCGATTTGCGATCTGTCAGCAGATTCGGTTTCTGGGCAGTTTACATGTCGAACTGCACGGTAGAAACGATAAAACAGCTCCTCCGTGCAGTTTTCATACCGAGTCACCGTCCACTGGGCTCAGCGAGAAAACGCGATTTCGGCGCTTCTGAGGGCCGAAAACGCGATATCGGCCGATTTGCGATCTGTCAGCAGATTCGGTTTCTGGGCAGTTTACATGTCGAACTGCACGGTAGAAACGATAAAACAGCTCCTCCGTGCAGTTTTCATACCGAGTCACCGTCCACTGGGCTCAGCGAGAAAACGCGATTTCGGCGCTTCTGAGGGCCGAAAACGCGATATCGGCCGATTTGCGATCTGTCAGCAGATTCGGTTTCTGGGCAGTTTACATGTCGAACTGCACGGTAGAAACGATAAAACAGCTCCTCCGTGCAGTTTTCATACCGAGTCACCGTCCACTGGGCTCAGCGAGAAAACGCGATTTCGGCGCTTCTGAGGGCCGAAAACGCGATATCGGCCGATTTGCGATCTGTCAGCAGATTCGGTTTCTGGGCAGTTTACATGTCGAACTGCACGGTAGAAACGATAAAACAGCTCCTCCGTGCAGTTTTCATACCGAGTCACCGTCCACTGGGCTCAGCGAGAAAACGCGATTTCGGCGCTTCTGAGGGCCGAAAACGCGATATCGGCCGATTTGCGATCTGTCAGCAGATTCGGTTTCTGGGCAGTTTACATGTCGAACTGCACGGTAGAAACGATAAAACAGCTCCTCCGTGCAGTTTTCATACCGAGTCACCGTCCACTGGGCTCAGCGAGAAAACGCGATTTCGGCGCTTCTGAGGGCCGAAAACGCGATATCGGCCGATTTGCGATCTGTCAGCAGATTCGGTTTCTGGGCAGTTTACATGTCGAACTGCACGGTAGAAACGATAAAACAGCTCCTCCGTGCAGTTTTCATACCGAGTCACCGTCCACTGGGCTCAGCGAGAAAACGCGATTTCGGCGCTTCTGAGGGCCGAAAACGCGATATCGGCCGATTTGCGATCTGTCAGCAGATTCGGTTTCTGGGCAGTTTACATGTCGAACTGCACGGTAGAAACGATAAAACAGCTCCTCCGTGCAGTTTTCATACCGAGTCACCGTCCACTGGGCTCAGCGAGAAAACGCGATTTCGGCGCTTCTGAGGGCCGAAAACGCGATATCGGCCGATTTGCGATCTGTCAGCAGATTCGGTTTCTGGGCAGTTTACATGTCGAACTGCACGGTAGAAACGATAAAACAGCTCCTCCGTGCAGTTTTCATACCGAGTCACCGTCCACTGGGCTCAGCGAGAAAACGCGATTTCGGCGCTTCTGAGGGCCGAAAACGCGATATCGGCCGATTTGCGATCTGTCAGCAGATTCGGTTTCTGGGCAGTTTACATGTCGAACTGCACGGTAGAAACGATAAAACAGCTCCTCCGTGCAGTTTTCATACCGAGTCACCGTCCACTGGGCTCAGCGAGAAAACGCGATTTCGGCGCTTCTGAGGGCCGAAAACGCGATATCGGCCGATTTGCGATCTGTCAGCAGATTCGGTTTCTGGGCAGTTTACATGTCGAACTGCACGGTAGAAACGATAAAACAGCTCCTCCGTGCAGTTTTCATACCGAGTCACCGTCCACTGGGCTCAGCGAGAAAACGCGATTTCGGCGCTTCTGAGGGCCGAAAACGCGATATCGGCCGATTTGCGATCTGTCAGCAGATTCGGTTTCTGGGCAGTTTACATGTCGAACTGCACGGTAGAAACGATAAAACAGCTCCTCCGTGCAGTTTTCATACCGAGTCACCGTCCACTGGGCTCAGCGAGAAAACGCGATTTCGGCGCTTCTGAGGGCCGAAAACGCGATATCGGCCGATTTGCGATCTGTCAGCAGATTCGGTTTCTGGGCAGTTTACATGTCGAACTGCACGGTAGAAACGATAAAACAGCTCCTCCGTGCAGTTTTCATACCGAGTCACCGTCCACTGGGCTCAGCGAGAAAACGCGATTTCGGCGCTTCTGAGGGCCGAAAACGCGATATCGGCCGATTTTCGATCTGTCAGCAGATTCGGTTTCTGGGCAGTTTACATGTCGAACTGCACGGTAGAAACGATAAAACAGCTCCTCCGTGCAGTTTTCATACCGAGTCACCGTCCACTGGGCTCAGCGAGAAAACGCGATTTCGGCGCTTCTGAGGGCCGAAAACGCGATATCGGCCGATTTGCGATCTGTCAGCAGATTCGGTTTCTGGGCAGTTTACATGTCGAACTGCACGGTAGAAACGATAAAACAGCTCCTCCGTGCAGTTTTCATACCGAGTCACCGTCCACTGGGCTCAGCGAGAAAACGCGATTTCGGCGCTTCTGAGGGCCGAAAACGCGATATCGGCCGATTTGCGATCTGTCAGCAGATTCGGTTTCTGGGCAGTTTACATGTCGAACTGCACGGTAGAAACGATAAAACAGCTCCTCCGTGCAGTTTTCATACCGAGTCACCGTCCACTGGGCTCAGCGAGAAAACGCGATTTCGGCGCTTCTGAGGGCCGAAAACGCGATATCGGCCGATTTGCGATCTGTCAGCAGATTCGGTTTCTGGGCAGTTTACATGTCGAACTGCACGGTAGAAACGATAAAACAGCTCCTCCGTGCAGTTTTCATACCGAGTCACCGTCCACTGGGCTCAGCGAGAAAACGCGATTTCGGCGCTTCTGAGGGCCGAAAACGCGATATCGGCCGATTTGCGATCTGTCAGCAGATTCGGTTTCTGGGCAGTTTACATGTCGAACTGCACGGTAGAAACGATAAAACAGCTCCTCCGTGCAGTTTTCATACCGAGTCACCGTCCACTGGGCTCAGCGAGAAAACGCGATTTCGGCGCTTCTGAGGGCCGAAAACGCGATATCGGCCGATTTTCGATCTGTCAGCAGATTCGGTTTCTGGGCAGTTTACATGTCGAACTGCACGGTAGAAACGATAAAACAGCTCCTCCGTGCAGTTTTCATACCGAGTCACCGTCCACTGGGCTCAGCGAGAAAACGCGATTTCGGCGCTTCTGAGGGCCGAAAACGCGATATCGGCCGATTTGCGATCTGTCAGCAGATTCGGTTTCTGGGCAGTTTACATGTCGAACTGCACGGTAGAAACGATAAAACAGCTCCTCCGTGCAGTTTTCATACCGAGTCACCGTCCACTGGGCTCAGCGAGAAAACGCGATTTCGGCGCTTCTGAGGGCCGAAAACGCGATATCGGCCGATTTGCGATCTGTCAGCAGATTCGGTTTCTGGGCAGTTTACATGTCGAACTGCACGGTAGAAACGATAAAACAGCTCCTCCGTGCAGTTTTCATACCGAGTCACCGTCCACTGGGCTCAGCGAGAAAACGCGATTTCGGCGCTTCTGAGGGCCGAAAACGCGATATCGGCCGATTTGCGATCTGTCAGCAGATTCGGTTTCTGGGCAGTTTACATGTCGAACTGCACGGTAGAAACGATAAAACAGCTCCTCCGTGCAGTTTTCATACCGAGTCACCGTCCACTGCGCGATTGTGGCTTCTGAGGGCCGAAAACGCGATATCGGCCGATTTGCGATCTGTCAGCAGATTCGGTTTCTGGGCAGTTTACATGTCGAACTGCACGGTAGAAACGATAAAACAGCTCCTCCGTGCAGTTTTCATACCGAGTCACCGTCCACTGGGCTCAGCGAGAAAACGCGATTTCGGCGCTTCTGAGGGCCGAAAACGCGATATCGGCCGATTTGCGATCTGTCAGCAGATTCGGTTTCTGGGCAGTTTACATGTCGAACTGCACGGTAGAAACGATAAAACAGCTCCTCCGTGCAGTTTTCATACCGAGTCACCGTCCACTGGGCTCAGCGAGAAAACGCGATTTCGGCGCTTCTGAGGGCCGAAAACGCGATATCGGCCGATTTGCGATCTGTCAGCAGATTCGGTTTCTGGGCAGTTTACATGTCGAACTGCACGGTAGAAACGATAAAACAGCTCCTCCGTGCAGTTTTCATACCGAGTCACCGTCCACTGGGCTCAGCGAGAAAACGCGATTTCGGCGCTTCTGAGGGCCGAAAACGCGATATCGGCCGATTTTCGATCTGTCAGCAGATTCGGTTTCTGGGCAGTTTACATGTCGAACTGCACGGTAGAAACGATAAAACAGCTCCTCCGTGCAGTTTTCATACCGAGTCACCGTCCACTGGGCTCAGCGAGAAAACGCGATTTCGGCGCTTCTGAGGGCCGAAAACGCGATATCGGCCGATTTGCGATCTGTCAGCAGATTCGGTTTCTGGGCAGTTTACATGTCGAACTGCACGGTAGAAACGATAAAACAGCTCCTCCGTGCAGTTTTCATACCGAGTCACCGTCCACTGGGCTCAGCGAGAAAACGCGATTTCGGCGCTTCTGAGGGCCGAAAACGCGATATCGGCCGATTTGCGATCTGTCAGCAGATTCGGTTTCTGGGCAGTTTACATGTCGAACTGCACGGTAGAAACGATAAAACAGCTCCTCCGTGCAGTTTTCATACCGAGTCACCGTCCACTGGGCTCAGCGAGAAAACGCGATTTCGGCGCTTCTGAGGGCCGAAAACGCGATATCGGCCGATTTGCGATCTGTCAGCAGATTCGGTTTCTGGGCAGTTTACATGTCGAACTGCACGGTAGAAACGATAAAACAGCTCCTCCGTGCAGTTTTCATACCGAGTCACCGTCCACTGGGCTCAGCGAGAAAACGCGATTTCGGCGCTTCTGAGGGCCGAAAACGCGATATCGGCCGATTTGCGATCTGTCAGCAGATTCGGTTTCTGGGCAGTTTACATGTCGAACTGCACGGTAGAAACGATAAAACAGCTCCTCCGTGCAGTTTTCATACCGAGTCACCGTCCACTGGGCTCAGCGAGAAAACGCGATTTCGGCGCTTCTGAGGGCCGAAAACGCGATATCGGCCGATTTTCGATCTGTCAGCAGATTCGGTTTCTGGGCAGTTTACATGTCGAACTGCACGGTAGAAACGATAAAACAGCTCCTCCGTGCAGTTTTCATACCGAGTCACCGTCCACTGGGCTCAGCGAGAAAACGCGATTTCGGCGCTTCTGAGGGCCGAAAACGCGATATCGGCCGATTTGCGATCTGTCAGCAGATTCGGTTTCTGGGCAGTTTACATGTCGAACTGCACGGTAGAAACGATAAAACAGCTCCTCCGTGCAGTTTTCATACCGAGTCACCGTCCACTGGGCTCAGCGAGAAAACGCGATTTCGGCGCTTCTGAGGGCCGAAAACGCGATATCGGCCGATTTGCGATCTGTCAGCAGATTCGGTTTCTGGGCAGTTTACATGTCGAACTGCACGGTAGAAACGATAAAACAGCTCCTCCGTGCAGTTTTCATACCGAGTCACCGTCCACTGGGCTCAGCGAGAAAACGCGATTTCGGCGCTTCTGAGGGCCGAAAACGCGATATCGGCCGATTTGCGATCTGTCAGCAGATTCGGTTTCTGGGCAGTTTACATGTCGAACTGCACGGTAGAAACGATAAAACAGCTCCTCCGTGCAGTTTTCATACCGAGTCACCGTCCACTGGGCTCAGCGAGAAAACGCGATTTCGGCGCTTCTGAGGGCCGAAAACGCGATATCGGCCGATTTTCGATCTGTCAGCAGATTCGGTTTCTGGGCAGTTTACGTGTCGAACTGCACGGTAGAAACGATAAAACAGCTCCTCCGTGCAGTTTTCATACCGAGTCACCGTCCACTGGGCTCAGCGAGAAAACGCGATTTCGGCGCTTCTGAGGGCCGAAAACGCGATATCGGCCGATTTGCGATCTGTCAGCAGATTCGGTTTCTGGGCAGTTTACATGTCGAACTGCACGGTAGAAACGATAAAACAGCTCCTCCGTGCAGTTTTCATACCGAGTCACCGTCCACTGGGCTCAGCGAGAAAACGCGATTTCGGCGCTTCTGAGGGCCGAAAACGCGATATCGGCCGATTTGCGATCTGTCAGCAGATTCGGTTTCTGGGCAGTTTACATGTCGAACTGCACGGTAGAAACGATAAAACAGCTCCTCCGTGCAGTTTTCATACCGAGTCACCGTCCACTGGGCTCAGCGAGAAAACGCGATTTCGGCGCTTCTGAGGGCCGAAAACGCGATATCGGCCGATTTGCGATCTGTCAGCAGATTCGGTTTCTGGGCAGTTTACATGTCGAACTGCACGGTAGAAACGATAAAACAGCTCCTCCGTGCAGTTTTCATACCGAGTCACCGTCCACTGGGCTCAGCGAGAAAACGCGATTTCGGCGCTTCTGAGGGCCGAAAACGCGATATCGGCCGATTTGCGATCTGTCAGCAGATTCGGTTTCTGGGCAGTTTACATGTCGAACTGCACGGTAGAAACGATAAAACAGCTCCTCCGTGCAGTTTTCATACCGAGTCACCGTCCACTGGGCTCAGCGAGAAAACGCGATTTCGGCGCTTCTGAGGGCCGAAAACGCGATATCGGCCGATTTGCGATCTGTCAGCAGATTCGGTTTCTGGGCAGTTTACATGTCGAACTGCACGGTAGAAACGATAAAACAGCTCCTCCGTGCAGTTTTCATACCGAGTCACCGTCCACTGGGCTCAGCGAGAAAACGCGATTTCGGCGCTTCTGAGGGCCGAAAACGCGATATCGGCCGATTTGCGATCTGTCAGCAGATTCGGTTTCTGGGCAGTTTACATGTCGAACTGCACGGTAGAAACGATAAAACAGCTCCTCCGTGCAGTTTTCATACCGAGTCACCGTCCACTGGGCTCAGCGAGAAAACGCGATTTCGGCGCTTCTGAGGGCCGAAAACGCGATATCGGCCGATTTTCGATCTGTCAGCAGATTCGGTTTCTGGGCAGTTTACATGTCGAACTGCACGGTAGAAACGATAAAACAGCTCCTCCGTGCAGTTTTCATACCGAGTCACCGTCCACTGGGCTCAGCGAGAAAACGCGATTTCGGCGCTTCTGAGGGCCGAAAACGCGATATCGGCCGATTTGCGATCTGTCAGCAGATTCGGTTTCTGGGCAGTTTACATGTCGAACTGCACGGTAGAAACGATAAAACAGCTCCTCCGTGCAGTTTTCATACCGAGTCACCGTCCACTGGGCTCAGCGAGAAAACGCGATTTCGGCGCTTCTGAGGGCCGAAAACGCGATATCGGCCGATTTGCGATCTGTCAGCAGATTCGGTTTCTGGGCAGTTTACATGTCGAACTGCACGGTAGAAACGATAAAACAGCTCCTCCGTGCAGTTTTCATACCGAGTCACCGTCCACTGGGCTCAGCGAGAAAACGCGATTTCGGCGCTTCTGAGGGCCGAAAACGCGATATCGGCCGATTTTCGATCTGTCAGCAGATTCGGTTTCTGGGCAGTTTACATGTCGAACTGCACGGTAGAAACGATAAAACAGCTCCTCCGTGCAGTTTTCATACCGAGTCACCGTCCACTGGGCTCAGCGAGAAAACGCGATTTCGGCGCTTCTGAGGGCCGAAAACGCGATATCGGCCGATTTGCGATCTGTCAGCAGATTCGGTTTCTGGGCAGTTTACATGTCGAACTGCACGGTAGAAACGATAAAACAGCTCCTCCGTGCAGTTTTCATACCGAGTCACCGTCCACTGGGCTCAGCGAGAAAACGCGATTTCGGCGCTTCTGAGGGCCGAAAACGCGATATCGGCCGATTTGCGATCTGTCAGCAGATTCGGTTTCTGGGCAGTTTACATGTCGAACTGCACGGTAGAAACGATAAAACAGCTCCTCCGTGCAGTTTTCATACCGAGTCACCGTCCACTGGGCTCAGCGAGAAAACGCGATTTCGGCGCTTCTGAGGGCCGAAAACGCGATATCGGCCGATTTTCGATCTGTCAGCAGATTCGGTTTCTGGGCAGTTTACATGTCGAACTGCACGGTAGAAACGATAAAACAGCTCCTCCGTGCAGTTTTCATACCGAGTCACCGTCCACTGGGCTCAGCGAGAAAACGCGATTTCGGCGCTTCTGAGGGCCGAAAACGCGATATCGGCCGATTTGCGATCTGTCAGCAGATTCGGTTTCTGGGCAGTTTACATGTCGAACTGCACGGTAGAAACGATAAAACAGCTCCTCCGTGCAGTTTTCATACCGAGTCACCGTCCACTGGGCTCAGCGAGAAAACGCGATTTCGGCGCTTCTGAGGGCCGAAAACGCGATATCGGCCGATTTTCGATCTGTCAGCAGATTCGGTTTCTGGGCAGTTTACATGTCGAACTGCACGGTAGAAACGATAAAACAGCTCCTCCGTGCAGTTTTCATACCGAGTCACCGTCCACTGGGCTCAGCGAGAAAACGCGATTTCGGCGCTTCTGAGGGCCGAAAACGCGATATCGGCCGATTTGCGATCTGTCAGCAGATTCGGTTTCTGGGCAGTTTACATGTCGAACTGCACGGTAGAAACGATAAAACAGCTCCTCCGTGCAGTTTTCATACCGAGTCACCGTCCACTGGGCTCAGCGAGAAAACGCGATTTCGGCGCTTCTGAGGGCCGAAAACGCGATATCGGCCGATTTGCGATCTGTCAGCAGATTCGGTTTCTGGGCAGTTTACATGTCGAACTGCACGGTAGAAACGATAAAACAGCTCCTCCGTGCAGTTTTCATACCGAGTCACCGTCCACTGGGCTCAGCGAGAAAACGCGATTTCGGCGCTTCTGAGGGCCGAAAACGCGATATCGGCCGATTTTCGATCTGTCAGCAGATTCGGTTTCTGGGCAGTTTACATGTCGAACTGCACGGTAGAAACGATAAAACAGCTCCTCCGTGCAGTTTTCATACCGAGTCACCGTCCACTGGGCTCAGCGAGAAAACGCGATTTCGGCGCTTCTGAGGGCCGAAAACGCGATATCGGCCGATTTTCGATCTGTCAGCAGATTCGGTTTCTGGGCAGTTTACATGTCGAACTGCACGGTAGAAACGATAAAACAGCTCCTCCGTGCAGTTTTCATACCGAGTCACCGTCCACTGGGCTCAGCGAGAAAACGCGATTTCGGCGCTTCTGAGGGCCGAAAACGCGATATCGGCCGATTTGCGATCTGTCAGCAGATTCGGTTTCTGGGCAGTTTACATGTCGAACTGCACGGTAGAAACGATAAAACAGCTCCTCCGTGCAGTTTTCATACCGAGTCACCGTCCACTGGGCTCAGCGAGAAAACGCGATTTCGGCGCTTCTGAGGGCCGAAAACGCGATATCGGCCGATTTGCGATCTGTCAGCAGATTCGGTTTCTGGGCAGTTTACATGTCGAACTGCACGGTAGAAACGATAAAACAGCTCCTCCGTGCAGTTTTCATACCGAGTCACCGTCCACTGGGCTCAGCGAGAAAACGCGATTTCGGCGCTTCTGAGGGCCGAAAACGCGATATCGGCCGATTTGCGATCTGTCAGCAGATTCGGTTTCTGGGCAGTTTACATGTCGAACTGCACGGTAGAAACGATAAAACAGCTCCTCCGTGCAGTTTTCATACCGAGTCACCGTCCACTGGGCTCAGCGAGAAAACGCGATTTCGGCGCTTCTGAGGGCCGAAAACGCGATATCGGCCGATTTGCGATCTGTCAGCAGATTCGGTTTCTGGGCAGTTTACATGTCGAACTGCACGGTAGAAACGATAAAACAGCTCCTCCGTGCAGTTTTCATACCGAGTCACCGTCCACTGGGCTCAGCGAGAAAACGCGATTTCGGCGCTTCTGAGGGCCGAAAACGCGATATCGGCCGATTTGCGATCTGTCAGCAGATTCGGTTTCTGGGCAGTTTACATGTCGAACTGCACGGTAGAAACGATAAAACAGCTCCTCCGTGCAGTTTTCATACCGAGTCACCGTCCACTGGGCTCAGCGAGAAAACGCGATTTCGGCGCTTCTGAGGGCCGAAAACGCGATATCGGCCGATTTTCGATCTGTCAGCAGATTCGGTTTCTGGGCAGTTTACATGTCGAACTGCACGGTAGAAACGATAAAACAGCTCCTCCGTGCAGTTTTCATACCGAGTCACCGTCCACTGGGCTCAGCGAGAAAACGCGATTTCGGCGCTTCTGAGGGCCGAAAACGCGATATCGGCCGATTTGCGATCTGTCAGCAGATTCGGTTTCTGGGCAGTTTACATGTCGAACTGCACGGTAGAAACGATAAAACAGCTCCTCCGTGCAGTTTTCATACCGAGTCACCGTCCACTGGGCTCAGCGAGAAAACGCGATTTCGGCGCTTCTGAGGGCCGAAAACGCGATATCGGCCGATTTGCGATCTGTCAGCAGATTCGGTTTCTGGGCAGTTTACATGTCGAACTGCACGGTAGAAACGATAAAACAGCTCCTCCGTGCAGTTTTCATACCGAGTCACCGTCCACTGGGCTCAGCGAGAAAACGCGATTTCGGCGCTTCTGAGGGCCGAAAACGCGATATCGGCCGATTTGCGATCTGTCAGCAGATTCGGTTTCTGGGCAGTTTACATGTCGAACTGCACGGTAGAAACGATAAAACAGCTCCTCCGTGCAGTTTTCATACCGAGTCACCGTCCACTGGGCTCAGCGAGAAAACGCGATTTCGGCGCTTCTGAGGGCCGAAAACGCGATATCGGCCGATTTTCGATCTGTCAGCAGATTCGGTTTCTGGGCAGTTTACATGTCGAACTGCACGGTAGAAACGATAAAACAGCTCCTCCGTGCAGTTTTCATACCGAGTCACCGTCCACTGGGCTCAGCGAGAAAACGCGATTTCGGCGCTTCTGAGGGCCGAAAACGCGATATCGGCCGATTTGCGATCTGTCAGCAGATTCGGTTTCTGGGCAGTTTACATGTCGAACTGCACGGTAGAAACGATAAAACAGCTCCTCCGTGCAGTTTTCATACCGAGTCACCGTCCACTGGGCTCAGCGAGAAAACGCGATTTCGGCGCTTCTGAGGGCCGAAAACGCGATATCGGCCGATTTTCGATCTGTCAGCAGATTCGGTTTCTGGGCAGTTTACATGTCGAACTGCACGGTAGAAACGATAAAACAGCTCCTCCGTGCAGTTTTCATACCGAGTCACCGTCCACTGGGCTCAGCGAGAAAACGCGATTTCGGCGCTTCTGAGGGCCGAAAACGCGATATCGGCCGATTTGCGATCTGTCAGCAGATTCGGTTTCTGGGCAGTTTACATGTCGAACTGCACGGTAGAAACGATAAAACAGCTCCTCCGTGCAGTTTTCATACCGAGTCACCGTCCACTGGGCTCAGCGAGAAAACGCGATTTCGGCGCTTCTGAGGGCCGAAAACGCGATATCGGCCGATTTTCGATCTGTCAGCAGATTCGGTTTCTGGGCAGTTTACATGTCGAACTGCACGGTAGAAACGATAAAACAGCTCCTCCGTGCAGTTTTCATACCGAGTCACCGTCCACTGGGCTCAGCGAGAAAACGCGATTTCGGCGCTTCTGAGGGCCGAAAACGCGATATCGGCCGATTTGCGATCTGTCAGCAGATTCGGTTTCTGGGCAGTTTACATGTCGAACTGCACGGTAGAAACGATAAAACAGCTCCTCCGTGCAGTTTTCATACCGAGTCACCGTCCACTGGGCTCAGCGAGAAAACGCGATTTCGGCGCTTCTGAGGGCCGAAAACGCGATATCGGCCGATTTTCGATCTGTCAGCAGATTCGGTTTCTGGGCAGTTTACATGTCGAACTGCACGGTAGAAACGATAAAACAGCTCCTCCGTGCAGTTTTCATACCGAGTCACCGTCCACTGGGCTCAGCGAGAAAACGCGATTTCGGCGCTTCTGAGGGCCGAAAACGCGATATCGGCCGATTTGCGATCTGTCAGCAGATTCGGTTTCTGGGCAGTTTACATGTCGAACTGCACGGTAGAAACGATAAAACAGCTCCTCCGTGCAGTTTTCATACCGAGTCACCGTCCACTGGGCTCAGCGAGAAAACGCGATTTCGGCGCTTCTGAGGGCCGAAAACGCGATATCGGCCGATTTGCGATCTGTCAGCAGATTCGGTTTCTGGGCAGTTTACATGTCGAACTGCACGGTAGAAACGATAAAACAGCTCCTCCGTGCAGTTTTCATACCGAGTCACCGTCCACTGGGCTCAGCGAGAAAACGCGATTTCGGCGCTTCTGAGGGCCGAAAACGCGATATCGGCCGATTTTCGATCTGTCAGCAGATTCGGTTTCTGGGCAGTTTACATGTCGAACTGCACGGTAGAAACGATAAAACAGCTCCTCCGTGCAGTTTTCATACCGAGTCACCGTCCACTGGGCTCAGCGAGAAAACGCGATTTCGGCGCTTCTGAGGGCCGAAAACGCGATATCGGCCGATTTTCGATCTGTCAGCAGATTCGGTTTCTGGGCAGTTTACATGTCGAACTGCACGGTAGAAACGATAAAACAGCTCCTCCGTGCAGTTTTCATACCGAGTCACCGTCCACTGGGCTCAGCGAGAAAACGCGATTTCGGCGCTTCTGAGGGCCGAAAACGCGATATCGGCCGATTTGCGATCTGTCAGCAGATTCGGTTTCTGGGCAGTTTACATGTCGAACTGCACGGTAGAAACGATAAAACAGCTCCTCCGTGCAGTTTTCATACCGAGTCACCGTCCACTGGGCTCAGCGAGAAAACGCGATTTCGGCGCTTCTGAGGGCCGAAAACGCGATATCGGCCGATTTGCGATCTGTCAGCAGATTCGGTTTCTGGGCAGTTTACATGTCGAACTGCACGGTAGAAACGATAAAACAGCTCCTCCGTGCAGTTTTCATACCGAGTCACCGTCCACTGGGCTCAGCGAGAAAACGCGATTTCGGCGCTTCTGAGGGCCGAAAACGCGATATCGGCCGATTTGCGATCTGTCAGCAGATTCGGTTTCTGGGCAGTTTACATGTCGAACTGCACGGTAGAAACGATAAAACAGCTCCTCCGTGCAGTTTTCATACCGAGTCACCGTCCACTGGGCTCAGCGAGAAAACGCGATTTCGGCGCTTCTGAGGGCCGAAAACGCGATATCGGCCGATTTGCGATCTGTCAGCAGATTCGGTTTCTGGGCAGTTTACATGTCGAACTGCACGGTAGAAACGATAAAACAGCTCCTCCGTGCAGTTTTCATACCGAGTCACCGTCCACTGGGCTCAGCGAGAAAACGCGATTTCGGCGCTTCTGAGGGCCGAAAACGCGATATCGGCCGATTTTCGATCTGTCAGCAGATTCGGTTTCTGGGCAGTTTACATGTCGAACTGCACGGTAGAAACGATAAAACAGCTCCTCCGTGCAGTTTTCATACCGAGTCACCGTCCACTGGGCTCAGCGAGAAAACGCGATTTCGGCGCTTCTGAGGGCCGAAAACGCGATATCGGCCGATTTGCGATCTGTCAGCAGATTCGGTTTCTGGGCAGTTTACATGTCGAACTGCACGGTAGAAACGATAAAACAGCTCCTCCGTGCAGTTTTCATACCGAGTCACCGTCCACTGGGCTCAGCGAGAAAACGCGATTTCGGCGCTTCTGAGGGCCGAAAACGCGATATCGGCCGATTTTCGATCTGTCAGCAGATTCGGTTTCTGGGCAGTTTACATGTCGAACTGCACGGTAGAAACGATAAAACAGCTCCTCCGTGCAGTTTTCATACCGAGTCACCGTCCACTGGGCTCAGCGAGAAAACGCGATTTCGGCGCTTCTGAGGGCCGAAAACGCGATATCGGCCGATTTGCGATCTGTCAGCAGATTCGGTTTCTGGGCAGTTTACATGTCGAACTGCACGGTAGAAACGATAAAACAGCTCCTCCGTGCAGTTTTCATACCGAGTCACCGTCCACTGGGCTCAGCGAGAAAACGCGATTTCGGCGCTTCTGAGGGCCGAAAACGCGATATCGGCCGATTTTCGATCTGTCAGCAGATTCGGTTTCTGGGCAGTTTACATGTCGAACTGCACGGTAGAAACGATAAAACAGCTCCTCCGTGCAGTTTTCATACCGAGTCACCGTCCACTGGGCTCAGCGAGAAAACGCGATTTCGGCGCTTCTGAGGGCCGAAAACGCGATATCGGCCGATTTGCGATCTGTCAGCAGATTCGGTTTCTGGGCAGTTTACATGTCGAACTGCACGGTAGAAACGATAAAACAGCTCCTCCGTGCAGTTTTCATACCGAGTCACCGTCCACTGGGCTCAGCGAGAAAACGCGATTTCGGCGCTTCTGAGGGCCGAAAACGCGATATCGGCCGATTTTCGATCTGTCAGCAGATTCGGTTTCTGGGCAGTTTACATGTCGAACTGCACGGTAGAAACGATAAAACAGCTCCTCCGTGCAGTTTTCATACCGAGTCACCGTCCACTGGGCTCAGCGAGAAAACGCGATTTCGGCGCTTCTGAGGGCCGAAAACGCGATATCGGCCGATTTGCGATCTGTCAGCAGATTCGGTTTCTGGGCAGTTTACATGTCGAACTGCACGGTAGAAACGATAAAACAGCTCCTCCGTGCAGTTTTCATACCGAGTCACCGTCCACTGGGCTCAGCGAGAAAACGCGATTTCGGCGCTTCTGAGGGCCGAAAACGCGATATCGGCCGATTTGCGATCTGTCAGCAGATTCGGTTTCTGGGCAGTTTACATGTCGAACTGCACGGTAGAAACGATAAAACAGCTCCTCCGTGCAGTTTTCATACCGAGTCACCGTCCACTGGGCTCAGCGAGAAAACGCGATTTCGGCGCTTCTGAGGGCCGAAAACGCGATATCGGCCGATTTGCGATCTGTCAGCAGATTCGGTTTCTGGGCAGTTTACATGTCGAACTGCACGGTAGAAACGATAAAACAGCTCCTCCGTGCAGTTTTCATACCGAGTCACCGTCCACTGGGCTCAGCGAGAAAACGCGATTTCGGCGCTTCTGAGGGCCGAAAACGCGATATCGGCCGATTTGCGATCTGTCAGCAGATTCGGTTTCTGGGCAGTTTACATGTCGAACTGCACGGTAGAAACGATAAAACAGCTCCTCCGTGCAGTTTTCATACCGAGTCACCGTCCACTGGGCTCAGCGAGAAAACGCGATTTCGGCGCTTCTGAGGGCCGAAAACGCGATATCGGCCGATTTTCGATCTGTCAGCAGATTCGGTTTCTGGGCAGTTTACATGTCGAACTGCACGGTAGAAACGATAAAACAGCTCCTCCGTGCAGTTTTCATACCGAGTCACCGTCCACTGGCTCAGCGAGAAAACGCGATTTCGGCGCTTCTGAGGGCCGAAAACGCGATATCGGCCGATTTGCGATCTGTCAGCAGATTCGGTTTCTGGGCAGTTTACATGTCGAACTGCACGGTAGAAACGATAAAACAGCTCCTCCGTGCAGTTTTCATACCGAGTCACCGTCCACTGGGCTCAGCGAGAAAACGCGATTTCGGCGCTTCTGAGGGCCGAAAACGCGATATCGGCCGATTTGCGATCTGTCAGCAGATTCGGTTTCTGGGCAGTTTACATGTCGAACTGCACGGTAGAAACGATAAAACAGCTCCTCCGTGCAGTTTTCATACCGAGTCACCGTCCACTGGGCTCAGCGAGAAAACGCGATTTCGGCGCTTCTGAGGGCCGAAAACGCGATATCGGCCGATTTGCGATCTGTCAGCAGATTCGGTTTCTGGGCAGTTTACATGTCGAACTGCACGGTAGAAACGATAAAACAGCTCCTCCGTGCAGTTTTCATACCGAGTCACCGTCCACTGGGCTCAGCGAGAAAACGCGATTTCGGCGCTTCTGAGGGCCGAAAACGCGATATCGGCCGATTTTCGATCTGTCAGCAGATTCGGTTTCTGGGCAGTTTACATGTCGAACTGCACGGTAGAAACGATAAAACAGCTCCTCCGTGCAGTTTTCATACCGAGTCACCGTCCACTGGGCTCAGCGAGAAAACGCGATTTCGGCGCTTCTGAGGGCCGAAAACGCGATATCGGCCGATTTGCGATCTGTCAGCAGATTCGGTTTCTGGGCAGTTTACATGTCGAACTGCACGGTAGAAACGATAAAACAGCTCCTCCGTGCAGTTTTCATACCGAGTCACCGTCCACTGGGCTCAGCGAGAAAACGCGATTTCGGCGCTTCTGAGGGCCGAAAACGCGATATCGGCCGATTTTCGATCTGTCAGCAGATTCGGTTTCTGGGCAGTTTACATGTCGAACTGCACGGTAGAAACGATAAAACAGCTCCTCCGTGCAGTTTTCATACCGAGTCACCGTCCACTGGGCTCAGCGAGAAAACGCGATTTCGGCGCTTCTGAGGGCCGAAAACGCGATATCGGCCGATTTGCGATCTGTCAGCAGATTCGGTTTCTGGGCAGTTTACATGTCGAACTGCACGGTAGAAACGATAAAACAGCTCCTCCGTGCAGTTTTCATACCGAGTCACCGTCCACTGGGCTCAGCGAGAAAACGCGATTTCGGCGCTTCTGAGGGCCGAAAACGCGATATCGGCCGATTTTCGATCTGTCAGCAGATTCGGTTTCTGGGCAGTTTACATGTCGAACTGCACGGTAGAAACGATAAAACAGCTCCTCCGTGCAGTTTTCATACCGAGTCACCGTCCACTGGGCTCAGCGAGAAAACGCGATTTCGGCGCTTCTGAGGGCCGAAAACGCGATATCGGCCGATTTGCGATCTGTCAGCAGATTCGGTTTCTGGGCAGTTTACATGTCGAACTGCACGGTAGAAACGATAAAACAGCTCCTCCGTGCAGTTTTCATACCGAGTCACCGTCCACTGGGCTCAGCGAGAAAACGCGATTTCGGCGCTTCTGAGGGCCGAAAACGCGATATCGGCCGATTTTCGATCTGTCAGCAGATTCGGTTTCTGGGCAGTTTACATGTCGAACTGCACGGTAGAAACGATAAAACAGCTCCTCCGTGCAGTTTTCATACCGAGTCACCGTCCACTGGGCTCAGCGAGAAAACGCGATTTCGGCGCTTCTGAGGGCCGAAAACGCGATATCGGCCGATTTGCGATCTGTCAGCAGATTCGGTTTCTGGGCAGTTTACATGTCGAACTGCACGGTAGAAACGATAAAACAGCTCCTCCGTGCAGTTTTCATACCGAGTCACCGTCCACTGGGCTCAGCGAGAAAACGCGATTTCGGCGCTTCTGAGGGCCGAAAACGCGATATCGGCCGATTTGCGATCTGTCAGCAGATTCGGTTTCTGGGCAGTTTACATGTCGAACTGCACGGTAGAAACGATAAAACAGCTCCTCCGTGCAGTTTTCATACCGAGTCACCGTCCACTGGGCTCAGCGAGAAAACGCGATTTCGGCGCTTCTGAGGGCCGAAAACGCGATATCGGCCGATTTGCGATCTGTCAGCAGATTCGGTTTCTGGGCAGTTTACATGTCGAACTGCACGGTAGAAACGATAAAACAGCTCCTCCGTGCAGTTTTCATACCGAGTCACCGTCCACTGGGCTCAGCGAGAAAACGCGATTTCGGCGCTTCTGAGGGCCGAAAACGCGATATCGGCCGATTTTCGATCTGTCAGCAGATTCGGTTTCTGGGCAGTTTACATGTCGAACTGCACGGTAGAAACGATAAAACAGCTCCTCCGTGCAGTTTTCATACCGAGTCACCGTCCACTGGGCTCAGCGAGAAAACGCGATTTCGGCGCTTCTGAGGGCCGAAAACGCGATATCGGCCGATTTGCGATCTGTCAGCAGATTCGGTTTCTGGGCAGTTTACATGTCGAACTGCACGGTAGAAACGATAAAACAGCTCCTCCGTGCAGTTTTCATACCGAGTCACCGTCCACTGGGCTCAGCGAGAAAACGCGATTTCGGCGCTTCTGAGGGCCGAAAACGCGATATCGGCCGATTTGCGATCTGTCAGCAGATTCGGTTTCTGGGCAGTTTACATGTCGAACTGCACGGTAGAAACGATAAAACAGCTCCTCCGTGCAGTTTTCATACCGAGTCACCGTCCACTGGGCTCAGCGAGAAAACGCGATTTCGGCGCTTCTGAGGGCCGAAAACGCGATATCGGCCGATTTGCGATCTGTCAGCAGATTCGGTTTCTGGGCAGTTTACATGTCGAACTGCACGGTAGAAACGATAAAACAGCTCCTCCGTGCAGTTTTCATACCGAGTCACCGTCCACTGGGCTCAGCGAGAAAACGCGATTTCGGCGCTTCTGAGGGCCGAAAACGCGATATCGGCCGATTTGCGATCTGTCAGCAGATTCGGTTTCTGGGCAGTTTACATGTCGAACTGCACGGTAGAAACGATAAAACAGCTCCTCCGTGCAGTTTTCATACCGAGTCACCGTCCACTGGGCTCAGCGAGAAAACGCGATTTCGGCGCTTCTGAGGGCCGAAAACGCGATATCGGCCGATTTTCGATCTGTCAGCAGATTCGGTTTCTGGGCAGTTTACATGTCGAACTGCACGGTAGAAACGATAAAACAGCTCCTCCGTGCAGTTTTCATACCGAGTCACCGTCCACTGGGCTCAGCGAGAAAACGCGATTTCGGCGCTTCTGAGGGCCGAAAACGCGATATCGGCCGATTTGCGATCTGTCAGCAGATTCGGTTTCTGGGCAGTTTACATGTCGAACTGCACGGTAGAAACGATAAAACAGCTCCTCCGTGCAGTTTTCATACCGAGTCACCGTCCACTGGGCTCAGCGAGAAAACGCGATTTCGGCGCTTCTGAGGGCCGAAAACGCGATATCGGCCGATTTGCGATCTGTCAGCAGATTCGGTTTCTGGGCAGTTTACATGTCGAACTGCACGGTAGAAACGATAAAACAGCTCCTCCGTGCAGTTTTCATACCGAGTCACCGTCCACTGGGCTCAGCGAGAAAACGCGATTTCGGCGCTTCTGAGGGCCGAAAACGCGATATCGGCCGATTTGCGATCTGTCAGCAGATTCGGTTTCTGGGCAGTTTACATGTCGAACTGCACGGTAGAAACGATAAAACAGCTCCTCCGTGCAGTTTTCATACCGAGTCACCGTCCACTGGGCTCAGCGAGAAAACGCGATTTCGGCGCTTCTGAGGGCCGAAAACGCGATATCGGCCGATTTGCGATCTGTCAGCAGATTCGGTTTCTGGGCAGTTTACATGTCGAACTGCACGGTAGAAACGATAAAACAGCTCCTCCGTGCAGTTTTCATACCGAGTCACCGTCCACTGGGCTCAGCGAGAAAACGCGATTTCGGCGCTTCTGAGGGCCGAAAACGCGATATCGGCCGATTTGCGATCTGTCAGCAGATTCGGTTTCTGGGCAGTTTACATGTCGAACTGCACGGTAGAAACGATAAAACAGCTCCTCCGTGCAGTTTTCATACCGAGTCACCGTCCACTGGGCTCAGCGAGAAAACGCGATTTCGGCGCTTCTGAGGGCCGAAAACGCGATATCGGCCGATTTTCGATCTGTCAGCAGATTCGGTTTCTGGGCAGTTTACATGTCGAACTGCACGGTAGAAACGATAAAACAGCTCCTCCGTGCAGTTTTCATACCGAGTCACCGTCCACTGGGCTCAGCGAGAAAACGCGATTTCGGCGCTTCTGAGGGCCGAAAACGCGATATCGGCCGATTTGCGATCTGTCAGCAGATTCGGTTTCTGGGCAGTTTACATGTCGAACTGCACGGTAGAAACGATAAAACAGCTCCTCCGTGCAGTTTTCATACCGAGTCACCGTCCACTGGGCTCAGCGAGAAAACGCGATTTCGGCGCTTCTGAGGGCCGAAAACGCGATATCGGCCGATTTGCGATCTGTCAGCAGATTCGGTTTCTGGGCAGTTTACATGTCGAACTGCACGGTAGAAACGATAAAACAGCTCCTCCGTGCAGTTTTCATACCGAGTCACCGTCCACTGGGCTCAGCGAGAAAACGCGATTTCGGCGCTTCTGAGGGCCGAAAACGCGATATCGGCCGATTTGCGATCTGTCAGCAGATTCGGTTTCTGGGCAGTTTACATGTCGAACTGCACGGTAGAAACGATAAAACAGCTCCTCCGTGCAGTTTTCATACCGAGTCACCGTCCACTGGGCTCAGCGAGAAAACGCGATTTCGGCGCTTCTGAGGGCCGAAAACGCGATATCGGCCGATTTGCGATCTGTCAGCAGATTCGGTTTCTGGGCAGTTTACATGTCGAACTGCACGGTAGAAACGATAAAACAGCTCCTCCGTGCAGTTTTCATACCGAGTCACCGTCCACTGGGCTCAGCGAGAAAACGCGATTTCGGCGCTTCTGAGGGCCGAAAACGCGATATCGGCCGATTTGCGATCTGTCAGCAGATTCGGTTTCTGGGCAGTTTACATGTCGAACTGCACGGTAGAAACGATAAAACAGCTCCTCCGTGCAGTTTTCATACCGAGTCACCGTCCACTGGGCTCAGCGAGAAAACGCGATTTCGGCGCTTCTGAGGGCCGAAAACGCGATATCGGCCGATTTGCGATCTGTCAGCAGATTCGGTTTCTGGGCAGTTTACATGTCGAACTGCACGGTAGAAACGATAAAACAGCTCCTCCGTGCAGTTTTCATACCGAGTCACCGTCCACTGGGCTCAGCGAGAAAACGCGATTTCGGCGCTTCTGAGGGCCGAAAACGCGATATCGGCCGATTTGCGATCTGTCAGCAGATTCGGTTTCTGGGCAGTTTACATGTCGAACTGCACGGTAGAAACGATAAAACAGCTCCTCCGTGCAGTTTTCATACCGAGTCACCGTCCACTGGGCTCAGCGAGAAAACGCGATTTCGGCGCTTCTGAGGGCCGAAAACGCGATATCGGCCGATTTTCGATCTGTCAGCAGATTCGGTTTCTGGGCAGTTTACATGTCGAACTGCACGGTAGAAACGATAAAACAGCTCCTCCGTGCAGTTTTCATACCGAGTCACCGTCCACTGGGCTCAGCGAGAAAACGCGATTTCGGCGCTTCTGAGGGCCGAAAACGCGATATCGGCCGATTTGCGATCTGTCAGCAGATTCGGTTTCTGGGCAGTTTACATGTCGAACTGCACGGTAGAAACGATAAAACAGCTCCTCCGTGCAGTTTTCATACCGAGTCACCGTCCACTGGGCTCAGCGAGAAAACGCGATTTCGGCGCTTCTGAGGGCCGAAAACGCGATATCGGCCGATTTGCGATCTGTCAGCAGATTCGGTTTCTGGGCAGTTTACATGTCGAACTGCACGGTAGAAACGATAAAACAGCTCCTCCGTGCAGTTTTCATACCGAGTCACCGTCCACTGGGCTCAGCGAGAAAACGCGATTTCGGCGCTTCTGAGGGCCGAAAACGCGATATCGGCCGATTTGCGATCTGTCAGCAGATTCGGTTTCTGGGCAGTTTACATGTCGAACTGCACGGTAGAAACGATAAAACAGCTCCTCCGTGCAGTTTTCATACCGAGTCACCGTCCACTGGGCTCAGCGAGAAAACGCGATTTCGGCGCTTCTGAGGGCCGAAAACGCGATATCGGCCGATTTGCGATCTGTCAGCAGATTCGGTTTCTGGGCAGTTTACATGTCGAACTGCACGGTAGAAACGATAAAACAGCTCCTCCGTGCAGTTTTCATACCGAGTCACCGTCCACTGGGCTCAGCGAGAAAACGCGATTTCGGCGCTTCTGAGGGCCGAAAACGCGATATCGGCCGATTTGCGATCTGTCAGCAGATTCGGTTTCTGGGCAGTTTACATGTCGAACTGCACGGTAGAAACGATAAAACAGCTCCTCCGTGCAGTTTTCATACCGAGTCACCGTCCACTGGGCTCAGCGAGAAAACGCGATTTCGGCGCTTCTGAGGGCCGAAAACGCGATATCGGCCGATTTTCGATCTGTCAGCAGATTCGGTTTCTGGGCAGTTTACATGTCGAACTGCACGGTAGAAACGATAAAACAGCTCCTCCGTGCAGTTTTCATACCGAGTCACCGTCCACTGGGCTCAGCGAGAAAACGCGATTTCGGCGCTTCTGAGGGCCGAAAACGCGATATCGGCCGATTTGCGATCTGTCAGCAGATTCGGTTTCTGGGCAGTTTACATGTCGAACTGCACGGTAGAAACGATAAAACAGCTCCTCCGTGCAGTTTTCATACCGAGTCACCGTCCACTGGGCTCAGCGAGAAAACGCGATTTCGGCGCTTCTGAGGGCCGAAAACGCGATATCGGCCGATTTGCGATCTGTCAGCAGATTCGGTTTCTGGGCAGTTTACATGTCGAACTGCACGGTAGAAACGATAAAACAGCTCCTCCGTGCAGTTTTCATACCGAGTCACCGTCCACTGGGCTCAGCGAGAAAACGCGATTTCGGCGCTTCTGAGGGCCGAAAACGCGATATCGGCCGATTTGCGATCTGTCAGCAGATTCGGTTTCTGGGCAGTTTACATGTCGAACTGCACGGTAGAAACGATAAAACAGCTCCTCCGTGCAGTTTTCATACCGAGTCACCGTCCACTGGGCTCAGCGAGAAAACGCGATTTCGGCGCTTCTGAGGGCCGAAAACGCGATATCGGCCGATTTGCGATCTGTCAGCAGATTCGGTTTCTGGGCAGTTTACATGTCGAACTGCACGGTAGAAACGATAAAACAGCTCCTCCGTGCAGTTTTCATACCGAGTCACCGTCCACTGGGCTCAGCGAGAAAACGCGATTTCGGCGCTTCTGAGGGCCGAAAACGCGATATCGGCCGATTTGCGATCTGTCAGCAGATTCGGTTTCTGGGCAGTTTACATGTCGAACTGCACGGTAGAAACGATAAAACAGCTCCTCCGTGCAGTTTTCATACCGAGTCACCGTCCACTGGGCTCAGCGAGAAAACGCGATTTCGGCGCTTCTGAGGGCCGAAAACGCGATATCGGCCGATTTGCGATCTGTCAGCAGATTCGGTTTCTGGGCAGTTTACATGTCGAACTGCACGGTAGAAACGATAAAACAGCTCCTCCGTGCAGTTTTCATACCGAGTCACCGTCCACTGGGCTCAGCGAGAAAACGCGATTTCGGCGCTTCTGAGGGCCGAAAACGCGATATCGGCCGATTTGCGATCTGTCAGCAGATTCGGTTTCTGGGCAGTTTACATGTCGAACTGCACGGTAGAAACGATAAAACAGCTCCTCCGTGCAGTTTTCATACCGAGTCACCGTCCACTGGGCTCAGCGAGAAAACGCGATTTCGGCGCTTCTGAGGGCCGAAAACGCGATATCGGCCGATTTTCGATCTGTCAGCAGATTCGGTTTCTGGGCAGTTTACATGTCGAACTGCACGGTAGAAACGATAAAACAGCTCCTCCGTGCAGTTTTCATACCGAGTCACCGTCCACTGGGCTCAGCGAGAAAACGCGATTTCGGCGCTTCTGAGGGCCGAAAACGCGATATCGGCCGATTTGCGATCTGTCAGCAGATTCGGTTTCTGGGCAGTTTACATGTCGAACTGCACGGTAGAAACGATAAAACAGCTCCTCCGTGCAGTTTTCATACCGAGTCACCGTCCACTGGGCTCAGCGAGAAAACGCGATTTCGGCGCTTCTGAGGGCCGAAAACGCGATATCGGCCGATTTGCGATCTGTCAGCAGATTCGGTTTCTGGGCAGTTTACATGTCGAACTGCACGGTAGAAACGATAAAACAGCTCCTCCGTGCAGTTTTCATACCGAGTCACCGTCCACTGGGCTCAGCGAGAAAACGCGATTTCGGCGCTTCTGAGGGCCGAAAACGCGATATCGGCCGATTTGCGATCTGTCAGCAGATTCGGTTTCTGGGCAGTTTACATGTCGAACTGCACGGTAGAAACGATAAAACAGCTCCTCCGTGCAGTTTTCATACCGAGTCACCGTCCACTGGGCTCAGCGAGAAAACGCGATTTCGGCGCTTCTGAGGGCCGAAAACGCGATATCGGCCGATTTTCGATCTGTCAGCAGATTCGGTTTCTGGGCAGTTTACATGTCGAACTGCACGGTAGAAACGATAAAACAGCTCCTCCGTGCAGTTTTCATACCGAGTCACCGTCCACTGGGCTCAGCGAGAAAACGCGATTTCGGCGCTTCTGAGGGCCGAAAACGCGATATCGGCCGATTTTCGATCTGTCAGCAGATTCGGTTTCTGGGCAGTTTACATGTCGAACTGCACGGTAGAAACGATAAAACAGCTCCTCCGTGCAGTTTTCATACCGAGTCACCGTCCACTGGGCTCAGCGAGAAAACGCGATTTCGGCGCTTCTGAGGGCCGAAAACGCGATATCGGCCGATTTGCGATCTGTCAGCAGATTCGGTTTCTGGGCAGTTTACATGTCGAACTGCACGGTAGAAACGATAAAACAGCTCCTCCGTGCAGTTTTCATACCGAGTCACCGTCCACTGGGCTCAGCGAGAAAACGCGATTTCGGCGCTTCTGAGGGCCGAAAACGCGATATCGGCCGATTTTCGATCTGTCAGCAGATTCGGTTTCTGGGCAGTTTACATGTCGAACTGCACGGTAGAAACGATAAAACAGCTCCTCCGTGCAGTTTTCATACCGAGTCACCGTCCACTGGGCTCAGCGAGAAAACGCGATTTCGGCGCTTCTGAGGGCCGAAAACGCGATATCGGCCGATTTGCGATCTGTCAGCAGATTCGGTTTCTGGGCAGTTTACATGTCGAACTGCACGGTAGAAACGATAAAACAGCTCCTCCGTGCAGTTTTCATACCGAGTCACCGTCCACTGGGCTCAGCGAGAAAACGCGATTTCGGCGCTTCTGAGGGCCGAAAACGCGATATCGGCCGATTTGCGATCTGTCAGCAGATTCGGTTTCTGGGCAGTTTACATGTCGAACTGCACGGTAGAAACGATAAAACAGCTCCTCCGTGCAGTTTTCATACCGAGTCACCGTCCACTGGGCTCAGCGAGAAAACGCGATTTCGGCGCTTCTGAGGGCCGAAAACGCGATATCGGCCGATTTGCGATCTGTCAGCAGATTCGGTTTCTGGGCAGTTTACATGTCGAACTGCACGGTAGAAACGATAAAACAGCTCCTCCGTGCAGTTTTCATACCGAGTCACCGTCCACTGGGCTCAGCGAGAAAACGCGATTTCGGCGCTTCTGAGGGCCGAAAACGCGATATCGGCCGATTTGCGATCTGTCAGCAGATTCGGTTTCTGGGCAGTTTACATGTCGAACTGCACGGTAGAAACGATAAAACAGCTCCTCCGTGCAGTTTTCATACCGAGTCACCGTCCACTGGGCTCAGCGAGAAAACGCGATTTCGGCGCTTCTGAGGGCCGAAAACGCGATATCGGCCGATTCGCGATCTGTCAGCAGATTCGGTTTCTGGGCAGTTTACATGTCGAACTGCACGGTAGAAACGATAAAACAGCTCCTCCGTGCAGTTTTCATACCGAGTCACCGTCCACTGGGCTCAGCGAGAAAACGCGATTTCGGCGCTTCTGAGGGCCGAAAACGCGATATCGGCCGATTTGCGATCTGTCAGCAGATTCGGTTTCTGGGCAGTTTACATGTCGAACTGCACGGTAGAAACGATAAAACAGCTCCTCCGTGCAGTTTTCATACCGAGTCACCGTCCACTGGGCTCAGCGAGAAAACGCGATTTCGGCGCTTCTGAGGGCCGAAAACGCGATATCGGCCGATTTGCGATCTGTCAGCAGATTCGGTTTCTGGGCAGTTTACATGTCGAACTGCACGGTAGAAACGATAAAACAGCTCCTCCGTGCAGTTTTCATACCGAGTCACCGTCCACTGGGCTCAGCGAGAAAACGCGATTTCGGCGCTTCTGAGGGCCGAAAACGCGATATCGGCCGATTTTCGATCTGTCAGCAGATTCGGTTTCTGGGCAGTTTACATGTCGAACTGCACGGTAGAAACGATAAAACAGCTCCTCCGTGCAGTTTTCATACCGAGTCACCGTCCACTGGGCTCAGCGAGAAAACGCGATTTCGGCGCTTCTGAGGGCCGAAAACGCGATATCGGCCGATTTGCGATCTGTCAGCAGATTCGGTTTCTGGGCAGTTTACATGTCGAACTGCACGGTAGAAACGATAAAACAGCTCCTCCGTGCAGTTTTCATACCGAGTCACCGTCCACTGGGCTCAGCGAGAAAACGCGATTTCGGCGCTTCTGAGGGCCGAAAACGCGATATCGGCCGATTTTCGATCTGTCAGCAGATTCGGTTTCTGGGCAGTTTACATGTCGAACTGCACGGTAGAAACGATAAAACAGCTCCTCCGTGCAGTTTTCATACCGAGTCACCGTCCACTGGGCTCAGCGAGAAAACGCGATTTCGGCGCTTCTGAGGGCCGAAAACGCGATATCGGCCGATTTTCGATCTGTCAGCAGATTCGGTTTCTGGGCAGTTTACATGTCGAACTGCACGGTAGAAACGATAAAACAGCTCCTCCGTGCAGTTTTCATACCGAGTCACCGTCCACTGGGCTCAGCGAGAAAACGCGATTTCGGCGCTTCTGAGGGCCGAAAACGCGATATCGGCCGATTTGCGATCTGTCAGCAGATTCGGTTTCTGGGCAGTTTACATGTCGAACTGCACGGTAGAAACGATAAAACAGCTCCTCCGTGCAGTTTTCATACCGAGTCACCGTCCACTGGGCTCAGCGAGAAAACGCGATTTCGGCGCTTCTGAGGGCCGAAAACGCGATATCGGCCGATTTGCGATCTGTCAGCAGATTCGGTTTCTGGGCAGTTTACATGTCGAACTGCACGGTAGAAACGATAAAACAGCTCCTCCGTGCAGTTTTCATACCGAGTCACCGTCCACTGGGCTCAGCGAGAAAACGCGATTTCGGCGCTTCTGAGGGCCGAAAACGCGATATCGGCCGATTTGCGATCTGTCAGCAGATTCGGTTTCTGGGCAGTTTACATGTCGAACTGCACGGTAGAAACGATAAAACAGCTCCTCCGTGCAGTTTTCATACCGAGTCACCGTCCACTGGGCTCAGCGAGAAAACGCGATTTCGGCGCTTCTGAGGGCCGAAAACGCGATATCGGCCGATTTGCGATCTGTCAGCAGATTCGGTTTCTGGGCAGTTTACATGTCGAACTGCACGGTAGAAACGATAAAACAGCTCCTCCGTGCAGTTTTCATACCGAGTCACCGTCCACTGGGCTCAGCGAGAAAACGCGATTTCGGCGCTTCTGAGGGCCGAAAACGCGATATCGGCCGATTTTCGATCTGTCAGCAGATTCGGTTTCTGGGCAGTTTACATGTCGAACTGCACGGTAGAAACGATAAAACAGCTCCTCCGTGCAGTTTTCATACCGAGTCACCGTCCACTGGGCTCAGCGAGAAAACGCGATTTCGGCGCTTCTGAGGGCCGAAAACGCGATATCGGCCGATTTGCGATCTGTCAGCAGATTCGGTTTCTGGGCAGTTTACATGTCGAACTGCACGGTAGAAACGATAAAACAGCTCCTCCGTGCAGTTTTCATACCGAGTCACCGTCCACTGGGCTCAGCGAGAAAACGCGATTTCGGCGCTTCTGAGGGCCGAAAACGCGATATCGGCCGATTTGCGATCTGTCAGCAGATTCGGTTTCTGGGCAGTTTACATGTCGAACTGCACGGTAGAAACGATAAAACAGCTCCTCCGTGCAGTTTTCATACCGAGTCACCGTCCACTGGGCTCAGCGAGAAAACGCGATTTCGGCGCTTCTGAGGGCCGAAAACGCGATATCGGCCGATTTGCGATCTGTCAGCAGATTCGGTTTCTGGGCAGTTTACATGTCGAACTGCACGGTAGAAACGATAAAACAGCTCCTCCGTGCAGTTTTCATACCGAGTCACCGTCCACTGGGCTCAGCGAGAAAACGCGATTTCGGCGCTTCTGAGGGCCGAAAACGCGATATCGGCCGATTTGCGATCTGTCAGCAGATTCGGTTTCTGGGCAGTTTACATGTCGAACTGCACGGTAGAAACGATAAAACAGCTCCTCCGTGCAGTTTTCATACCGAGTCACCGTCCACTGGGCTCAGCGAGAAAACGCGATTTCGGCGCTTCTGAGGGCCGAAAACGCGATATCGGCCGATTTGCGATCTGTCAGCAGATTCGGTTTCTGGGCAGTTTACATGTCGAACTGCACGGTAGAAACGATAAAACAGCTCCTCCGTGCAGTTTTCATACCGAGTCACCGTCCACTGGGCTCAGCGAGAAAACGCGATTTCGGCGCTTCTGAGGGCCGAAAACGCGATATCGGCCGATTTTCGATCTGTCAGCAGATTCGGTTTCTGGGCAGTTTACATGTCGAACTGCACGGTAGAAACGATAAAACAGCTCCTCCGTGCAGTTTTCATACCGAGTCACCGTCCACTGGGCTCAGCGAGAAAACGCGATTTCGGCGCTTCTGAGGGCCGAAAACGCGATATCGGCCGATTTGCGATCTGTCAGCAGATTCGGTTTCTGGGCAGTTTACATGTCGAACTGCACGGTAGAAACGATAAAACAGCTCCTCCGTGCAGTTTTCATACCGAGTCACCGTCCACTGGGCTCAGCGAGAAAACGCGATTTCGGCGCTTCTGAGGGCCGAAAACGCGATATCGGCCGATTTGCGATCTGTCAGCAGATTCGGTTTCTGGGCAGTTTACATGTCGAACTGCACGGTAGAAACGATAAAACAGCTCCTCCGTGCAGTTTTCATACCGAGTCACCGTCCACTGGGCTCAGCGAGAAAACGCGATTTCGGCGCTTCTGAGGGCCGAAAACGCGATATCGGCCGATTTGCGATCTGTCAGCAGATTCGGTTTCTGGGCAGTTTACATGTCGAACTGCACGGTAGAAACGATAAAACAGCTCCTCCGTGCAGTTTTCATACCGAGTCACCGTCCACTGGGCTCAGCGAGAAAACGCGATTTCGGCGCTTCTGAGGGCCGAAAACGCGATATCGGCCGATTTTCGATCTGTCAGCAGATTCGGTTTCTGGGCAGTTTACATGTCGAACTGCACGGTAGAAACGATAAAACAGCTCCTCCGTGCAGTTTTCATACCGAGTCACCGTCCACTGGGCTCAGCGAGAAAACGCGATTTCGGCGCTTCTGAGGGCCGAAAACGCGATATCGGCCGATTTGCGATCTGTCAGCAGATTCGGTTTCTGGGCAGTTTACATGTCGAACTGCACGGTAGAAACGATAAAACAGCTCCTCCGTGCAGTTTTCATACCGAGTCACCGTCCACTGGGCTCAGCGAGAAAACGCGATTTCGGCGCTTCTGAGGGCCGAAAACGCGATATCGGCCGATTTGCGATCTGTCAGCAGATTCGGTTTCTGGGCAGTTTACATGTCGAACTGCACGGTAGAAACGATAAAACAGCTCCTCCGTGCAGTTTTCATACCGAGTCACCGTCCACTGGGCTCAGCGAGAAAACGCGATTTCGGCGCTTCTGAGGGCCGAAAACGCGATATCGGCCGATTTGCGATCTGTCAGCAGATTCGGTTTCTGGGCAGTTTACATGTCGAACTGCACGGTAGAAACGATAAAACAGCTCCTCCGTGCAGTTTTCATACCGAGTCACCGTCCACTGGCTCAGCGAGAAAACGCGATTTCGGCGCTTCTGAGGGCCGAAAACGCGATATCGGCCGATTTTCGATCTGTCAGCAGATTCGGTTTCTGGGCAGTTTACATGTCGAACTGCACGGTAGAAACGATAAAACAGCTCCTCCGTGCAGTTTTCATACCGAGTCACCGTCCACTGGGCTCAGCGAGAAAACGCGATTTCGGCGCTTCTGAGGGCCGAAAACGCGATATCGGCCGATTTGCGATCTGTCAGCAGATTCGGTTTCTGGGCAGTTTACATGTCGAACTGCACGGTAGAAACGATAAAACAGCTCCTCCGTGCAGTTTTCATACCGAGTCACCGTCCACTGGGCTCAGCGAGAAAACGCGATTTCGGCGCTTCTGAGGGCCGAAAACGCGATATCGGCCGATTTTCGATCTGTCAGCAGATTCGGTTTCTGGGCAGTTTACATGTCGAACTGCACGGTAGAAACGATAAAACAGCTCCTCCGTGCAGTTTTCATACCGAGTCACCGTCCACTGGGCTCAGCGAGAAAACGCGATTTCGGCGCTTCTGAGGGCCGAAAACGCGATATCGGCCGATTTGCGATCTGTCAGCAGATTCGGTTTCTGGGCAGTTTACATGTCGAACTGCACGGTAGAAACGATAAAACAGCTCCTCCGTGCAGTTTTCATACCGAGTCACCGTCCACTGGGCTCAGCGAGAAAACGCGATTTCGGCGCTTCTGAGGGCCGAAAACGCGATATCGGCCGATTTGCGATCTGTCAGCAGATTCGGTTTCTGGGCAGTTTACATGTCGAACTGCACGGTAGAAACGATAAAACAGCTCCTCCGTGCAGTTTTCATACCGAGTCACCGTCCACTGGGCTCAGCGAGAAAACGCGATTTCGGCGCTTCTGAGGGCCGAAAACGCGATATCGGCCGATTTGCGATCTGTCAGCAGATTCGGTTTCTGGGCAGTTTACATGTCGAACTGCACGGTAGAAACGATAAAACAGCTCCTCCGTGCAGTTTTCATACCGAGTCACCGTCCACTGGGCTCAGCGAGAAAACGCGATTTCGGCGCTTCTGAGGGCCGAAAACGCGATATCGGCCGATTTGCGATCTGTCAGCAGATTCGGTTTCTGGGCAGTTTACATGTCGAACTGCACGGTAGAAACGATAAAACAGCTCCTCCGTGCAGTTTTCATACCGAGTCACCGTCCACTGGGCTCAGCGAGAAAACGCGATTTCGGCGCTTCTGAGGGCCGAAAACGCGATATCGGCCGATTTTCGATCTGTCAGCAGATTCGGTTTCTGGGCAGTTTACATGTCGAACTGCACGGTAGAAACGATAAAACAGCTCCTCCGTGCAGTTTTCATACCGAGTCACCGTCCACTGGGCTCAGCGAGAAAACGCGATTTCGGCGCTTCTGAGGGCCGAAAACGCGATATCGGCCGATTTGCGATCTGTCAGCAGATTCGGTTTCTGGGCAGTTTACATGTCGAACTGCACGGTAGAAACGATAAAACAGCTCCTCCGTGCAGTTTTCATACCGAGTCACCGTCCACTGGGCTCAGCGAGAAAACGCGATTTCGGCGCTTCTGAGGGCCGAAAACGCGATATCGGCCGATTTGCGATCTGTCAGCAGATTCGGTTTCTGGGCAGTTTACATGTCGAACTGCACGGTAGAAACGATAAAACAGCTCCTCCGTGCAGTTTTCATACCGAGTCACCGTCCACTGGGCTCAGCGAGAAAACGCGATTTCGGCGCTTCTGAGGGCCGAAAACGCGATATCGGCCGATTTTCGATCTGTCAGCAGATTCGGTTTCTGGGCAGTTTACATGTCGAACTGCACGGTAGAAACGATAAAACAGCTCCTCCGTGCAGTTTTCATACCGAGTCACCGTCCACTGGGCTCAGCGAGAAAACGCGATTTCGGCGCTTCTGAGGGCCGAAAACGCGATATCGGCCGATTTGCGATCTGTCAGCAGATTCGGTTTCTGGGCAGTTTACATGTCGAACTGCACGGTAGAAACGATAAAACAGCTCCTCCGTGCAGTTTTCATACCGAGTCACCGTCCACTGGGCTCAGCGAGAAAACGCGATTTCGGCGCTTCTGAGGGCCGAAAACGCGATATCGGCCGATTTGCGATCTGTCAGCAGATTCGGTTTCTGGGCAGTTTACATGTCGAACTGCACGGTAGAAACGATAAAACAGCTCCTCCGTGCAGTTTTCATACCGAGTCACCGTCCACTGGGCTCAGCGAGAAAACGCGATTTCGGCGCTTCTGAGGGCCGAAAACGCGATATCGGCCGATTTGCGATCTGTCAGCAGATTCGGTTTCTGGGCAGTTTACATGTCGAACTGCACGGTAGAAACGATAAAACAGCTCCTCCGTGCAGTTTTCATACCGAGTCACCGTCCACTGGGCTCAGCGAGAAAACGCGATTTCGGCGCTTCTGAGGGCCGAAAACGCGATATCGGCCGATTTGCGATCTGTCAGCAGATTCGGTTTCTGGGCAGTTTACATGTCGAACTGCACGGTAGAAACGATAAAACAGCTCCTCCGTGCAGTTTTCATACCGAGTCACCGTCCACTGGGCTCAGCGAGAAAACGCGATTTCGGCGCTTCTGAGGGCCGAAAACGCGATATCGGCCGATTTTCGATCTGTCAGCAGATTCGGTTTCTGGGCAGTTTACATGTCGAACTGCACGGTAGAAACGATAAAACAGCTCCTCCGTGCAGTTTTCATACCGAGTCACCGTCCACTGGGCTCAGCGAGAAAACGCGATTTCGGCGCTTCTGAGGGCCGAAAACGCGATATCGGCCGATTTGCGATCTGTCAGCAGATTCGGTTTCTGGGCAGTTTACATGTCGAACTGCACGGTAGAAACGATAAAACAGCTCCTCCGTGCAGTTTTCATACCGAGTCACCGTCCACTGGGCTCAGCGAGAAAACGCGATTTCGGCGCTTCTGAGGGCCGAAAACGCGATATCGGCCGATTTGCGATCTGTCAGCAGATTCGGTTTCTGGGCAGTTTACATGTCGAACTGCACGGTAGAAACGATAAAACAGCTCCTCCGTGCAGTTTTCATACCGAGTCACCGTCCACTGGGCTCAGCGAGAAAACGCGATTTCGGCGCTTCTGAGGGCCGAAAACGCGATATCGGCCGATTTGCGATCTGTCAGCAGATTCGGTTTCTGGGCAGTTTACATGTCGAACTGCACGGTAGAAACGATAAAACAGCTCCTCCGTGCAGTTTTCATACCGAGTCACCGTCCACTGGGCTCAGCGAGAAAACGCGATTTCGGCGCTTCTGAGGGCCGAAAACGCGATATCGGCCGATTTGCGATCTGTCAGCAGATTCGGTTTCTGGGCAGTTTACATGTCGAACTGCACGGTAGAAACGATAAAACAGCTCCTCCGTGCAGTTTTCATACCGAGTCACCGTCCACTGGGCTCAGCGAGAAAACGCGATTTCGGCGCTTCTGAGGGCCGAAAACGCGATATCGGCCGATTTGCGATCTGTCAGCAGATTCGGTTTCTGGGCAGTTTACATGTCGAACTGCACGGTAGAAACGATAAAACAGCTCCTCCGTGCAGTTTTCATACCGAGTCACCGTCCACTGGGCTCAGCGAGAAAACGCGATTTCGGCGCTTCTGAGGGCCGAAAACGCGATATCGGCCGATTTGCGATCTGTCAGCAGATTCGGTTTCTGGGCAGTTTACATGTCGAACTGCACGGTAGAAACGATAAAACAGCTCCTCCGTGCAGTTTTCATACCGAGTCACCGTCCACTGGGCTCAGCGAGAAAACGCGATTTCGGCGCTTCTGAGGGCCGAAAACGCGATATCGGCCGATTTTCGATCTGTCAGCAGATTCGGTTTCTGGGCAGTTTACATGTCGAACTGCACGGTAGAAACGATAAAACAGCTCCTCCGTGCAGTTTTCATACCGAGTCACCGTCCACTGGGCTCAGCGAGAAAACGCGATTTCGGCGCTTCTGAGGGCCGAAAACGCGATATCGGCCGATTTGCGATCTGTCAGCAGATTCGGTTTCTGGGCAGTTTACATGTCGAACTGCACGGTAGAAACGATAAAACAGCTCCTCCGTGCAGTTTTCATACCGAGTCACCGTCCACTGGGCTCAGCGAGAAAACGCGATTTCGGCGCTTCTGAGGGCCGAAAACGCGATATCGGCCGATTTGCGATCTGTCAGCAGATTCGGTTTCTGGGCAGTTTACATGTCGAACTGCACGGTAGAAACGATAAAACAGCTCCTCCGTGCAGTTTTCATACCGAGTCACCGTCCACTGGGCTCAGCGAGAAAACGCGATTTCGGCGCTTCTGAGGGCCGAAAACGCGATATCGGCCGATTTGCGATCTGTCAGCAGATTCGGTTTCTGGGCAGTTTACATGTCGAACTGCACGGTAGAAACGATAAAACAGCTCCTCCGTGCAGTTTTCATACCGAGTCACCGTCCACTGGGCTCAGCGAGAAAACGCGATTTCGGCGCTTCTGAGGGCCGAAAACGCGATATCGGCCGATTTGCGATCTGTCAGCAGATTCGGTTTCTGGGCAGTTTACATGTCGAACTGCACGGTAGAAACGATAAAACAGCTCCTCCGTGCAGTTTTCATACCGAGTCACCGTCCACTGGGCTCAGCGAGAAAACGCGATTTCGGCGCTTCTGAGGGCCGAAAACGCGATATCGGCCGATTTGCGATCTGTCAGCAGATTCGGTTTCTGGGCAGTTTACATGTCGAACTGCACGGTAGAAACGATAAAACAGCTCCTCCGTGCAGTTTTCATACCGAGTCACCGTCCACTGGGCTCAGCGAGAAAACGCGATTTCGGCGCTTCTGAGGGCCGAAAACGCGATATCGGCCGATTTGCGATCTGTCAGCAGATTCGGTTTCTGGGCAGTTTACATGTCGAACTGCACGGTAGAAACGATAAAACAGCTCCTCCGTGCAGTTTTCATACCGAGTCACCGTCCACTGGGCTCAGCGAGAAAACGCGATTTCGGCGCTTCTGAGGGCCGAAAACGCGATATCGGCCGATTTGCGATCTGTCAGCAGATTCGGTTTCTGGGCAGTTTACATGTCGAACTGCACGGTAGAAACGATAAAACAGCTCCTCCGTGCAGTTTTCATACCGAGTCACCGTCCACTGGGCTCAGCGAGAAAACGCGATTTCGGCGCTTCTGAGGGCCGAAAACGCGATATCGGCCGATTTGCGATCTGTCAGCAGATTCGGTTTCTGGGCAGTTTACATGTCGAACTGCACGGTAGAAACGATAAAACAGCTCCTCCGTGCAGTTTTCATACCGAGTCACCGTCCACTGGGCTCAGCGAGAAAACGCGATTTCGGCGCTTCTGAGGGCCGAAAACGCGATATCGGCCGATTTGCGATCTGTCAGCAGATTCGGTTTCTGGGCAGTTTACATGTCGAACTGCACGGTAGAAACGATAAAACAGCTCCTCCGTGCAGTTTTCATACCGAGTCACCGTCCACTGGGCTCAGCGAGAAAACGCGATTTCGGCGCTTCTGAGGGCCGAAAACGCGATATCGGCCGATTTTCGATCTGTCAGCAGATTCGGTTTCTGGGCAGTTTACATGTCGAACTGCACGGTAGAAACGATAAAACAGCTCCTCCGTGCAGTTTTCATACCGAGTCACCGTCCACTGGGCTCAGCGAGAAAACGCGATTTCGGCGCTTCTGAGGGCCGAAAACGCGATATCGGCCGATTTGCGATCTGTCAGCAGATTCGGTTTCTGGGCAGTTTACATGTCGAACTGCACGGTAGAAACGATAAAACAGCTCCTCCGTGCAGTTTTCATACCGAGTCACCGTCCACTGGGCTCAGCGAGAAAACGCGATTTCGGCGCTTCTGAGGGCCGAAAACGCGATATCGGCCGATTTGCGATCTGTCAGCAGATTCGGTTTCTGGGCAGTTTACATGTCGAACTGCACGGTAGAAACGATAAAACAGCTCCTCCGTGCAGTTTTCATACCGAGTCACCGTCCACTGGGCTCAGCGAGAAAACGCGATTTCGGCGCTTCTGAGGGCCGAAAACGCGATATCGGCCGATTTTCGATCTGTCAGCAGATTCGGTTTCTGGGCAGTTTACATGTCGAACTGCACGGTAGAAACGATAAAACAGCTCCTCCGTGCAGTTTTCATACCGAGTCACCGTCCACTGGGCTCAGCGAGAAAACGCGATTTCGGCGCTTCTGAGGGCCGAAAACGCGATATCGGCCGATTTGCGATCTGTCAGCAGATTCGGTTTCTGGGCAGTTTACATGTCGAACTGCACGGTAGAAACGATAAAACAGCTCCTCCGTGCAGTTTTCATACCGAGTCACCGTCCACTGGGCTCAGCGAGAAAACGCGATTTCGGCGCTTCTGAGGGCCGAAAACGCGATATCGGCCGATTTGCGATCTGTCAGCAGATTCGGTTTCTGGGCAGTTTACATGTCGAACTGCACGGTAGAAACGATAAAACAGCTCCTCCGTGCAGTTTTCATACCGAGTCACCGTCCACTGGGCTCAGCGAGAAAACGCGATTTCGGCGCTTCTGAGGGCCGAAAACGCGATATCGGCCGATTTGCGATCTGTCAGCAGATTCGGTTTCTGGGCAGTTTACATGTCGAACTGCACGGTAGAAACGATAAAACAGCTCCTCCGTGCAGTTTTCATACCGAGTCACCGTCCACTGGGCTCAGCGAGAAAACGCGATTTCGGCGCTTCTGAGGGCCGAAAACGCGATATCGGCCGATTTGCGATCTGTCAGCAGATTCGGTTTCTGGGCAGTTTACATGTCGAACTGCACGGTAGAAACGATAAAACAGCTCCTCCGTGCAGTTTTCATACCGAGTCACCGTCCACTGGGCTCAGCGAGAAAACGCGATTTCGGCGCTTCTGAGGGCCGAAAACGCGATATCGGCCGATTTGCGATCTGTCAGCAGATTCGGTTTCTGGGCAGTTTACATGTCGAACTGCACGGTAGAAACGATAAAACAGCTCCTCCGTGCAGTTTTCATACCGAGTCACCGTCCACTGGGCTCAGCGAGAAAACGCGATTTCGGCGCTTCTGAGGGCCGAAAACGCGATATCGGCCGATTTTCGATCTGTCAGCAGATTCGGTTTCTGGGCAGTTTACATGTCGAACTGCACGGTAGAAACGATAAAACAGCTCCTCCGTGCAGTTTTCATACCGAGTCACCGTCCACTGGGCTCAGCGAGAAAACGCGATTTCGGCGCTTCTGAGGGCCGAAAACGCGATATCGGCCGATTTGCGATCTGTCAGCAGATTCGGTTTCTGGGCAGTTTACATGTCGAACTGCACGGTAGAAACGATAAAACAGCTCCTCCGTGCAGTTTTCATACCGAGTCACCGTCCACTGGGCTCAGCGAGAAAACGCGATTTCGGCGCTTCTGAGGGCCGAAAACGCGATATCGGCCGATTTGCGATCTGTCAGCAGATTCGGTTTCTGGGCAGTTTACATGTCGAACTGCACGGTAGAAACGATAAAACAGCTCCTCCGTGCAGTTTTCATACCGAGTCACCGTCCACTGGGCTCAGCGAGAAAACGCGATTTCGGCGCTTCTGAGGGCCGAAAACGCGATATCGGCCGATTTTCGATCTGTCAGCAGATTCGGTTTCTGGGCAGTTTACATGTCGAACTGCACGGTAGAAACGATAAAACAGCTCCTCCGTGCAGTTTTCATACCGAGTCACCGTCCACTGGGCTCAGCGAGAAAACGCGATTTCGGCGCTTCTGAGGGCCGAAAACGCGATATCGGCCGATTTGCGATCTGTCAGCAGATTCGGTTTCTGGGCAGTTTACATGTCGAACTGCACGGTAGAAACGATAAAACAGCTCCTCCGTGCAGTTTTCATACCGAGTCACCGTCCACTGGGCTCAGCGAGAAAACGCGATTTCGGCGCTTCTGAGGGCCGAAAACGCGATATCGGCCGATTTGCGATCTGTCAGCAGATTCGGTTTCTGGGCAGTTTACATGTCGAACTGCACGGTAGAAACGATAAAACAGCTCCTCCGTGCAGTTTTCATACCGAGTCACCGTCCACTGGGCTCAGCGAGAAAACGCGATTTCGGCGCTTCTGAGGGCCGAAAACGCGATATCGGCCGATTTGCGATCTGTCAGCAGATTCGGTTTCTGGGCAGTTTACATGTCGAACTGCACGGTAGAAACGATAAAACAGCTCCTCCGTGCAGTTTTCATACCGAGTCACCGTCCACTGGGCTCAGCGAGAAAACGCGATTTCGGCGCTTCTGAGGGCCGAAAACGCGATATCGGCCGATTTTCGATCTGTCAGCAGATTCGGTTTCTGGGCAGTTTACATGTCGAACTGCACGGTAGAAACGATAAAACAGCTCCTCCGTGCAGTTTTCATACCGAGTCACCGTCCACTGGGCTCAGCGAGAAAACGCGATTTCGGCGCTTCTGAGGGCCGAAAACGCGATATCGGCCGATTTGCGATCTGTCAGCAGATTCGGTTTCTGGGCAGTTTACATGTCGAACTGCACGGTAGAAACGATAAAACAGCTCCTCCGTGCAGTTTTCATACCGAGTCACCGTCCACTGGGCTCAGCGAGAAAACGCGATTTCGGCGCTTCTGAGGGCCGAAAACGCGATATCGGCCGATTTGCGATCTGTCAGCAGATTCGGTTTCTGGGCAGTTTACATGTCGAACTGCACGGTAGAAACGATAAAACAGCTCCTCCGTGCAGTTTTCATACCGAGTCACCGTCCACTGGGCTCAGCGAGAAAACGCGATTTCGGCGCTTCTGAGGGCCGAAAACGCGATATCGGCCGATTTGCGATCTGTCAGCAGATTCGGTTTCTGGGCAGTTTACATGTCGAACTGCACGGTAGAAACGATAAAACAGCTCCTCCGTGCAGTTTTCATACCGAGTCACCGTCCACTGGGCTCAGCGAGAAAACGCGATTTCGGCGCTTCTGAGGGCCGAAAACGCGATATCGGCCGATTTGCGATCTGTCAGCAGATTCGGTTTCTGGGCAGTTTACATGTCGAACTGCACGGTAGAAACGATAAAACAGCTCCTCCGTGCAGTTTTCATACCGAGTCACCGTCCACTGGGCTCAGCGAGAAAACGCGATTTCGGCGCTTCTGAGGGCCGAAAACGCGATATCGGCCGATTTGCGATCTGTCAGCAGATTCGGTTTCTGGGCAGTTTACATGTCGAACTGCACGGTAGAAACGATAAAACAGCTCCTCCGTGCAGTTTTCATACCGAGTCACCGTCCACTGGGCTCAGCGAGAAAACGCGATTTCGGCGCTTCTGAGGGCCGAAAACGCGATATCGGCCGATTTGCGATCTGTCAGCAGATTCGGTTTCTGGGCAGTTTACATGTCGAACTGCACGGTAGAAACGATAAAACAGCTCCTCCGTGCAGTTTTCATACCGAGTCACCGTCCACTGGGCTCAGCGAGAAAACGCGATTTCGGCGCTTCTGAGGGCCGAAAACGCGATATCGGCCGATTTGCGATCTGTCAGCAGATTCGGTTTCTGGGCAGTTTACATGTCGAACTGCACGGTAGAAACGATAAAACAGCTCCTCCGTGCAGTTTTCATACCGAGTCACCGTCCACTGGGCTCAGCGAGAAAACGCGATTTCGGCGCTTCTGAGGGCCGAAAACGCGATATCGGCCGATTTTCGATCTGTCAGCAGATTCGGTTTCTGGGCAGTTTACATGTCGAACTGCACGGTAGAAACGATAAAACAGCTCCTCCGTGCAGTTTTCATACCGAGTCACCGTCCACTGGGCTCAGCGAGAAAACGCGATTTCGGCGCTTCTGAGGGCCGAAAACGCGATATCGGCCGATTTGCGATCTGTCAGCAGATTCGGTTTCTGGGCAGTTTACATGTCGAACTGCACGGTAGAAACGATAAAACAGCTCCTCCGTGCAGTTTTCATACCGAGTCACCGTCCACTGGGCTCAGCGAGAAAACGCGATTTCGGCGCTTCTGAGGGCCGAAAACGCGATATCGGCCGATTTGCGATCTGTCAGCAGATTCGGTTTCTGGGCAGTTTACATGTCGAACTGCACGGTAGAAACGATAAAACAGCTCCTCCGTGCAGTTTTCATACCGAGTCACCGTCCACTGGGCTCAGCGAGAAAACGCGATTTCGGCGCTTCTGAGGGCCGAAAACGCGATATCGGCCGATTTGCGATCTGTCAGCAGATTCGGTTTCTGGGCAGTTTACATGTCGAACTGCACGGTAGAAACGATAAAACAGCTCCTCCGTGCAGTTTTCATACCGAGTCACCGTCCACTGGGCTCAGCGAGAAAACGCGATTTCGGCGCTTCTGAGGGCCGAAAACGCGATATCGGCCGATTTGCGATCTGTCAGCAGATTCGGTTTCTGGGCAGTTTACATGTCGAACTGCACGGTAGAAACGATAAAACAGCTCCTCCGTGCAGTTTTCATACCGAGTCACCGTCCACTGGGCTCAGCGAGAAAACGCGATTTCGGCGCTTCTGAGGGCCGAAAACGCGATATCGGCCGATTTGCGATCTGTCAGCAGATTCGGTTTCTGGGCAGTTTACATGTCGAACTGCACGGTAGAAACGATAAAACAGCTCCTCCGTGCAGTTTTCATACCGAGTCACCGTCCACTGGGCTCAGCGAGAAAACGCGATTTCGGCGCTTCTGAGGGCCGAAAACGCGATATCGGCCGATTTGCGATCTGTCAGCAGATTCGGTTTCTGGGCAGTTTACATGTCGAACTGCACGGTAGAAACGATAAAACAGCTCCTCCGTGCAGTTTTCATACCGAGTCACCGTCCACTGGGCTCAGCGAGAAAACGCGATTTCGGCGCTTCTGAGGGCCGAAAACGCGATATCGGCCGATTTGCGATCTGTCAGCAGATTCGGTTTCTGGGCAGTTTACATGTCGAACTGCACGGTAGAAACGATAAAACAGCTCCTCCGTGCAGTTTTCATACCGAGTCACCGTCCACTGGGCTCAGCGAGAAAACGCGATTTCGGCGCTTCTGAGGGCCGAAAACGCGATATCGGCCGATTTTCGATCTGTCAGCAGATTCGGTTTCTGGGCAGTTTACATGTCGAACTGCACGGTAGAAACGATAAAACAGCTCCTCCGTGCAGTTTTCATACCGAGTCACCGTCCACTGGGCTCAGCGAGAAAACGCGATTTCGGCGCTTCTGAGGGCCGAAAACGCGATATCGGCCGATTTGCGATCTGTCAGCAGATTCGGTTTCTGGGCAGTTTACATGTCGAACTGCACGGTAGAAACGATAAAACAGCTCCTCCGTGCAGTTTTCATACCGAGTCACCGTCCACTGGGCTCAGCGAGAAAACGCGATTTCGGCGCTTCTGAGGGCCGAAAACGCGATATCGGCCGATTTGCGATCTGTCAGCAGATTCGGTTTCTGGGCAGTTTACATGTCGAACTGCACGGTAGAAACGATAAAACAGCTCCTCCGTGCAGTTTTCATACCGAGTCACCGTCCACTGGGCTCAGCGAGAAAACGCGATTTCGGCGCTTCTGAGGGCCGAAAACGCGATATCGGCCGATTTGCGATCTGTCAGCAGATTCGGTTTCTGGGCAGTTTACATGTCGAACTGCACGGTAGAAACGATAAAACAGCTCCTCCGTGCAGTTTTCATACCGAGTCACCGTCCACTGGGCTCAGCGAGAAAACGCGATTTCGGCGCTTCTGAGGGCCGAAAACGCGATATCGGCCGATTTTCGATCTGTCAGCAGATTCGGTTTCTGGGCAGTTTACATGTCGAACTGCACGGTAGAAACGATAAAACAGCTCCTCCGTGCAGTTTTCATACCGAGTCACCGTCCACTGGGCTCAGCGAGAAAACGCGATTTCGGCGCTTCTGAGGGCCGAAAACGCGATATCGGCCGATTTGCGATCTGTCAGCAGATTCGGTTTCTGGGCAGTTTACATGTCGAACTGCACGGTAGAAACGATAAAACAGCTCCTCCGTGCAGTTTTCATACCGAGTCACCGTCCACTGGGCTCAGCGAGAAAACGCGATTTCGGCGCTTCTGAGGGCCGAAAACGCGATATCGGCCGATTTGCGATCTGTCAGCAGATTCGGTTTCTGGGCAGTTTACATGTCGAACTGCACGGTAGAAACGATAAAACAGCTCCTCCGTGCAGTTTTCATACCGAGTCACCGTCCACTGGGCTCAGCGAGAAAACGCGATTTCGGCGCTTCTGAGGGCCGAAAACGCGATATCGGCCGATTTGCGATCTGTCAGCAGATTCGGTTTCTGGGCAGTTTACATGTCGAACTGCACGGTAGAAACGATAAAACAGCTCCTCCGTGCAGTTTTCATACCGAGTCACCGTCCACTGGGCTCAGCGAGAAAACGCGATTTCGGCGCTTCTGAGGGCCGAAAACGCGATATCGGCCGATTTGCGATCTGTCAGCAGATTCGGTTTCTGGGCAGTTTACATGTCGAACTGCACGGTAGAAACGATAAAACAGCTCCTCCGTGCAGTTTTCATACCGAGTCACCGTCCACTGGGCTCAGCGAGAAAACGCGATTTCGGCGCTTCTGAGGGCCGAAAACGCGATATCGGCCGATTTGCGATCTGTCAGCAGATTCGGTTTCTGGGCAGTTTACATGTCGAACTGCACGGTAGAAACGATAAAACAGCTCCTCCGTGCAGTTTTCATACCGAGTCACCGTCCACTGGGCTCAGCGAGAAAACGCGATTTCGGCGCTTCTGAGGGCCGAAAACGCGATATCGGCCGATTTGCGATCTGTCAGCAGATTCGGTTTCTGGGCAGTTTACATGTCGAACTGCACGGTAGAAACGATAAAACAGCTCCTCCGTGCAGTTTTCATACCGAGTCACCGTCCACTGGGCTCAGCGAGAAAACGCGATTTCGGCGCTTCTGAGGGCCGAAAACGCGATATCGGCCGATTTGCGATCTGTCAGCAGATTCGGTTTCTGGGCAGTTTACATGTCGAACTGCACGGTAGAAACGATAAAACAGCTCCTCCGTGCAGTTTTCATACCGAGTCACCGTCCACTGGGCTCAGCGAGAAAACGCGATTTCGGCGCTTCTGAGGGCCGAAAACGCGATATCGGCCGATTTGCGATCTGTCAGCAGATTCGGTTTCTGGGCAGTTTACATGTCGAACTGCACGGTAGAAACGATAAAACAGCTCCTCCGTGCAGTTTTCATACCGAGTCACCGTCCACTGGGCTCAGCGAGAAAACGCGATTTCGGCGCTTCTGAGGGCCGAAAACGCGATATCGGCCGATTTGCGATCTGTCAGCAGATTCGGTTTCTGGGCAGTTTACATGTCGAACTGCACGGTAGAAACGATAAAACAGCTCCTCCGTGCAGTTTTCATACCGAGTCACCGTCCACTGGGCTCAGCGAGAAAACGCGATTTCGGCGCTTCTGAGGGCCGAAAACGCGATATCGGCCGATTTTCGATCTGTCAGCAGATTCGGTTTCTGGGCAGTTTACATGTCGAACTGCACGGTAGAAACGATAAAACAGCTCCTCCGTGCAGTTTTCATACCGAGTCACCGTCCACTGGGCTCAGCGAGAAAACGCGATTTCGGCGCTTCTGAGGGCCGAAAACGCGATATCGGCCGATTTGCGATCTGTCAGCAGATTCGGTTTCTGGGCAGTTTACATGTCGAACTGCACGGTAGAAACGATAAAACAGCTCCTCCGTGCAGTTTTCATACCGAGTCACCGTCCACTGGGCTCAGCGAGAAAACGCGATTTCGGCGCTTCTGAGGGCCGAAAACGCGATATCGGCCGATTTTCGATCTGTCAGCAGATTCGGTTTCTGGGCAGTTTACATGTCGAACTGCACGGTAGAAACGATAAAACAGCTCCTCCGTGCAGTTTTCATACCGAGTCACCGTCCACTGGGCTCAGCGAGAAAACGCGATTTCGGCGCTTCTGAGGGCCGAAAACGCGATATCGGCCGATTTTCGATCTGTCAGCAGATTCGGTTTCTGGGCAGTTTACATGTCGAACTGCACGGTAGAAACGATAAAACAGCTCCTCCGTGCAGTTTTCATACCGAGTCACCGTCCACTGGGCTCAGCGAGAAAACGCGATTTCGGCGCTTCTGAGGGCCGAAAACGCGATATCGGCCGATTTTCGATCTGTCAGCAGATTCGGTTTCTGGGCAGTTTACATGTCGAACTGCACGGTAGAAACGATAAAACAGCTCCTCCGTGCAGTTTTCATACCGAGTCACCGTCCACTGGGCTCAGCGAGAAAACGCGATTTCGGCGCTTCTGAGGGCCGAAAACGCGATATCGGCCGATTTGCGATCTGTCAGCAGATTCGGTTTCTGGGCAGTTTACATGTCGAACTGCACGGTAGAAACGATAAAACAGCTCCTCCGTGCAGTTTTCATACCGAGTCACCGTCCACTGGGCTCAGCGAGAAAACGCGATTTCGGCGCTTCTGAGGGCCGAAAACGCGATATCGGCCGATTTGCGATCTGTCAGCAGATTCGGTTTCTGGGCAGTTTACATGTCGAACTGCACGGTAGAAACGATAAAACAGCTCCTCCGTGCAGTTTTCATACCGAGTCACCGTCCACTGGGCTCAGCGAGAAAACGCGATTTCGGCGCTTCTGAGGGCCGAAAACGCGATATCGGCCGATTTGCGATCTGTCAGCAGATTCGGTTTCTGGGCAGTTTACATGTCGAACTGCACGGTAGAAACGATAAAACAGCTCCTCCGTGCAGTTTTCATACCGAGTCACCGTCCACTGGGCTCAGCGAGAAAACGCGATTTCGGCGCTTCTGAGGGCCGAAAACGCGATATCGGCCGATTTGCGATCTGTCAGCAGATTCGGTTTCTGGGCAGTTTACATGTCGAACTGCACGGTAGAAACGATAAAACAGCTCCTCCGTGCAGTTTTCATACCGAGTCACCGTCCACTGGGCTCAGCGAGAAAACGCGATTTCGGCGCTTCTGAGGGCCGAAAACGCGATATCGGCCGATTTTCGATCTGTCAGCAGATTCGGTTTCTGGGCAGTTTACATGTCGAACTGCACGGTAGAAACGATAAAACAGCTCCTCCGTGCAGTTTTCATACCGAGTCACCGTCCACTGGGCTCAGCGAGAAAACGCGATTTCGGCGCTTCTGAGGGCCGAAAACGCGATATCGGCCGATTTGCGATCTGTCAGCAGATTCGGTTTCTGGGCAGTTTACATGTCGAACTGCACGGTAGAAACGATAAAACAGCTCCTCCGTGCAGTTTTCATACCGAGTCACCGTCCACTGGGCTCAGCGAGAAAACGCGATTTCGGCGCTTCTGAGGGCCGAAAACGCGATATCGGCCGATTTGCGATCTGTCAGCAGATTCGGTTTCTGGGCAGTTTACATGTCGAACTGCACGGTAGAAACGATAAAACAGCTCCTCCGTGCAGTTTTCATACCGAGTCACCGTCCACTGGGCTCAGCGAGAAAACGCGATTTCGGCGCTTCTGAGGGCCGAAAACGCGATATCGGCCGATTTTCGATCTGTCAGCAGATTCGGTTTCTGGGCAGTTTACATGTCGAACTGCACGGTAGAAACGATAAAACAGCTCCTCCGTGCAGTTTTCATACCGAGTCACCGTCCACTGGGCTCAGCGAGAAAACGCGATTTCGGCGCTTCTGAGGGCCGAAAACGCGATATCGGCCGATTTTCGATCTGTCAGCAGATTCGGTTTCTGGGCAGTTTACATGTCGAACTGCACGGTAGAAACGATAAAACAGCTCCTCCGTGCAGTTTTCATACCGAGTCACCGTCCACTGGGCTCAGCGAGAAAACGCGATTTCGGCGCTTCTGAGGGCCGAAAACGCGATATCGGCCGATTTGCGATCTGTCAGCAGATTCGGTTTCTGGGCAGTTTACATGTCGAACTGCACGGTAGAAACGATAAAACAGCTCCTCCGTGCAGTTTTCATACCGAGTCACCGTCCACTGGGCTCAGCGAGAAAACGCGATTTCGGCGCTTCTGAGGGCCGAAAACGCGATATCGGCCGATTTTCGATCTGTCAGCAGATTCGGTTTCTGGGCAGTTTACATGTCGAACTGCACGGTAGAAACGATAAAACAGCTCCTCCGTGCAGTTTTCATACCGAGTCACCGTCCACTGGGCTCAGCGAGAAAACGCGATTTCGGCGCTTCTGAGGGCCGAAAACGCGATATCGGCCGATTTTCGATCTGTCAGCAGATTCGGTTTCTGGGCAGTTTACATGTCGAACTGCACGGTAGAAACGATAAAACAGCTCCTCCGTGCAGTTTTCATACCGAGTCACCGTCCACTGGGGTCAGCGAGAAAACGCGATTTCGGCGCTTCTGAGGGCCGAAAACGCGATATCGGCCGATTTTCGATCTGTCAGCAGATTCGGTTTCTGGGCAGTTTACATGTCGAACTGCACGGTAGAAACGATAAAACAGCTCCTCCGTGCAGTTTTCATACCGAGTCACCGTCCACTGGGCTCAGCGAGAAAACGCGATTTCGGCGCTTCTGAGGGCCGAAAACGCGATATCGGCCGATTTTCGATCTGTCAGCAGATTCGGTTTCTGGGCAGTTTACATGTCGAACTGCACGGTAGAAACGATAAAACAGCTCCTCCGTGCAGTTTTCATACCGAGTCACCGTCCACTGGGCTCAGCGAGAAAACGCGATTTCGGCGCTTCTGAGGGCCGAAAACGCGATATCGGCCGATTTGCGATCTGTCAGCAGATTCGGTTTCTGGGCAGTTTACATGTCGAACTGCACGGTAGAAACGATAAAACAGCTCCTCCGTGCAGTTTTCATACCGAGTCACCGTCCACTGGGCTCAGCGAGAAAACGCGATTTCGGCGCTTCTGAGGGCCGAAAACGCGATATCGGCCGATTTTCGATCTGTCAGCAGATTCGGTTTCTGGGCAGTTTACATGTCGAACTGCACGGTAGAAACGATAAAACAGCTCCTCCGTGCAGTTTTCATACCGAGTCACCGTCCACTGGGCTCAGCGAGAAAACGCGATTTCGGCGCTTCTGAGGGCCGAAAACGCGATATCGGCCGATTTGCGATCTGTCAGCAGATTCGGTTTCTGGGCAGTTTACATGTCGAACTGCACGGTAGAAACGATAAAACAGCTCCTCCGTGCAGTTTTCATACCGAGTCACCGTCCACTGGGCTCAGCGAGAAAACGCGATTTCGGCGCTTCTGAGGGCCGAAAACGCGATATCGGCCGATTTGCGATCTGTCAGCAGATTCGGTTTCTGGGCAGTTTACATGTCGAACTGCACGGTAGAAACGATAAAACAGCTCCTCCGTGCAGTTTTCATACCGAGTCACCGTCCACTGGGCTCAGCGAGAAAACGCGATTTCGGCGCTTCTGAGGGCCGAAAACGCGATATCGGCCGATTTTCGATCTGTCAGCAGATTCGGTTTCTGGGCAGTTTACATGTCGAACTGCACGGTAGAAACGATAAAACAGCTCCTCCGTGCAGTTTTCATACCGAGTCACCGTCCACTGGGCTCAGCGAGAAAACGCGATTTCGGCGCTTCTGAGGGCCGAAAACGCGATATCGGCCGATTTGCGATCTGTCAGCAGATTCGGTTTCTGGGCAGTTTACATGTCGAACTGCACGGTAGAAACGATAAAACAGCTCCTCCGTGCAGTTTTCATACCGAGTCACCGTCCACTGGGCTCAGCGAGAAAACGCGATTTCGGCGCTTCTGAGGGCCGAAAACGCGATATCGGCCGATTTTCGATCTGTCAGCAGATTCGGTTTCTGGGCAGTTTACATGTCGAACTGCACGGTAGAAACGATAAAACAGCTCCTCCGTGCAGTTTTCATACCGAGTCACCGTCCACTGGGCTCAGCGAGAAAACGCGATTTCGGCGCTTCTGAGGGCCGAAAACGCGATATCGGCCGATTTTCGATCTGTCAGCAGATTCGGTTTCTGGGCAGTTTACATGTCGAACTGCACGGTAGAAACGATAAAACAGCTCCTCCGTGCAGTTTTCATACCGAGTCACCGTCCACTGGGCTCAGCGAGAAAACGCGATTTCGGCGCTTCTGAGGGCCGAAAACGCGATATCGGCCGATTTGCGATCTGTCAGCAGATTCGGTTTCTGGGCAGTTTACATGTCGAACTGCACGGTAGAAACGATAAAACAGCTCCTCCGTGCAGTTTTCATACCGAGTCACCGTCCACTGGGCTCAGCGAGAAAACGCGATTTCGGCGCTTCTGAGGGCCGAAAACGCGATATCGGCCGATTTGCGATCTGTCAGCAGATTCGGTTTCTGGGCAGTTTACATGTCGAACTGCACGGTAGAAACGATAAAACAGCTCCTCCGTGCAGTTTTCATACCGAGTCACCGTCCACTGGGCTCAGCGAGAAAACGCGATTTCGGCGCTTCTGAGGGCCGAAAACGCGATATCGGCCGATTTTCGATCTGTCAGCAGATTCGGTTTCTGGGCAGTTTACATGTCGAACTGCACGGTAGAAACGATAAAACAGCTCCTCCGTGCAGTTTTCATACCGAGTCACCGTCCACTGGGCTCAGCGAGAAAACGCGATTTCGGCGCTTCTGAGGGCCGAAAACGCGATATCGGCCGATTTTCGATCTGTCAGCAGATTCGGTTTCTGGGCAGTTTACATGTCGAACTGCACGGTAGAAACGATAAAACAGCTCCTCCGTGCAGTTTTCATACCGAGTCACCGTCCACTGGGCTCAGCGAGAAAACGCGATTTCGGCGCTTCTGAGGGCCGAAAACGCGATATCGGCCGATTTGCGATCTGTCAGCAGATTCGGTTTCTGGGCAGTTTACATGTCGAACTGCACGGTAGAAACGATAAAACAGCTCCTCCGTGCAGTTTTCATACCGAGTCACCGTCCACTCGGCTCAGCGAGAAAACGCGATTTCGGCGCTTCTGAGGGCCGAAAACGCGATATCGGCCGATTTTCGATCTGTCAGCAGATTCGGTTTCTGGGCAGTTTACATGTCGAACTGCACGGTAGAAACGATAAAACAGCTCCTCCGTGCAGTTTTCATACCGAGTCACCGTCCACTGGGCTCAGCGAGAAAACGCGATTTCGGCGCTTCTGAGGGCCGAAAACGCGATATCGGCCGATTTGCGATCTGTCAGCAGATTCGGTTTCTGGGCAGTTTACATGTCGAACTGCACGGTAGAAACGATAAAACAGCTCCTCCGTGCAGTTTTCATACCGAGTCACCGTCCACTGGGCTCAGCGAGAAAACGCGATTTCGGCGCTTCTGAGGGCCGAAAACGCGATATCGGCCGATTTTCGATCTGTCAGCAGATTCGGTTTCTGGGCAGTTTACATGTCGAACTGCACGGTAGAAACGATAAAACAGCTCCTCCGTGCAGTTTTCATACCGAGTCACCGTCCACTGGGCTCAGCGAGAAAACGCGATTTCGGCGCTTCTGAGGGCCGAAAACGCGATATCGGCCGATTTGCGATCTGTCAGCAGATTCGGTTTCTGGGCAGTTTACATGTCGAACTGCACGGTAGAAACGATAAAACAGCTCCTCCGTGCAGTTTTCATACCGAGTCACCGTCCACTGGGCTCAGCGAGAAAACGCGATTTCGGCGCTTCTGAGGGCCGAAAACGCGATATCGGCCGATTTGCGATCTGTCAGCAGATTCGGTTTCTGGGCAGTTTACATGTCGAACTGCACGGTAGAAACGATAAAACAGCTCCTCCGTGCAGTTTTCATACCGAGTCACCGTCCACTGGCTCAGCGAGAAAACGCGATTTCGGCGCTTCTGAGGGCCGAAAACGCGATATCGGCCGATTTTCGATCTGTCAGCAGATTCGGTTTCTGGGCAGTTTACATGTCGAACTGCACGGTAGAAACGATAAAACAGCTCCTCCGTGCAGTTTTCATACCGAGTCACCGTCCACTGGGCTCAGCGAGAAAACGCGATTTCGGCGCTTCTGAGGGCCGAAAACGCGATATCGGCCGATTTGCGATCTGTCAGCAGATTCGGTTTCTGGGCAGTTTACATGTCGAACTGCACGGTAGAAACGATAAAACAGCTCCTCCGTGCAGTTTTCATACCGAGTCACCGTCCACTGGGCTCAGCGAGAAAACGCGATTTCGGCGCTTCTGAGGGCCGAAAACGCGATATCGGCCGATTTGCGATCTGTCAGCAGATTCGGTTTCTGGGCAGTTTACATGTCGAACTGCACGGTAGAAACGATAAAACAGCTCCTCCGTGCAGTTTTCATACCGAGTCACCGTCCACTGGGCTCAGCGAGAAAACGCGATTTCGGCGCTTCTGAGGGCCGAAAACGCGATATCGGCCGATTTGCGATCTGTCAGCAGATTCGGTTTCTGGGCAGTTTACATGTCGAACTGCACGGTAGAAACGATAAAACAGCTCCTCCGTGCAGTTTTCATACCGAGTCACCGTCCACTGGGCTCAGCGAGAAAACGCGATTTCGGCGCTTCTGAGGGCCGAAAACGCGATATCGGCCGATTTGCGATCTGTCAGCAGATTCGGTTTCTGGGCAGTTTACATGTCGAACTGCACGGTAGAAACGATAAAACAGCTCCTCCGTGCAGTTTTCATACCGAGTCACCGTCCACTGGGCTCAGCGAGAAAACGCGATTTCGGCGCTTCTGAGGGCCGAAAACGCGATATCGGCCGATTTGCGATCTGTCAGCAGATTCGGTTTCTGGGCAGTTTACATGTCGAACTGCACGGTAGAAACGATAAAACAGCTCCTCCGTGCAGTTTTCATACCGAGTCACCGTCCACTGGGCTCAGCGAGAAAACGCGATTTCGGCGCTTCTGAGGGCCGAAAACGCGATATCGGCCGATTTTCGATCTGTCAGCAGATTCGGTTTCTGGGCAGTTTACATGTCGAACTGCACGGTAGAAACGATAAAACAGCTCCTCCGTGCAGTTTTCATACCGAGTCACCGTCCACTGGGCTCAGCGAGAAAACGCGATTTCGGCGCTTCTGAGGGCCGAAAACGCGATATCGGCCGATTTGCGATCTGTCAGCAGATTCGGTTTCTGGGCAGTTTACATGTCGAACTGCACGGTAGAAACGATAAAACAGCTCCTCCGTGCAGTTTTCATACCGAGTCACCGTCCACTGGGCTCAGCGAGAAAACGCGATTTCGGCGCTTCTGAGGGCCGAAAACGCGATATCGGCCGATTTTCGATCTGTCAGCAGATTCGGTTTCTGGGCAGTTTACATGTCGAACTGCACGGTAGAAACGATAAAACAGCTCCTCCGTGCAGTTTTCATACCGAGTCACCGTCCACTGGGCTCAGCGAGAAAACGCGATTTCGGCGCTTCTGAGGGCCGAAAACGCGATATCGGCCGATTTGCGATCTGTCAGCAGATTCGGTTTCTGGGCAGTTTACATGTCGAACTGCACGGTAGAAACGATAAAACAGCTCCTCCGTGCAGTTTTCATACCGAGTCACCGTCCACTGGGCTCAGCGAGAAAACGCGATTTCGGCGCTTCTGAGGGCCGAAAACGCGATATCGGCCGATTTGCGATCTGTCAGCAGATTCGGTTTCTGGGCAGTTTACATGTCGAACTGCACGGTAGAAACGATAAAACAGCTCCTCCGTGCAGTTTTCATACCGAGTCACCGTCCACTGGGCTCAGCGAGAAAACGCGATTTCGGCGCTTCTGAGGGCCGAAAACGCGATATCGGCCGATTTGCGATCTGTCAGCAGATTCGGTTTCTGGGCAGTTTACATGTCGAACTGCACGGTAGAAACGATAAAACAGCTCCTCCGTGCAGTTTTCATACCGAGTCACCGTCCACTGGGCTCAGCGAGAAAACGCGATTTCGGCGCTTCTGAGGGCCGAAAACGCGATATCGGCCGATTTTCGATCTGTCAGCAGATTCGGTTTCTGGGCAGTTTACATGTCGAACTGCACGGTAGAAACGATAAAACAGCTCCTCCGTGCAGTTTTCATACCGAGTCACCGTCCACTGGGCTCAGCGAGAAAACGCGATTTCGGCGCTTCTGAGGGCCGAAAACGCGATATCGGCCGATTTGCGATCTGTCAGCAGATTCGGTTTCTGGGCAGTTTACATGTCGAACTGCACGGTAGAAACGATAAAACAGCTCCTCCGTGCAGTTTTCATACCGAGTCACCGTCCACTGGGCTCAGCGAGAAAACGCGATTTCGGCGCTTCTGAGGGCCGAAAACGCGATATCGGCCGATTTGCGATCTGTCAGCAGATTCGGTTTCTGGGCAGTTTACATGTCGAACTGCACGGTAGAAACGATAAAACAGCTCCTCCGTGCAGTTTTCATACCGAGTCACCGTCCACTGGGCTCAGCGAGAAAACGCGATTTCGGCGCTTCTGAGGGCCGAAAACGCGATATCGGCCGATTTTCGATCTGTCAGCAGATTCGGTTTCTGGGCAGTTTACATGTCGAACTGCACGGTAGAAACGATAAAACAGCTCCTCCGTGCAGTTTTCATACCGAGTCACCGTCCACTGGGCTCAGCGAGAAAACGCGATTTCGGCGCTTCTGAGGGCCGAAAACGCGATATCGGCCGATTTGCGATCTGTCAGCAGATTCGGTTTCTGGGCAGTTTACATGTCGAACTGCACGGTAGAAACGATAAAACAGCTCCTCCGTGCAGTTTTCATACCGAGTCACCGTCCACTGGGCTCAGCGAGAAAACGCGATTTCGGCGCTTCTGAGGGCCGAAAACGCGATATCGGCCGATTTTCGATCTGTCAGCAGATTCGGTTTCTGGGCAGTTTACATGTCGAACTGCACGGTAGAAACGATAAAACAGCTCCTCCGTGCAGTTTTCATACCGAGTCACCGTCCACTGGGCTCAGCGAGAAAACGCGATTTCGGCGCTTCTGAGGGCCGAAAACGCGATATCGGCCGATTTTCGATCTGTCAGCAGATTCGGTTTCTGGGCAGTTTACATGTCGAACTGCACGGTAGAAACGATAAAACAGCTCCTCCGTGCAGTTTTCATACCGAGTCACCGTCCACTGGGCTCAGCGAGAAAACGCGATTTCGGCGCTTCTGAGGGCCGAAAACGCGATATCGGCCGATTTGCGATCTGTCAGCAGATTCGGTTTCTGGGCAGTTTACATGTCGAACTGCACGGTAGAAACGATAAAACAGCTCCTCCGTGCAGTTTTCATACCGAGTCACCGTCCACTGGGCTCAGCGAGAAAACGCGATTTCGGCGCTTCTGAGGGCCGAAAACGCGATATCGGCCGATTTGCGATCTGTCAGCAGATTCGGTTTCTGGGCAGTTTACATGTCGAACTGCACGGTAGAAACGATAAAACAGCTCCTCCGTGCAGTTTTCATACCGAGTCACCGTCCACTGGGCTCAGCGAGAAAACGCGATTTCGGCGCTTCTGAGGGCCGAAAACGCGATATCGGCCGATTTGCGATCTGTCAGCAGATTCGGTTTCTGGGCAGTTTACATGTCGAACTGCACGGTAGAAACGATAAAACAGCTCCTCCGTGCAGTTTTCATACCGAGTCACCGTCCACTGGGCTCAGCGAGAAAACGCGATTTCGGCGCTTCTGAGGGCCGAAAACGCGATATCGGCCGATTTGCGATCTGTCAGCAGATTCGGTTTCTGGGCAGTTTACATGTCGAACTGCACGGTAGAAACGATAAAACAGCTCCTCCGTGCAGTTTTCATACCGAGTCACCGTCCACTGGGCTCAGCGAGAAAACGCGATTTCGGCGCTTCTGAGGGCCGAAAACGCGATATCGGCCGATTTTCGATCTGTCAGCAGATTCGGTTTCTGGGCAGTTTACATGTCGAACTGCACGGTAGAAACGATAAAACAGCTCCTCCGTGCAGTTTTCATACCGAGTCACCGTCCACTGGGCTCAGCGAGAAAACGCGATTTCGGCGCTTCTGAGGGCCGAAAACGCGATATCGGCCGATTTGCGATCTGTCAGCAGATTCGGTTTCTGGGCAGTTTACATGTCGAACTGCACGGTAGAAACGATAAAACAGCTCCTCCGTGCAGTTTTCATACCGAGTCACCGTCCACTGGGCTCAGCGAGAAAACGCGATTTCGGCGCTTCTGAGGGCCGAAAACGCGATATCGGCCGATTTTCGATCTGTCAGCAGATTCGGTTTCTGGGCAGTTTACATGTCGAACTGCACGGTAGAAACGATAAAACAGCTCCTCCGTGCAGTTTTCATACCGAGTCACCGTCCACTGGGCTCAGCGAGAAAACGCGATTTCGGCGCTTCTGAGGGCCGAAAACGCGATATCGGCCGATTTGCGATCTGTCAGCAGATTCGGTTTCTGGGCAGTTTACATGTCGAACTGCACGGTAGAAACGATAAAACAGCTCCTCCGTGCAGTTTTCATACCGAGTCACCGTCCACTGGGCTCAGCGAGAAAACGCGATTTCGGCGCTTCTGAGGGCCGAAAACGCGATATCGGCCGATTTGCGATCTGTCAGCAGATTCGGTTTCTGGGCAGTTTACATGTCGAACTGCACGGTAGAAACGATAAAACAGCTCCTCCGTGCAGTTTTCATACCGAGTCACCGTCCACTGGGCTCAGCGAGAAAACGCGATTTCGGCGCTTCTGAGGGCCGAAAACGCGATATCGGCCGATTTTCGATCTGTCAGCAGATTCGGTTTCTGGGCAGTTTACATGTCGAACTGCACGGTAGAAACGATAAAACAGCTCCTCCGTGCAGTTTTCATACCGAGTCACCGTCCACTGGGCTCAGCGAGAAAACGCGATTTCGGCGCTTCTGAGGGCCGAAAACGCGATATCGGCCGATTTGCGATCTGTCAGCAGATTCGGTTTCTGGGCAGTTTACATGTCGAACTGCACGGTAGAAACGATAAAACAGCTCCTCCGTGCAGTTTTCATACCGAGTCACCGTCCACTGGGCTCAGCGAGAAAACGCGATTTCGGCGCTTCTGAGGGCCGAAAACGCGATATCGGCCGATTTGCGATCTGTCAGCAGATTCGGTTTCTGGGCAGTTTACATGTCGAACTGCACGGTAGAAACGATAAAACAGCTCCTCCGTGCAGTTTTCATACCGAGTCACCGTCCACTGGGCTCAGCGAGAAAACGCGATTTCGGCGCTTCTGAGGGCCGAAAACGCGATATCGGCCGATTTGCGATCTGTCAGCAGATTCGGTTTCTGGGCAGTTTACATGTCGAACTGCACGGTAGAAACGATAAAACAGCTCCTCCGTGCAGTTTTCATACCGAGTCACCGTCCACTGGGCTCAGCGAGAAAACGCGATTTCGGCGCTTCTGAGGGCCGAAAACGCGATATCGGCCGATTTTCGATCTGTCAGCAGATTCGGTTTCTGGGCAGTTTACATGTCGAACTGCACGGTAGAAACGATAAAACAGCTCCTCCGTGCAGTTTTCATACCGAGTCACCGTCCACTGGGCTCAGCGAGAAAACGCGATTTCGGCGCTTCTGAGGGCCGAAAACGCGATATCGGCCGATTTGCGATCTGTCAGCAGATTCGGTTTCTGGGCAGTTTACATGTCGAACTGCACGGTAGAAACGATAAAACAGCTCCTCCGTGCAGTTTTCATACCGAGTCACCGTCCACTGGGCTCAGCGAGAAAACGCGATTTCGGCGCTTCTGAGGGCCGAAAACGCGATATCGGCCGATTTTCGATCTGTCAGCAGATTCGGTTTCTGGGCAGTTTACATGTCGAACTGCACGGTAGAAACGATAAAACAGCTCCTCCGTGCAGTTTTCATACCGAGTCACCGTCCACTGGGCTCAGCGAGAAAACGCGATTTCGGCGCTTCTGAGGGCCGAAAACGCGATATCGGCCGATTTGCGATCTGTCAGCAGATTCGGTTTCTGGGCAGTTTACATGTCGAACTGCACGGTAGAAACGATAAAACAGCTCCTCCGTGCAGTTTTCATACCGAGTCACCGTCCACTGGGCTCAGCGAGAAAACGCGATTTCGGCGCTTCTGAGGGCCGAAAACGCGATATCGGCCGATTTGCGATCTGTCAGCAGATTCGGTTTCTGGGCAGTTTACATGTCGAACTGCACGGTAGAAACGATAAAACAGCTCCTCCGTGCAGTTTTCATACCGAGTCACCGTCCACTGGGCTCAGCGAGAAAACGCGATTTCGGCGCTTCTGAGGGCCGAAAACGCGATATCGGCCGATTTTCGATCTGTCAGCAGATTCGGTTTCTGGGCAGTTTACATGTCGAACTGCACGGTAGAAACGATAAAACAGCTCCTCCGTGCAGTTTTCATACCGAGTCACCGTCCACTGGGCTCAGCGAGAAAACGCGATTTCGGCGCTTCTGAGGGCCGAAAACGCGATATCGGCCGATTTGCGATCTGTCAGCAGATTCGGTTTCTGGGCAGTTTACATGTCGAACTGCACGGTAGAAACGATAAAACAGCTCCTCCGTGCAGTTTTCATACCGAGTCACCGTCCACTGGGCTCAGCGAGAAAACGCGATTTCGGCGCTTCTGAGGGCCGAAAACGCGATATCGGCCGATTTGCGATCTGTCAGCAGATTCGGTTTCTGGGCAGTTTACATGTCGAACTGCACGGTAGAAACGATAAAACAGCTCCTCCGTGCAGTTTTCATACCGAGTCACCGTCCACTGGGCTCAGCGAGAAAACGCGATTTCGGCGCTTCTGAGGGCCGAAAACGCGATATCGGCCGATTTTCGATCTGTCAGCAGATTCGGTTTCTGGGCAGTTTACATGTCGAACTGCACGGTAGAAACGATAAAACAGCTCCTCCGTGCAGTTTTCATACCGAGTCACCGTCCACTGGGCTCAGCGAGAAAACGCGATTTCGGCGCTTCTGAGGGCCGAAAACGCGATATCGGCCGATTTGCGATCTGTCAGCAGATTCGGTTTCTGGGCAGTTTACATGTCGAACTGCACGGTAGAAACGATAAAACAGCTCCTCCGTGCAGTTTTCATACCGAGTCACCGTCCACTGGGCTCAGCGAGAAAACGCGATTTCGGCGCTTCTGAGGGCCGAAAACGCGATATCGGCCGATTTGCGATCTGTCAGCAGATTCGGTTTCTGGGCAGTTTACATGTCGAACTGCACGGTAGAAACGATAAAACAGCTCCTCCGTGCAGTTTTCATACCGAGTCACCGTCCACTGGGCTCAGCGAGAAAACGCGATTTCGGCGCTTCTGAGGGCCGAAAACGCGATATCGGCCGATTTTCGATCTGTCAGCAGATTCGGTTTCTGGGCAGTTTACATGTCGAACTGCACGGTAGAAACGATAAAACAGCTCCTCCGTGCAGTTTTCATACCGAGTCACCGTCCACTGGGCTCAGCGAGAAAACGCGATTTCGGCGCTTCTGAGGGCCGAAAACGCGATATCGGCCGATTTGCGATCTGTCAGCAGATTCGGTTTCTGGGCAGTTTACATGTCGAACTGCACGGTAGAAACGATAAAACAGCTCCTCCGTGCAGTTTTCATACCGAGTCACCGTCCACTGGGCTCAGCGAGAAAACGCGATTTCGGCGCTTCTGAGGGCCGAAAACGCGATATCGGCCGATTTGCGATCTGTCAGCAGATTCGGTTTCTGGGCAGTTTACATGTCGAACTGCACGGTAGAAACGATAAAACAGCTCCTCCGTGCAGTTTTCATACCGAGTCACCGTCCACTGGGCTCAGCGAGAAAACGCGATTTCGGCGCTTCTGAGGGCCGAAAACGCGATATCGGCCGATTTGCGATCTGTCAGCAGATTCGGTTTCTGGGCAGTTTACATGTCGAACTGCACGGTAGAAACGATAAAACAGCTCCTCCGTGCAGTTTTCATACCGAGTCACCGTCCACTGGGCTCAGCGAGAAAACGCGATTTCGGCGCTTCTGAGGGCCGAAAACGCGATATCGGCCGATTTTCGATCTGTCAGCAGATTCGGTTTCTGGGCAGTTTACATGTCGAACTGCACGGTAGAAACGATAAAACAGCTCCTCCGTGCAGTTTTCATACCGAGTCACCGTCCACTGGGCTCAGCGAGAAAACGCGATTTCGGCGCTTCTGAGGGCCGAAAACGCGATATCGGCCGATTTGCGATCTGTCAGCAGATTCGGTTTCTGGGCAGTTTACATGTCGAACTGCACGGTAGAAACGATAAAACAGCTCCTCCGTGCAGTTTTCATACCGAGTCACCGTCCACTGGGCTCAGCGAGAAAACGCGATTTCGGCGCTTCTGAGGGCCGAAAACGCGATATCGGCCGATTTTCGATCTGTCAGCAGATTCGGTTTCTGGGCAGTTTACATGTCGAACTGCACGGTAGAAACGATAAAACAGCTCCTCCGTGCAGTTTTCATACCGAGTCACCGTCCACTGGGCTCAGCGAGAAAACGCGATTTCGGCGCTTCTGAGGGCCGAAAACGCGATATCGGCCGATTTTCGATCTGTCAGCAGATTCGGTTTCTGGGCAGTTTACATGTCGAACTGCACGGTAGAAACGATAAAACAGCTCCTCCGTGCAGTTTTCATACCGAGTCACCGTCCACTGGGCTCAGCGAGAAAACGCGATTTCGGCGCTTCTGAGGGCCGAAAACGCGATATCGGCCGATTTGCGATCTGTCAGCAGATTCGGTTTCTGGGCAGTTTACATGTCGAACTGCACGGTAGAAACGATAAAACAGCTCCTCCGTGCAGTTTTCATACCGAGTCACCGTCCACTGGGCTCAGCGAGAAAACGCGATTTCGGCGCTTCTGAGGGCCGAAAACGCGATATCGGCCGATTTGCGATCTGTCAGCAGATTCGGTTTCTGGGCAGTTTACATGTCGAACTGCACGGTAGAAACGATAAAACAGCTCCTCCGTGCAGTTTTCATACCGAGTCACCGTCCACTGGGCTCAGCGAGAAAACGCGATTTCGGCGCTTCTGAGGGCCGAAAACGCGATATCGGCCGATTTGCGATCTGTCAGCAGATTCGGTTTCTGGGCAGTTTACATGTCGAACTGCACGGTAGAAACGATAAAACAGCTCCTCCGTGCAGTTTTCATACCGAGTCACCGTCCACTGGGCTCAGCGAGAAAACGCGATTTCGGCGCTTCTGAGGGCCGAAAACGCGATATCGGCCGATTTGCGATCTGTCAGCAGATTCGGTTTCTGGGCAGTTTACATGTCGAACTGCACGGTAGAAACGATAAAACAGCTCCTCCGTGCAGTTTTCATACCGAGTCACCGTCCACTGGGCTCAGCGAGAAAACGCGATTTCGGCGCTTCTGAGGGCCGAAAACGCGATATCGGCCGATTTGCGATCTGTCAGCAGATTCGGTTTCTGGGCAGTTTACATGTCGAACTGCACGGTAGAAACGATAAAACAGCTCCTCCGTGCAGTTTTCATACCGAGTCACCGTCCACTGGGCTCAGCGAGAAAACGCGATTTCGGCGCTTCTGAGGGCCGAAAACGCGATATCGGCCGATTTTCGATCTGTCAGCAGATTCGGTTTCTGGGCAGTTTACATGTCGAACTGCACGGTAGAAACGATAAAACAGCTCCTCCGTGCAGTTTTCATACCGAGTCACCGTCCACTGGGCTCAGCGAGAAAACGCGATTTCGGCGCTTCTGAGGGCCGAAAACGCGATATCGGCCGATTTGCGATCTGTCAGCAGATTCGGTTTCTGGGCAGTTTACATGTCGAACTGCACGGTAGAAACGATAAAACAGCTCCTCCGTGCAGTTTTCATACCGAGTCACCGTCCACTGGGCTCAGCGAGAAAACGCGATTTCGGCGCTTCTGAGGGCCGAAAACGCGATATCGGCCGATTTGCGATCTGTCAGCAGATTCGGTTTCTGGGCAGTTACATGTCGAACTGCACGGTAGAAACGATAAAACAGCTCCTCCGTGCAGTTTTCATACCGAGTCACCGTCCACTGGGCTCAGCGAGAAAACGCGATTTCGGCGCTTCTGAGGGCCGAAAACGCGATATCGGCCGATTTGCGATCTGTCAGCAGATTCGGTTTCTGGGCAGTTTACATGTCGAACTGCACGGTAGAAACGATAAAACAGCTCCTCCGTGCAGTTTTCATACCGAGTCACCGTCCACTGGGCTCAGCGAGAAAACGCGATTTCGGCGCTTCTGAGGGCCGAAAACGCGATATCGGCCGATTTTCGATCTGTCAGCAGATTCGGTTTCTGGGCAGTTTACATGTCGAACTGCACGGTAGAAACGATAAAACAGCTCCTCCGTGCAGTTTTCATACCGAGTCACCGTCCACTGGGCTCAGCGAGAAAACGCGATTTCGGCGCTTCTGAGGGCCGAAAACGCGATATCGGCCGATTTGCGATCTGTCAGCAGATTCGGTTTCTGGGCAGTTTACATGTCGAACTGCACGGTAGAAACGATAAAACAGCTCCTCCGTGCAGTTTTCATACCGAGTCACCGTCCACTGGGCTCAGCGAGAAAACGCGATTTCGGCGCTTCTGAGGGCCGAAAACGCGATATCGGCCGATTTTCGATCTGTCAGCAGATTCGGTTTCTGGGCAGTTTACATGTCGAACTGCACGGTAGAAACGATAAAACAGCTCCTCCGTGCAGTTTTCATACCGAGTCACCGTCCACTGGGCTCAGCGAGAAAACGCGATTTCGGCGCTTCTGAGGGCCGAAAACGCGATATCGGCCGATTTGCGATCTGTCAGCAGATTCGGTTTCTGGGCAGTTTACATGTCGAACTGCACGGTAGAAACGATAAAACAGCTCCTCCGTGCAGTTTTCATACCGAGTCACCGTCCACTGGGCTCAGCGAGAAAACGCGATTTCGGCGCTTCTGAGGGCCGAAAACGCGATATCGGCCGATTTGCGATCTGTCAGCAGATTCGGTTTCTGGGCAGTTTACATGTCGAACTGCACGGTAGAAACGATAAAACAGCTCCTCCGTGCAGTTTTCATACCGAGTCACCGTCCACTGGGCTCAGCGAGAAAACGCGATTTCGGCGCTTCTGAGGGCCGAAAACGCGATATCGGCCGATTTGCGATCTGTCAGCAGATTCGGTTTCTGGGCAGTTTACATGTCGAACTGCACGGTAGAAACGATAAAACAGCTCCTCCGTGCAGTTTTCATACCGAGTCACCGTCCACTGGGCTCAGCGAGAAAACGCGATTTCGGCGCTTCTGAGGGCCGAAAACGCGATATCGGCCGATTTGCGATCTGTCAGCAGATTCGGTTTCTGGGCAGTTTACATGTCGAACTGCACGGTAGAAACGATAAAACAGCTCCTCCGTGCAGTTTTCATACCGAGTCACCGTCCACTGGGCTCAGCGAGAAAACGCGATTTCGGCGCTTCTGAGGGCCGAAAACGCGATATCGGCCGATTTGCGATCTGTCAGCAGATTCGGTTTCTGGGCAGTTTACATGTCGAACTGCACGGTAGAAACGATAAAACAGCTCCTCCGTGCAGTTTTCATACCGAGTCACCGTCCACTGGGCTCAGCGAGAAAACGCGATTTCGGCGCTTCTGAGGGCCGAAAACGCGATATCGGCCGATTTGCGATCTGTCAGCAGATTCGGTTTCTGGGCAGTTTACATGTCGAACTGCACGGTAGAAACGATAAAACAGCTCCTCCGTGCAGTTTTCATACCGAGTCACCGTCCACTGGGCTCAGCGAGAAAACGCGATTTCGGCGCTTCTGAGGGCCGAAAACGCGATATCGGCCGATTTTCGATCTGTCAGCAGATTCGGTTTCTGGGCAGTTTACATGTCGAACTGCACGGTAGAAACGATAAAACAGCTCCTCCGTGCAGTTTTCATACCGAGTCACCGTCCACTGGGCTCAGCGAGAAAACGCGATTTCGGCGCTTCTGAGGGCCGAAAACGCGATATCGGCCGATTTGCGATCTGTCAGCAGATTCGGTTTCTGGGCAGTTTACATGTCGAACTGCACGGTAGAAACGATAAAACAGCTCCTCCGTGCAGTTTTCATACCGAGTCACCGTCCACTGGGCTCAGCGAGAAAACGCGATTTCGGCGCTTCTGAGGGCCGAAAACGCGATATCGGCCGATTTTCGATCTGTCAGCAGATTCGGTTTCTGGGCAGTTTACATGTCGAACTGCACGGTAGAAACGATAAAACAGCTCCTCCGTGCAGTTTTCATACCGAGTCACCGTCCACTGGGCTCAGCGAGAAAACGCGATTTCGGCGCTTCTGAGGGCCGAAAACGCGATATCGGCCGATTTTCGATCTGTCAGCAGATTCGGTTTCTGGGCAGTTTACATGTCGAACTGCACGGTAGAAACGATAAAACAGCTCCTCCGTGCAGTTTTCATACCGAGTCACCGTCCACTGGGCTCAGCGAGAAAACGCGATTTCGGCGCTTCTGAGGGCCGAAAACGCGATATCGGCCGATTTTCGATCTGTCAGCAGATTCGGTTTCTGGGCAGTTTACATGTCGAACTGCACGGTAGAAACGATAAAACAGCTCCTCCGTGCAGTTTTCATACCGAGTCACCGTCCACTGGGCTCAGCGAGAAAACGCGATTTCGGCGCTTCTGAGGGCCGAAAACGCGATATCGGCCGATTTGCGATCTGTCAGCAGATTCGGTTTCTGGGCAGTTTACATGTCGAACTGCACGGTAGAAACGATAAAACAGCTCCTCCGTGCAGTTTTCATACCGAGTCACCGTCCACTGGGCTCAGCGAGAAAACGCGATTTCGGCGCTTCTGAGGGCCGAAAACGCGATATCGGCCGATTTGCGATCTGTCAGCAGATTCGGTTTCTGGGCAGTTTACATGTCGAACTGCACGGTAGAAACGATAAAACAGCTCCTCCGTGCAGTTTTCATACCGAGTCACCGTCCACTGGGCTCAGCGAGAAAACGCGATTTCGGCGCTTCTGAGGGCCGAAAACGCGATATCGGCCGATTTGCGATCTGTCAGCAGATTCGGTTTCTGGGCAGTTTACATGTCGAACTGCACGGTAGAAACGATAAAACAGCTCCTCCGTGCAGTTTTCATACCGAGTCACCGTCCACTGGGCTCAGCGAGAAAACGCGATTTCGGCGCTTCTGAGGGCCGAAAACGCGATATCGGCCGATTTGCGATCTGTCAGCAGATTCGGTTTCTGGGCAGTTTACATGTCGAACTGCACGGTAGAAACGATAAAACAGCTCCTCCGTGCAGTTTTCATACCGAGTCACCGTCCACTGGGCTCAGCGAGAAAACGCGATTTCGGCGCTTCTGAGGGCCGAAAACGCGATATCGGCCGATTTGCGATCTGTCAGCAGATTCGGTTTCTGGGCAGTTTACATGTCGAACTGCACGGTAGAAACGATAAAACAGCTCCTCCGTGCAGTTTTCATACCGAGTCACCGTCCACTGGGCTCAGCGAGAAAACGCGATTTCGGCGCTTCTGAGGGCCGAAAACGCGATATCGGCCGATTTGCGATCTGTCAGCAGATTCGGTTTCTGGGCAGTTTACATGTCGAACTGCACGGTAGAAACGATAAAACAGCTCCTCCGTGCAGTTTTCATACCGAGTCACCGTCCACTGGGCTCAGCGAGAAAACGCGATTTCGGCGCTTCTGAGGGCCGAAAACGCGATATCGGCCGATTTGCGATCTGTCAGCAGATTCGGTTTCTGGGCAGTTTACATGTCGAACTGCACGGTAGAAACGATAAAACAGCTCCTCCGTGCAGTTTTCATACCGAGTCACCGTCCACTGGGCTCAGCGAGAAAACGCGATTTCGGCGCTTCTGAGGGCCGAAAACGCGATATCGGCCGATTTTCGATCTGTCAGCAGATTCGGTTTCTGGGCAGTTTACATGTCGAACTGCACGGTAGAAACGATAAAACAGCTCCTCCGTGCAGTTTTCATACCGAGTCACCGTCCACTGGGCTCAGCGAGAAAACGCGATTTCGGCGCTTCTGAGGGCCGAAAACGCGATATCGGCCGATTTGCGATCTGTCAGCAGATTCGGTTTCTGGGCAGTTTACATGTCGAACTGCACGGTAGAAACGATAAAACAGCTCCTCCGTGCAGTTTTCATACCGAGTCACCGTCCACTGGGCTCAGCGAGAAAACGCGATTTCGGCGCTTCTGAGGGCCGAAAACGCGATATCGGCCGATTTTCGATCTGTCAGCAGATTCGGTTTCTGGGCAGTTTACATGTCGAACTGCACGGTAGAAACGATAAAACAGCTCCTCCGTGCAGTTTTCATACCGAGTCACCGTCCACTGGGCTCAGCGAGAAAACGCGATTTCGGCGCTTCTGAGGGCCGAAAACGCGATATCGGCCGATTTGCGATCTGTCAGCAGATTCGGTTTCTGGGCAGTTTACATGTCGAACTGCACGGTAGAAACGATAAAACAGCTCCTCCGTGCAGTTTTCATACCGAGTCACCGTCCACTGGGCTCAGCGAGAAAACGCGATTTCGGCGCTTCTGAGGGCCGAAAACGCGATATCGGCCGATTTTCGATCTGTCAGCAGATTCGGTTTCTGGGCAGTTTACATGTCGAACTGCACGGTAGAAACGATAAAACAGCTCCTCCGTGCAGTTTTCATACCGAGTCACCGTCCACTGGGCTCAGCGAGAAAACGCGATTTCGGCGCTTCTGAGGGCCGAAAACGCGATATCGGCCGATTTGCGATCTGTCAGCAGATTCGGTTTCTGGGCAGTTTACATGTCGAACTGCACGGTAGAAACGATAAAACAGCTCCTCCGTGCAGTTTTCATACCGAGTCACCGTCCACTGGGCTCAGCGAGAAAACGCGATTTCGGCGCTTCTGAGGGCCGAAAACGCGATATCGGCCGATTTGCGATCTGTCAGCAGATTCGGTTTCTGGGCAGTTTACATGTCGAACTGCACGGTAGAAACGATAAAACAGCTCCTCCGTGCAGTTTTCATACCGAGTCACCGTCCACTGGGCTCAGCGAGAAAACGCGATTTCGGCGCTTCTGAGGGCCGAAAACGCGATATCGGCCGATTTGCGATCTGTCAGCAGATTCGGTTTCTGGGCAGTTTACATGTCGAACTGCACGGTAGAAACGATAAAACAGCTCCTCCGTGCAGTTTTCATACCGAGTCACCGTCCACTGGGCTCAGCGAGAAAACGCGATTTCGGCGCTTCTGAGGGCCGAAAACGCGATATCGGCCGATTTGCGATCTGTCAGCAGATTCGGTTTCTGGGCAGTTTACATGTCGAACTGCACGGTAGAAACGATAAAACAGCTCCTCCGTGCAGTTTTCATACCGAGTCACCGTCCACTGGGCTCAGCGAGAAAACGCGATTTCGGCGCTTCTGAGGGCCGAAAACGCGATATCGGCCGATTTGCGATCTGTCAGCAGATTCGGTTTCTGGGCAGTTTACATGTCGAACTGCACGGTAGAAACGATAAAACAGCTCCTCCGTGCAGTTTTCATACCGAGTCACCGTCCACTGGGCTCAGCGAGAAAACGCGATTTCGGCGCTTCTGAGGGCCGAAAACGCGATATCGGCCGATTTGCGATCTGTCAGCAGATTCGGTTTCTGGGCAGTTTACATGTCGAACTGCACGGTAGAAACGATAAAACAGCTCCTCCGTGCAGTTTTCATACCGAGTCACCGTCCACTGGGCTCAGCGAGAAAACGCGATTTCGGCGCTTCTGAGGGCCGAAAACGCGATATCGGCCGATTTGCGATCTGTCAGCAGATTCGGTTTCTGGGCAGTTTACATGTCGAACTGCACGGTAGAAACGATAAAACAGCTCCTCCGTGCAGTTTTCATACCGAGTCACCGTCCACTGGGCTCAGCGAGAAAACGCGATTTCGGCGCTTCTGAGGGCCGAAAACGCGATATCGGCCGATTTGCGATCTGTCAGCAGATTCGGTTTCTGGGCAGTTTACATGTCGAACTGCACGGTAGAAACGATAAAACAGCTCCTCCGTGCAGTTTTCATACCGAGTCACCGTCCACTGGGCTCAGCGAGAAAACGCGATTTCGGCGCTTCTGAGGGCCGAAAACGCGATATCGGCCGATTTTCGATCTGTCAGCAGATTCGGTTTCTGGGCAGTTTACATGTCGAACTGCACGGTAGAAACGATAAAACAGCTCCTCCGTGCAGTTTTCATACCGAGTCACCGTCCACTGGGCTCAGCGAGAAAACGCGATTTCGGCGCTTCTGAGGGCCGAAAACGCGATATCGGCCGATTTGCGATCTGTCAGCAGATTCGGTTTCTGGGCAGTTTACATGTCGAACTGCACGGTAGAAACGATAAAACAGCTCCTCCGTGCAGTTTTCATACCGAGTCACCGTCCACTGGGCTCAGCGAGAAAACGCGATTTCGGCGCTTCTGAGGGCCGAAAACGCGATATCGGCCGATTTGCGATCTGTCAGCAGATTCGGTTTCTGGGCAGTTTACATGTCGAACTGCACGGTAGAAACGATAAAACAGCTCCTCCGTGCAGTTTTCATACCGAGTCACCGTCCACTGGGCTCAGCGAGAAAACGCGATTTCGGCGCTTCTGAGGGCCGAAAACGCGATATCGGCCGATTTTCGATCTGTCAGCAGATTCGGTTTCTGGGCAGTTTACATGTCGAACTGCACGGTAGAAACGATAAAACAGCTCCTCCGTGCAGTTTTCATACCGAGTCACCGTCCACTGGGCTCAGCGAGAAAACGCGATTTCGGCGCTTCTGAGGGCCGAAAACGCGATATCGGCCGATTTGCGATCTGTCAGCAGATTCGGTTTCTGGGCAGTTTACATGTCGAACTGCACGGTAGAAACGATAAAACAGCTCCTCCGTGCAGTTTTCATACCGAGTCACCGTCCACTGGGCTCAGCGAGAAAACGCGATTTCGGCGCTTCTGAGGGCCGAAAACGCGATATCGGCCGATTTGCGATCTGTCAGCAGATTCGGTTTCTGGGCAGTTTACATGTCGAACTGCACGGTAGAAACGATAAAACAGCTCCTCCGTGCAGTTTTCATACCGAGTCACCGTCCACTGGGCTCAGCGAGAAAACGCGATTTCGGCGCTTCTGAGGGCCGAAAACGCGATATCGGCCGATTTGCGATCTGTCAGCAGATTCGGTTTCTGGGCAGTTTACATGTCGAACTGCACGGTAGAAACGATAAAACAGCTCCTCCGTGCAGTTTTCATACCGAGTCACCGTCCACTGGGCTCAGCGAGAAAACGCGATTTCGGCGCTTCTGAGGGCCGAAAACGCGATATCGGCCGATTTGCGATCTGTCAGCAGATTCGGTTTCTGGGCAGTTTACATGTCGAACTGCACGGTAGAAACGATAAAACAGCTCCTCCGTGCAGTTTTCATACCGAGTCACCGTCCACTGGGCTCAGCGAGAAAACGCGATTTCGGCGCTTCTGAGGGCCGAAAACGCGATATCGGCCGATTTGCGATCTGTCAGCAGATTCGGTTTCTGGGCAGTTTACATGTCGAACTGCACGGTAGAAACGATAAAACAGCTCCTCCGTGCAGTTTTCATACCGAGTCACCGTCCACTGGGCTCAGCGAGAAAACGCGATTTCGGCGCTTCTGAGGGCCGAAAACGCGATATCGGCCGATTTGCGATCTGTCAGCAGATTCGGTTTCTGGGCAGTTTACATGTCGAACTGCACGGTAGAAACGATAAAACAGCTCCTCCGTGCAGTTTTCATACCGAGTCACCGTCCACTGGGCTCAGCGAGAAAACGCGATTTCGGCGCTTCTGAGGGCCGAAAACGCGATATCGGCCGATTTGCGATCTGTCAGCAGATTCGGTTTCTGGGCAGTTTACATGTCGAACTGCACGGTAGAAACGATAAAACAGCTCCTCCGTGCAGTTTTCATACCGAGTCACCGTCCACTGGGCTCAGCGAGAAAACGCGATTTCGGCGCTTCTGAGGGCCGAAAACGCGATATCGGCCGATTTGCGATCTGTCAGCAGATTCGGTTTCTGGGCAGTTTACATGTCGAACTGCACGGTAGAAACGATAAAACAGCTCCTCCGTGCAGTTTTCATACCGAGTCACCGTCCACTGGGCTCAGCGAGAAAACGCGATTTCGGCGCTTCTGAGGGCCGAAAACGCGATATCGGCCGATTTGCGATCTGTCAGCAGATTCGGTTTCTGGGCAGTTTACATGTCGAACTGCACGGTAGAAACGATAAAACAGCTCCTCCGTGCAGTTTTCATACCGAGTCACCGTCCACTGGGCTCAGCGAGAAAACGCGATTTCGGCGCTTCTGAGGGCCGAAAACGCGATATCGGCCGATTTTCGATCTGTCAGCAGATTCGGTTTCTGGGCAGTTTACATGTCGAACTGCACGGTAGAAACGATAAAACAGCTCCTCCGTGCAGTTTTCATACCGAGTCACCGTCCACTGGGCTCAGCGAGAAAACGCGATTTCGGCGCTTCTGAGGGCCGAAAACGCGATATCGGCCGATTTGCGATCTGTCAGCAGATTCGGTTTCTGGGCAGTTTACATGTCGAACTGCACGGTAGAAACGATAAAACAGCTCCTCCGTGCAGTTTTCATACCGAGTCACCGTCCACTGGGCTCAGCGAGAAAACGCGATTTCGGCGCTTCTGAGGGCCGAAAACGCGATATCGGCCGATTTTCGATCTGTCAGCAGATTCGGTTTCTGGGCAGTTTACATGTCGAACTGCACGGTAGAAACGATAAAACAGCTCCTCCGTGCAGTTTTCATACCGAGTCACCGTCCACTGGGCTCAGCGAGAAAACGCGATTTCGGCGCTTCTGAGGGCCGAAAACGCGATATCGGCCGATTTGCGATCTGTCAGCAGATTCGGTTTCTGGGCAGTTTACATGTCGAACTGCACGGTAGAAACGATAAAACAGCTCCTCCGTGCAGTTTTCATACCGAGTCACCGTCCACTGGGCTCAGCGAGAAAACGCGATTTCGGCGCTTCTGAGGGCCGAAAACGCGATATCGGCCGATTTGCGATCTGTCAGCAGATTCGGTTTCTGGGCAGTTTACATGTCGAACTGCACGGTAGAAACGATAAAACAGCTCCTCCGTGCAGTTTTCATACCGAGTCACCGTCCACTGGGCTCAGCGAGAAAACGCGATTTCGGCGCTTCTGAGGGCCGAAAACGCGATATCGGCCGATTTGCGATCTGTCAGCAGATTCGGTTTCTGGGCAGTTTACATGTCGAACTGCACGGTAGAAACGATAAAACAGCTCCTCCGTGCAGTTTTCATACCGAGTCACCGTCCACTGGGCTCAGCGAGAAAACGCGATTTCGGCGCTTCTGAGGGCCGAAAACGCGATATCGGCCGATTTTCGATCTGTCAGCAGATTCGGTTTCTGGGCAGTTTACATGTCGAACTGCACGGTAGAAACGATAAAACAGCTCCTCCGTGCAGTTTTCATACCGAGTCACCGTCCACTGGGCTCAGCGAGAAAACGCGATTTCGGCGCTTCTGAGGGCCGAAAACGCGATATCGGCCGATTTGCGATCTGTCAGCAGATTCGGTTTCTGGGCAGTTTACATGTCGAACTGCACGGTAGAAACGATAAAACAGCTCCTCCGTGCAGTTTTCATACCGAGTCACCGTCCACTGGGCTCAGCGAGAAAACGCGATTTCGGCGCTTCTGAGGGCCGAAAACGCGATATCGGCCGATTTGCGATCTGTCAGCAGATTCGGTTTCTGGGCAGTTTACATGTCGAACTGCACGGTAGAAACGATAAAACAGCTCCTCCGTGCAGTTTTCATACCGAGTCACCGTCCACTGGGCTCAGCGAGAAAACGCGATTTCGGCGCTTCTGAGGGCCGAAAACGCGATATCGGCCGATTTTCGATCTGTCAGCAGATTCGGTTTCTGGGCAGTTTACATGTCGAACTGCACGGTAGAAACGATAAAACAGCTCCTCCGTGCAGTTTTCATACCGAGTCACCGTCCACTGGGCTCAGCGAGAAAACGCGATTTCGGCGCTTCTGAGGGCCGAAAACGCGATATCGGCCGATTTGCGATCTGTCAGCAGATTCGGTTTCTGGGCAGTTTACATGTCGAACTGCACGGTAGAAACGATAAAACAGCTCCTCCGTGCAGTTTTCATACCGAGTCACCGTCCACTGGGCTCAGCGAGAAAACGCGATTTCGGCGCTTCTGAGGGCCGAAAACGCGATATCGGCCGATTTGCGATCTGTCAGCAGATTCGGTTTCTGGGCAGTTTACATGTCGAACTGCACGGTAGAAACGATAAAACAGCTCCTCCGTGCAGTTTTCATACCGAGTCACCGTCCACTGGGCTCAGCGAGAAAACGCGATTTCGGCGCTTCTGAGGGCCGAAAACGCGATATCGGCCGATTTGCGATCTGTCAGCAGATTCGGTTTCTGGGCAGTTTACATGTCGAACTGCACGGTAGAAACGATAAAACAGCTCCTCCGTGCAGTTTTCATACCGAGTCACCGTCCACTGGGCTCAGCGAGAAAACGCGATTTCGGCGCTTCTGAGGGCCGAAAACGCGATATCGGCCGATTTGCGATCTGTCAGCAGATTCGGTTTCTGGGCAGTTTACATGTCGAACTGCACGGTAGAAACGATAAAACAGCTCCTCCGTGCAGTTTTCATACCGAGTCACCGTCCACTGGGCTCAGCGAGAAAACGCGATTTCGGCGCTTCTGAGGGCCGAAAACGCGATATCGGCCGATTTGCGATCTGTCAGCAGATTCGGTTTCTGGGCAGTTTACATGTCGAACTGCACGGTAGAAACGATAAAACAGCTCCTCCGTGCAGTTTTCATACCGAGTCACCGTCCACTGGGCTCAGCGAGAAAACGCGATTTCGGCGCTTCTGAGGGCCGAAAACGCGATATCGGCCGATTTGCGATCTGTCAGCAGATTCGGTTTCTGGGCAGTTTACATGTCGAACTGCACGGTAGAAACGATAAAACAGCTCCTCCGTGCAGTTTTCATACCGAGTCACCGTCCACTGGGCTCAGCGAGAAAACGCGATTTCGGCGCTTCTGAGGGCCGAAAACGCGATATCGGCCGATTTGCGATCTGTCAGCAGATTCGGTTTCTGGGCAGTTTACATGTCGAACTGCACGGTAGAAACGATAAAACAGCTCCTCCGTGCAGTTTTCATACCGAGTCACCGTCCACTGGGCTCAGCGAGAAAACGCGATTTCGGCGCTTCTGAGGGCCGAAAACGCGATATCGGCCGATTTGCGATCTGTCAGCAGATTCGGTTTCTGGGCAGTTTACATGTCGAACTGCACGGTAGAAACGATAAAACAGCTCCTCCGTGCAGTTTTCATACCGAGTCACCGTCCACTGGGCTCAGCGAGAAAACGCGATTTCGGCGCTTCTGAGGGCCGAAAACGCGATATCGGCCGATTTGCGATCTGTCAGCAGATTCGGTTTCTGGGCAGTTTACATGTCGAACTGCACGGTAGAAACGATAAAACAGCTCCTCCGTGCAGTTTTCATACCGAGTCACCGTCCACTGGGCTCAGCGAGAAAACGCGATTTCGGCGCTTCTGAGGGCCGAAAACGCGATATCGGCCGATTTGCGATCTGTCAGCAGATTCGGTTTCTGGGCAGTTTACATGTCGAACTGCACGGTAGAAACGATAAAACAGCTCCTCCGTGCAGTTTTCATACCGAGTCACCGTCCACTGGGCTCAGCGAGAAAACGCGATTTCGGCGCTTCTGAGGGCCGAAAACGCGATATCGGCCGATTTGCGATCTGTCAGCAGATTCGGTTTCTGGGCAGTTTACATGTCGAACTGCACGGTAGAAACGATAAAACAGCTCCTCCGTGCAGTTTTCATACCGAGTCACCGTCCACTGGGCTCAGCGAGAAAACGCGATTTCGGCGCTTCTGAGGGCCGAAAACGCGATATCGGCCGATTTGCGATCTGTCAGCAGATTCGGTTTCTGGGCAGTTTACATGTCGAACTGCACGGTAGAAACGATAAAACAGCTCCTCCGTGCAGTTTTCATACCGAGTCACCGTCCACTGGGCTCAGCGAGAAAACGCGATTTCGGCGCTTCTGAGGGCCGAAAACGCGATATCGGCCGATTTGCGATCTGTCAGCAGATTCGGTTTCTGGGCAGTTTACATGTCGAACTGCACGGTAGAAACGATAAAACAGCTCCTCCGTGCAGTTTTCATACCGAGTCACCGTCCACTGGGCTCAGCGAGAAAACGCGATTTCGGCGCTTCTGAGGGCCGAAAACGCGATATCGGCCGATTTGCGATCTGTCAGCAGATTCGGTTTCTGGGCAGTTTACATGTCGAACTGCACGGTAGAAACGATAAAACAGCTCCTCCGTGCAGTTTTCATACCGAGTCACCGTCCACTGGGCTCAGCGAGAAAACGCGATTTCGGCGCTTCTGAGGGCCGAAAACGCGATATCGGCCGATTTGCGATCTGTCAGCAGATTCGGTTTCTGGGCAGTTTACATGTCGAACTGCACGGTAGAAACGATAAAACAGCTCCTCCGTGCAGTTTTCATACCGAGTCACCGTCCACTGGGCTCAGCGAGAAAACGCGATTTCGGCGCTTCTGAGGGCCGAAAACGCGATATCGGCCGATTTGCGATCTGTCAGCAGATTCGGTTTCTGGGCAGTTTACATGTCGAACTGCACGGTAGAAACGATAAAACAGCTCCTCCGTGCAGTTTTCATACCGAGTCACCGTCCACTGGGCTCAGCGAGAAAACGCGATTTCGGCGCTTCTGAGGGCCGAAAACGCGATATCGGCCGATTTGCGATCTGTCAGCAGATTCGGTTTCTGGGCAGTTTACATGTCGAACTGCACGGTAGAAACGATAAAACAGCTCCTCCGTGCAGTTTTCATACCGAGTCACCGTCCACTGGGCTCAGCGAGAAAACGCGATTTCGGCGCTTCTGAGGGCCGAAAACGCGATATCGGCCGATTTGCGATCTGTCAGCAGATTCGGTTTCTGGGCAGTTTACATGTCGAACTGCACGGTAGAAACGATAAAACAGCTCCTCCGTGCAGTTTTCATACCGAGTCACCGTCCACTGGGCTCAGCGAGAAAACGCGATTTCGGCGCTTCTGAGGGCCGAAAACGCGATATCGGCCGATTTGCGATCTGTCAGCAGATTCGGTTTCTGGGCAGTTTACATGTCGAACTGCACGGTAGAAACGATAAAACAGCTCCTCCGTGCAGTTTTCATACCGAGTCACCGTCCACTGGGCTCAGCGAGAAAACGCGATTTCGGCGCTTCTGAGGGCCGAAAACGCGATATCGGCCGATTTGCGATCTGTCAGCAGATTCGGTTTCTGGGCAGTTTACATGTCGAACAGCACGGTAGAAACGATAAAACAGCTCCTCCGTGCAGTTTTCATACCGAGTCACCGTCCACTGGGCTCAGCGAGAAAACGCGATTTCGGCGCTTCTGAGGGCCGAAAACGCGATATCGGCCGATTTGCGATCTGTCAGCAGATTCGGTTTCTGGGCAGTTTACATGTCGAACTGCACGGTAGAAACGATAAAACAGCTCCTCCGTGCAGTTTTCATACCGAGTCACCGTCCACTGGGCTCAGCGAGAAAACGCGATTTCGGCGCTTCTGAGGGCCGAAAACGCGATATCGGCCGATTTGCGATCTGTCAGCAGATTCGGTTTCTGGGCAGTTTACATGTCGAACTGCACGGTAGAAACGATAAAACAGCTCCTCCGTGCAGTTTTCATACCGAGTCACCGTCCACTGGGCTCAGCGAGAAAACGCGATTTCGGCGCTTCTGAGGGCCGAAAACGCGATATCGGCCGATTTGCGATCTGTCAGCAGATTCGGTTTCTGGGCAGTTTACATGTCGAACTGCACGGTAGAAACGATAAAACAGCTCCTCCGTGCAGTTTTCATACCGAGTCACCGTCCACTCGGCTCAGCGAGAAAACGCGATTTCGGCGCTTCTGAGGGCCGAAAACGCGATATCGGCCGATTTTCGATCTGTCAGCAGATTCGGTTTCTGGGCAGTTTACATGTCGAACTGCACGGTAGAAACGATAAAACAGCTCCTCCGTGCAGTTTTCATACCGAGTCACCGTCCACTGGGCTCAGCGAGAAAACGCGATTTCGGCGCTTCTGAGGGCCGAAAACGCGATATCGGCCGATTTGCGATCTGTCAGCAGATTCGGTTTCTGGGCAGTTTACATGTCGAACTGCACGGTAGAAACGATAAAACAGCTCCTCCGTGCAGTTTTCATACCGAGTCACCGTCCACTGGGCTCAGCGAGAAAACGCGATTTCGGCGCTTCTGAGGGCCGAAAACGCGATATCGGCCGATTTGCGATCTGTCAGCAGATTCGGTTTCTGGGCAGTTTACATGTCGAACTGCACGGTAGAAACGATAAAACAGCTCCTCCGTGCAGTTTTCATACCGAGTCACCGTCCACTGGGCTCAGCGAGAAAACGCGATTTCGGCGCTTCTGAGGGCCGAAAACGCGATATCGGCCGATTTGCGATCTGTCAGCAGATTCGGTTTCTGGGCAGTTTACATGTCGAACTGCACGGTAGAAACGATAAAACAGCTCCTCCGTGCAGTTTTCATACCGAGTCACCGTCCACTGGGCTCAGCGAGAAAACGCGATTTCGGCGCTTCTGAGGGCCGAAAACGCGATATCGGCCGATTTTCGATCTGTCAGCAGATTCGGTTTCTGGGCAGTTTACATGTCGAACTGCACGGTAGAAACGATAAAACAGCTCCTCCGTGCAGTTTTCATACCGAGTCACCGTCCACTGGGCTCAGCGAGAAAACGCGATTTCGGCGCTTCTGAGGGCCGAAAACGCGATATCGGCCGATTTTCGATCTGTCAGCAGATTCGGTTTCTGGGCAGTTTACATGTCGAACTGCACGGTAGAAACGATAAAACAGCTCCTCCGTGCAGTTTTCATACCGAGTCACCGTCCACTGGGCTCAGCGAGAAAACGCGATTTCGGCGCTTCTGAGGGCCGAAAACGCGATATCGGCCGATTTGCGATCTGTCAGCAGATTCGGTTTCTGGGCAGTTTACATGTCGAACTGCACGGTAGAAACGATAAAACAGCTCCTCCGTGCAGTTTTCATACCGAGTCACCGTCCACTGGGCTCAGCGAGAAAACGCGATTTCGGCGCTTCTGAGGGCCGAAAACGCGATATCGGCCGATTTTCGATCTGTCAGCAGATTCGGTTTCTGGGCAGTTTACATGTCGAACTGCACGGTAGAAACGATAAAACAGCTCCTCCGTGCAGTTTTCATACCGAGTCACCGTCCACTGGGCTCAGCGAGAAAACGCGATTTCGGCGCTTCTGAGGGCCGAAAACGCGATATCGGCCGATTTGCGATCTGTCAGCAGATTCGGTTTCTGGGCAGTTTACATGTCGAACTGCACGGTAGAAACGATAAAACAGCTCCTCCGTGCAGTTTTCATACCGAGTCACCGTCCACTGGGCTCAGCGAGAAAACGCGATTTCGGCGCTTCTGAGGGCCGAAAACGCGATATCGGCCGATTTGCGATCTGTCAGCAGATTCGGTTTCTGGGCAGTTTACATGTCGAACTGCACGGTAGAAACGATAAAACAGCTCCTCCGTGCAGTTTTCATACCGAGTCACCGTCCACTGGGCTCAGCGAGAAAACGCGATTTCGGCGCTTCTGAGGGCCGAAAACGCGATATCGGCCGATTTGCGATCTGTCAGCAGATTCGGTTTCTGGGCAGTTTACATGTCGAACTGCACGGTAGAAACGATAAAACAGCTCCTCCGTGCAGTTTTCATACCGAGTCACCGTCCACTGGGCTCAGCGAGAAAACGCGATTTCGGCGCTTCTGAGGGCCGAAAACGCGATATCGGCCGATTTGCGATCTGTCAGCAGATTCGGTTTCTGGGCAGTTTACATGTCGAACTGCACGGTAGAAACGATAAAACAGCTCCTCCGTGCAGTTTTCATACCGAGTCACCGTCCACTGGGCTCAGCGAGAAAACGCGATTTCGGCGCTTCTGAGGGCCGAAAACGCGATATCGGCCGATTTGCGATCTGTCAGCAGATTCGGTTTCTGGGCAGTTTACATGTCGAACTGCACGGTAGAAACGATAAAACAGCTCCTCCGTGCAGTTTTCATACCGAGTCACCGTCCACTGGGCTCAGCGAGAAAACGCGATTTCGGCGCTTCTGAGGGCCGAAAACGCGATATCGGCCGATTTGCGATCTGTCAGCAGATTCGGTTTCTGGGCAGTTTACATGTCGAACTGCACGGTAGAAACGATAAAACAGCTCCTCCGTGCAGTTTTCATACCGAGTCACCGTCCACTCGGCTCAGCGAGAAAACGCGATTTCGGCGCTTCTGAGGGCCGAAAACGCGATATCGGCCGATTTTCGATCTGTCAGCAGATTCGGTTTCTGGGCAGTTTACATGTCGAACTGCACGGTAGAAACGATAAAACAGCTCCTCCGTGCAGTTTTCATACCGAGTCACCGTCCACTGGGCTCAGCGAGAAAACGCGATTTCGGCGCTTCTGAGGGCCGAAAACGCGATATCGGCCGATTTGCGATCTGTCAGCAGATTCGGTTTCTGGGCAGTTTACATGTCGAACTGCACGGTAGAAACGATAAAACAGCTCCTCCGTGCAGTTTTCATACCGAGTCACCGTCCACTGGGCTCAGCGAGAAAACGCGATTTCGGCGCTTCTGAGGGCCGAAAACGCGATATCGGCCGATTTGCGATCTGTCAGCAGATTCGGTTTCTGGGCAGTTTACATGTCGAACTGCACGGTAGAAACGATAAAACAGCTCCTCCGTGCAGTTTTCATACCGAGTCACCGTCCACTGGGCTCAGCGAGAAAACGCGATTTCGGCGCTTCTGAGGGCCGAAAACGCGATATCGGCCGATTTGCGATCTGTCAGCAGATTCGGTTTCTGGGCAGTTTACATGTCGAACTGCACGGTAGAAACGATAAAACAGCTCCTCCGTGCAGTTTTCATACCGAGTCACCGTCCACTGGGCTCAGCGAGAAAACGCGATTTCGGCGCTTCTGAGGGCCGAAAACGCGATATCGGCCGATTTGCGATCTGTCAGCAGATTCGGTTTCTGGGCAGTTTACATGTCGAACTGCACGGTAGAAACGATAAAACAGCTCCTCCGTGCAGTTTTCATACCGAGTCACCGTCCACTGGGCTCAGCGAGAAAACGCGATTTCGGCGCTTCTGAGGGCCGAAAACGCGATATCGGCCGATTTGCGATCTGTCAGCAGATTCGGTTTCTGGGCAGTTTACATGTCGAACTGCACGGTAGAAACGATAAAACAGCTCCTCCGTGCAGTTTTCATACCGAGTCACCGTCCACTGGGCTCAGCGAGAAAACGCGATTTCGGCGCTTCTGAGGGCCGAAAACGCGATATCGGCCGATTTTCGATCTGTCAGCAGATTCGGTTTCTGGGCAGTTTACATGTCGAACTGCACGGTAGAAACGATAAAACAGCTCCTCCGTGCAGTTTTCATACCGAGTCACCGTCCACTGGGCTCAGCGAGAAAACGCGATTTCGGCGCTTCTGAGGGCCGAAAACGCGATATCGGCCGATTTGCGATCTGTCAGCAGATTCGGTTTCTGGGCAGTTTACATGTCGAACTGCACGGTAGAAACGATAAAACAGCTCCTCCGTGCAGTTTTCATACCGAGTCACCGTCCACTGGGCTCAGCGAGAAAACGCGATTTCGGCGCTTCTGAGGGCCGAAAACGCGATATCGGCCGATTTGCGATCTGTCAGCAGATTCGGTTTCTGGGCAGTTTACATGTCGAACTGCACGGTAGAAACGATAAAACAGCTCCTCCGTGCAGTTTTCATACCGAGTCACCGTCCACTGGGCTCAGCGAGAAAACGCGATTTCGGCGCTTCTGAGGGCCGAAAACGCGATATCGGCCGATTTGCGATCTGTCAGCAGATTCGGTTTCTGGGCAGTTTACATGTCGAACTGCACGGTAGAAACGATAAAACAGCTCCTCCGTGCAGTTTTCATACCGAGTCACCGTCCACTGGGCTCAGCGAGAAAACGCGATTTCGGCGCTTCTGAGGGCCGAAAACGCGATATCGGCCGATTTGCGATCTGTCAGCAGATTCGGTTTCTGGGCAGTTTACATGTCGAACTGCACGGTAGAAACGATAAAACAGCTCCTCCGTGCAGTTTTCATACCGAGTCACCGTCCACTGGGCTCAGCGAGAAAACGCGATTTCGGCGCTTCTGAGGGCCGAAAACGCGATATCGGCCGATTTGCGATCTGTCAGCAGATTCGGTTTCTGGGCAGTTTACATGTCGAACTGCACGGTAGAAACGATAAAACAGCTCCTCCGTGCAGTTTTCATACCGAGTCACCGTCCACTGGGCTCAGCGAGAAAACGCGATTTCGGCGCTTCTGAGGGCCGAAAACGCGATATCGGCCGATTTGCGATCTGTCAGCAGATTCGGTTTCTGGGCAGTTTACATGTCGAACTGCACGGTAGAAACGATAAAACAGCTCCTCCGTGCAGTTTTCATACCGAGTCACCGTCCACTGGGCTCAGCGAGAAAACGCGATTTCGGCGCTTCTGAGGGCCGAAAACGCGATATCGGCCGATTTGCGATCTGTCAGCAGATTCGGTTTCTGGGCAGTTTACATGTCGAACTGCACGGTAGAAACGATAAAACAGCTCCTCCGTGCAGTTTTCATACCGAGTCACCGTCCACTGGGCTCAGCGAGAAAACGCGATTTCGGCGCTTCTGAGGGCCGAAAACGCGATATCGGCCGATTTTCGATCTGTCAGCAGATTCGGTTTCTGGGCAGTTTACATGTCGAACTGCACGGTAGAAACGATAAAACAGCTCCTCCGTGCAGTTTTCATACCGAGTCACCGTCCACTGGGCTCAGCGAGAAAACGCGATTTCGGCGCTTCTGAGGGCCGAAAACGCGATATCGGCCGATTTGCGATCTGTCAGCAGATTCGGTTTCTGGGCAGTTTACATGTCGAACTGCACGGTAGAAACGATAAAACAGCTCCTCCGTGCAGTTTTCATACCGAGTCACCGTCCACTGGGCTCAGCGAGAAAACGCGATTTCGGCGCTTCTGAGGGCCGAAAACGCGATATCGGCCGATTTGCGATCTGTCAGCAGATTCGGTTTCTGGGCAGTTTACATGTCGAACTGCACGGTAGAAACGATAAAACAGCTCCTCCGTGCAGTTTTCATACCGAGTCACCGTCCACTGGGCTCAGCGAGAAAACGCGATTTCGGCGCTTCTGAGGGCCGAAAACGCGATATCGGCCGATTTGCGATCTGTCAGCAGATTCGGTTTCTGGGCAGTTTACATGTCGAACTGCACGGTAGAAACGATAAAACAGCTCCTCCGTGCAGTTTTCATACCGAGTCACCGTCCACTGGGCTCAGCGAGAAAACGCGATTTCGGCGCTTCTGAGGGCCGAAAACGCGATATCGGCCGATTTTCGATCTGTCAGCAGATTCGGTTTCTGGGCAGTTTACATGTCGAACTGCACGGTAGAAACGATAAAACAGCTCCTCCGTGCAGTTTTCATACCGAGTCACCGTCCACTGGGCTCAGCGAGAAAACGCGATTTCGGCGCTTCTGAGGGCCGAAAACGCGATATCGGCCGATTTGCGATCTGTCAGCAGATTCGGTTTCTGGGCAGTTTACATGTCGAACTGCACGGTAGAAACGATAAAACAGCTCCTCCGTGCAGTTTTCATACCGAGTCACCGTCCACTGGGCTCAGCGAGAAAACGCGATTTCGGCGCTTCTGAGGGCCGAAAACGCGATATCGGCCGATTTGCGATCTGTCAGCAGATTCGGTTTCTGGGCAGTTTACATGTCGAACTGCACGGTAGAAACGATAAAACAGCTCCTCCGTGCAGTTTTCATACCGAGTCACCGTCCACTGGGCTCAGCGAGAAAACGCGATTTCGGCGCTTCTGAGGGCCGAAAACGCGATATCGGCCGATTTGCGATCTGTCAGCAGATTCGGTTTCTGGGCAGTTTACATGTCGAACTGCACGGTAGAAACGATAAAACAGCTCCTCCGTGCAGTTTTCATACCGAGTCACCGTCCACTGGGCTCAGCGAGAAAACGCGATTTCGGCGCTTCTGAGGGCCGAAAACGCGATATCGGCCGATTTTCGATCTGTCAGCAGATTCGGTTTCTGGGCAGTTTACATGTCGAACTGCACGGTAGAAACGATAAAACAGCTCCTCCGTGCAGTTTTCATACCGAGTCACCGTCCACTGGGCTCAGCGAGAAAACGCGATTTCGGCGCTTCTGAGGGCCGAAAACGCGATATCGGCCGATTTGCGATCTGTCAGCAGATTCGGTTTCTGGGCAGTTTACATGTCGAACTGCACGGTAGAAACGATAAAACAGCTCCTCCGTGCAGTTTTCATACCGAGTCACCGTCCACTGGGCTCAGCGAGAAAACGCGATTTCGGCGCTTCTGAGGGCCGAAAACGCGATATCGGCCGATTTGCGATCTGTCAGCAGATTCGGTTTCTGGGCAGTTTACATGTCGAACTGCACGGTAGAAACGATAAAACAGCTCCTCCGTGCAGTTTTCATACCGAGTCACCGTCCACTGGGCTCAGCGAGAAAACGCGATTTCGGCGCTTCTGAGGGCCGAAAACGCGATATCGGCCGATTTGCGATCTGTCAGCAGATTCGGTTTCTGGGCAGTTTACATGTCGAACTGCACGGTAGAAACGATAAAACAGCTCCTCCGTGCAGTTTTCATACCGAGTCACCGTCCACTGGGCTCAGCGAGAAAACGCGATTTCGGCGCTTCTGAGGGCCGAAAACGCGATATCGGCCGATTTGCGATCTGTCAGCAGATTCGGTTTCTGGGCAGTTTACATGTCGAACTGCACGGTAGAAACGATAAAACAGCTCCTCCGTGCAGTTTTCATACCGAGTCACCGTCCACTGGGCTCAGCGAGAAAACGCGATTTCGGCGCTTCTGAGGGCCGAAAACGCGATATCGGCCGATTTGCGATCTGTCAGCAGATTCGGTTTCTGGGCAGTTTACATGTCGAACTGCACGGTAGAAACGATAAAACAGCTCCTCCGTGCAGTTTTCATACCGAGTCACCGTCCACTGGGCTCAGCGAGAAAACGCGATTTCGGCGCTTCTGAGGGCCGAAAACGCGATATCGGCCGATTTGCGATCTGTCAGCAGATTCGGTTTCTGGGCAGTTTACATGTCGAACTGCACGGTAGAAACGATAAAACAGCTCCTCCGTGCAGTTTTCATACCGAGTCACCGTCCACTGGGCTCAGCGAGAAAACGCGATTTCGGCGCTTCTGAGGGCCGAAAACGCGATATCGGCCGATTTGCGATCTGTCAGCAGATTCGGTTTCTGGGCAGTTTACATGTCGAACTGCACGGTAGAAACGATAAAACAGCTCCTCCGTGCAGTTTTCATACCGAGTCACCGTCCACTGGGCTCAGCGAGAAAACGCGATTTCGGCGCTTCTGAGGGCCGAAAACGCGATATCGGCCGATTTGCGATCTGTCAGCAGATTCGGTTTCTGGGCAGTTTACATGTCGAACTGCACGGTAGAAACGATAAAACAGCTCCTCCGTGCAGTTTTCATACCGAGTCACCGTCCACTGGGCTCAGCGAGAAAACGCGATTTCGGCGCTTCTGAGGGCCGAAAACGCGATATCGGCCGATTTGCGATCTGTCAGCAGATTCGGTTTCTGGGCAGTTTACATGTCGAACTGCACGGTAGAAACGATAAAACAGCTCCTCCGTGCAGTTTTCATACCGAGTCACCGTCCACTGGGCTCAGCGAGAAAACGCGATTTCGGCGCTTCTGAGGGCCGAAAACGCGATATCGGCCGATTTGCGATCTGTCAGCAGATTCGGTTTCTGGGCAGTTTACATGTCGAACTGCACGGTAGAAACGATAAAACAGCTCCTCCGTGCAGTTTTCATACCGAGTCACCGTCCACTGGGCTCAGCGAGAAAACGCGATTTCGGCGCTTCTGAGGGCCGAAAACGCGATATCGGCCGATTTTCGATCTGTCAGCAGATTCGGTTTCTGGGCAGTTTACATGTCGAACTGCACGGTAGAAACGATAAAACAGCTCCTCCGTGCAGTTTTCATACCGAGTCACCGTCCACTGGGCTCAGCGAGAAAACGCGATTTCGGCGCTTCTGAGGGCCGAAAACGCGATATCGGCCGATTTGCGATCTGTCAGCAGATTCGGTTTCTGGGCAGTTTACATGTCGAACTGCACGGTAGAAACGATAAAACAGCTCCTCCGTGCAGTTTTCATACCGAGTCACCGTCCACTGGGCTCAGCGAGAAAACGCGATTTCGGCGCTTCTGAGGGCCGAAAACGCGATATCGGCCGATTTTCGATCTGTCAGCAGATTCGGTTTCTGGGCAGTTTACATGTCGAACTGCACGGTAGAAACGATAAAACAGCTCCTCCGTGCAGTTTTCATACCGAGTCACCGTCCACTGGGCTCAGCGAGAAAACGCGATTTCGGCGCTTCTGAGGGCCGAAAACGCGATATCGGCCGATTTGCGATCTGTCAGCAGATTCGGTTTCTGGGCAGTTTACATGTCGAACTGCACGGTAGAAACGATAAAACAGCTCCTCCGTGCAGTTTTCATACCGAGTCACCGTCCACTGGGCTCAGCGAGAAAACGCGATTTCGGCGCTTCTGAGGGCCGAAAACGCGATATCGGCCGATTTGCGATCTGTCAGCAGATTCGGTTTCTGGGCAGTTTACATGTCGAACTGCACGGTAGAAACGATAAAACAGCTCCTCCGTGCAGTTTTCATACCGAGTCACCGTCCACTGGGCTCAGCGAGAAAACGCGATTTCGGCGCTTCTGAGGGCCGAAAACGCGATATCGGCCGATTTTCGATCTGTCAGCAGATTCGGTTTCTGGGCAGTTTACATGTCGAACTGCACGGTAGAAACGATAAAACAGCTCCTCCGTGCAGTTTTCATACCGAGTCACCGTCCACTGGGCTCAGCGAGAAAACGCGATTTCGGCGCTTCTGAGGGCCGAAAACGCGATATCGGCCGATTTGCGATCTGTCAGCAGATTCGGTTTCTGGGCAGTTTACATGTCGAACTGCACGGTAGAAACGATAAAACAGCTCCTCCGTGCAGTTTTCATACCGAGTCACCGTCCACTGGGCTCAGCGAGAAAACGCGATTTCGGCGCTTCTGAGGGCCGAAAACGCGATATCGGCCGATTTTCGATCTGTCAGCAGATTCGGTTTCTGGGCAGTTTACATGTCGAACTGCACGGTAGAAACGATAAAACAGCTCCTCCGTGCAGTTTTCATACCGAGTCACCGTCCACTGGGCTCAGCGAGAAAACGCGATTTCGGCGCTTCTGAGGGCCGAAAACGCGATATCGGCCGATTTGCGATCTGTCAGCAGATTCGGTTTCTGGGCAGTTTACATGTCGAACTGCACGGTAGAAACGATAAAACAGCTCCTCCGTGCAGTTTTCATACCGAGTCACCGTCCACTGGGCTCAGCGAGAAAACGCGATTTCGGCGCTTCTGAGGGCCGAAAACGCGATATCGGCCGATTTGCGATCTGTCAGCAGATTCGGTTTCTGGGCAGTTTACATGTCGAACTGCACGGTAGAAACGATAAAACAGCTCCTCCGTGCAGTTTTCATACCGAGTCACCGTCCACTGGGCTCAGCGAGAAAACGCGCGATTTCGGCGCTTCTGAGGGCCGAAAACGCGATATCGGCCGATTTGCGATCTGTCAGCAGATTCGGTTTCTGGGCAGTTTACATGTCGAACTGCACGGTAGAAACGATAAAACAGCTCCTCCGTGCAGTTTTCATACCGAGTCACCGTCCACTGGGCTCAGCGAGAAAACGCGATTTCGGCGCTTCTGAGGGCCGAAAACGCGATATCGGCCGATTTGCGATCTGTCAGCAGATTCGGTTTCTGGGCAGTTTACATGTCGAACTGCACGGTAGAAACGATAAAACAGCTCCTCCGTGCAGTTTTCATACCGAGTCACCGTCCACTGGGCTCAGCGAGAAAACGCGATTTCGGCGCTTCTGAGGGCCGAAAACGCGATATCGGCCGATTTTCGATCTGTCAGCAGATTCGGTTTCTGGGCAGTTTACATGTCGAACTGCACGGTAGAAACGATAAAACAGCTCCTCCGTGCAGTTTTCATACCGAGTCACCGTCCACTGGGCTCAGCGAGAAAACGCGATTTCGGCGCTTCTGAGGGCCGAAAACGCGATATCGGCCGATTTGCGATCTGTCAGCAGATTCGGTTTCTGGGCAGTTTACATGTCGAACTGCACGGTAGAAACGATAAAACAGCTCCTCCGTGCAGTTTTCATACCGAGTCACCGTCCACTGGGCTCAGCGAGAAAACGCGATTTCGGCGCTTCTGAGGGCCGAAAACGCGATATCGGCCGATTTGCGATCTGTCAGCAGATTCGGTTTCTGGGCAGTTTACATGTCGAACTGCACGGTAGAAACGATAAAACAGCTCCTCCGTGCAGTTTTCATACCGAGTCACCGTCCACTGGGCTCAGCGAGAGAAAACGCGATTTCGGCGCTTCTGAGGGCCGAAAACGCGATATCGGCCGATTTGCGATCTGTCAGCAGATTCGGTTTCTGGGCAGTTTACATGTCGAACTGCACGGTAGAAACGATAAAACAGCTCCTCCGTGCAGTTTTCATACCGAGTCACCGTCCACTGGGCTCAGCGAGAAAACGCGATTTCGGCGCTTCTGAGGGCCGAAAACGCGATATCGGCCGATTTGCGATCTGTCAGCAGATTCGGTTTCTGGGCAGTTTACATGTCGAACTGCACGGTAGAAACGATAAAACAGCTCCTCCGTGCAGTTTTCATACCGAGTCACCGTCCACTGGGCTCAGCGAGAAAACGCGATTTCGGCGCTTCTGAGGGCCGAAAACGCGATATCGGCCGATTTTCGATCTGTCAGCAGATTCGGTTTCTGGGCAGTTTACATGTCGAACTGCACGGTAGAAACGATAAAACAGCTCCTCCGTGCAGTTTTCATACCGAGTCACCGTCCACTGGGCTCAGCGAGAAAACGCGATTTCGGCGCTTCTGAGGGCCGAAAACGCGATATCGGCCGATTTGCGATCTGTCAGCAGATTCGGTTTCTGGGCAGTTTACATGTCGAACTGCACGGTAGAAACGATAAAACAGCTCCTCCGTGCAGTTTTCATACCGAGTCACCGTCCACTGGGCTCAGCGAGAAAACGCGATTTCGGCGCTTCTGAGGGCCGAAAACGCGATATCGGCCGATTTGCGATCTGTCAGCAGATTCGGTTTCTGGGCAGTTTACATGTCGAACTGCACGGTAGAAACGATAAAACAGCTCCTCCGTGCAGTTTTCATACCGAGTCACCGTCCACTGGGCTCAGCGAGAAAACGCGATTTCGGCGCTTCTGAGGGCCGAAAACGCGATATCGGCCGATTTGCGATCTGTCAGCAGATTCGGTTTCTGGGCAGTTTACATGTCGAACTGCACGGTAGAAACGATAAAACAGCTCCTCCGTGCAGTTTTCATACCGAGTCACCGTCCACTGGGCTCAGCGAGAAAACGCGATTTCGGCGCTTCTGAGGGCCGAAAACGCGATATCGGCCGATTTGCGATCTGTCAGCAGATTCGGTTTCTGGGCAGTTTACATGTCGAACTGCACGGTAGAAACGATAAAACAGCTCCTCCGTGCAGTTTTCATACCGAGTCACCGTCCACTGGGCTCAGCGAGAAAACGCGATTTCGGCGCTTCTGAGGGCCGAAAACGCGATATCGGCCGATTTGCGATCTGTCAGCAGATTCGGTTTCTGGGCAGTTTACATGTCGAACTGCACGGTAGAAACGATAAAACAGCTCCTCCGTGCAGTTTTCATACCGAGTCACCGTCCACTGGGCTCAGCGAGAAAACGCGATTTCGGCGCTTCTGAGGGCCGAAAACGCGATATCGGCCGATTTGTCTGTCAGCAGATTCGGTTTCTGGGCAGTTTACATGTCGAACTGCACGGTAGAAACGATAAAACAGCTCCTCCGTGCAGTTTTCATACCGAGTCACCGTCCACTGGGCTCAGCGAGAAAACGCGATTTCGGCGCTTCTGAGGGCCGAAAACGCGATATCGGCCGATTTTCGATCTGTCAGCAGATTCGGTTTCTGGGCAGTTTACATGTCGAACTGCACGGTAGAAACGATAAAACAGCTCCTCCGTGCAGTTTTCATACCGAGTCACCGTCCACTGGGCTCAGCGAGAAAACGCGATTTCGGCGCTTCTGAGGGCCGAAAACGCGATATCGGCCGATTTTCGATCTGTCAGCAGATTCGGTTTCTGGGCAGTTTACATGTCGAACTGCACGGTAGAAACGATAAAACAGCTCCTCCGTGCAGTTTTCATACCGAGTCACCGTCCACTGGGCTCAGCGAGAAAACGCGATTTCGGCGCTTCTGAGGGCCGAAAACGCGATATCGGCCGATTTGCGATCTGTCAGCAGATTCGGTTTCTGGGCAGTTTACATGTCGAACTGCACGGTAGAAACGATAAAACAGCTCCTCCGTGCAGTTTTCATACCGAGTCACCGTCCACTGGGCTCAGCGAGAAAACGCGATTTCGGCGCTTCTGAGGGCCGAAAACGCGATATCGGCCGATTTGCGATCTGTCAGCAGATTCGGTTTCTGGGCAGTTTACATGTCGAACTGCACGGTAGAAACGATAAAACAGCTCCTCCGTGCAGTTTTCATACCGAGTCACCGTCCACTGGGCTCAGCGAGAAAACGCGATTTCGGCGCTTCTGAGGGCCGAAAACGCGATATCGGCCGATTTTCGATCTGTCAGCAGATTCGGTTTCTGGGCAGTTTACATGTCGAACTGCACGGTAGAAACGATAAAACAGCTCCTCCGTGCAGTTTTCATACCGAGTCACCGTCCACTGGGCTCAGCGAGAAAACGCGATTTCGGCGCTTCTGAGGGCCGAAAACGCGATATCGGCCGATTTGCGATCTGTCAGCAGATTCGGTTTCTGGGCAGTTTACATGTCGAACTGCACGGTAGAAACGATAAAACAGCTCCTCCGTGCAGTTTTCATACCGAGTCACCGTCCACTGGGCTCAGCGAGAAAACGCGATTTCGGCGCTTCTGAGGGCCGAAAACGCGATATCGGCCGATTTGCGATCTGTCAGCAGATTCGGTTTCTGGGCAGTTTACATGTCGAACTGCACGGTAGAAACGATAAAACAGCTCCTCCGTGCAGTTTTCATACCGAGTCACCGTCCACTGGGCTCAGCGAGAAAACGCGATTTCGGCGCTTATCGGCCGATTTTCGATCTGTCAGCAGATTCGGTTTCTGGGCAGTGAAGGTCCGAAAACGCGATATCGGCCGATTTTTGCGATCTGTCAGCAGATTCGGTTTCTGGGCAGTTTACATGTCGAACTGCACGGTAGAAACGATAAAACAGCTCCTCCGTGCAGTTTTCATACCGAGTCACCGTCCACTGGGCTCAGCGAGAAAACGCGATTTCGGCGCTTCTGAGGGCCGAAAACGCGATATCGGCCGATTTGCGATCTGTCAGCAGATTCGGTTTCTGGGCAGTTTACATGTCGAACTGCACGGTAGAAACGATAAAACAGCTCCTCCGTGCAGTTTTCATACCGAGTCACCGTCCACTGGGCTCAGCGAGAAAACGCGATTTCGGCGCTTCTGAGGGCCGAAAACGCGATATCGGCCGATTTGCGATCTGTCAGCAGATTCGGTTTCTGGGCAGTTTACATGTCGAACTGCACGGTAGAAACGATAAAACAGCTCCTCCGTGCAGTTTTCATACCGAGTCACCGTCCACTGGGCTCAGCGAGAAAACGCGATTTCGGCGCTTCTGAGGGCCGAAAACGCGATATCGGCCGATTTTCGATCTGTCAGCAGATTCGGTTTCTGGGCAGTTTACATGTCGAACTGCACGGTAGAAACGATAAAACAGCTCCTCCGTGCAGTTTTCATACCGAGTCACCGTCCACTGGGCTCAGCGAGAAAACGCGATTTCGGCGCTTCTGAGGGCCGAAAACGCGATATCGGCCGATTTGCGATCTGTCAGCAGATTCGGTTTCTGGGCAGTTTACATGTCGAACTGCACGGTAGAAACGATAAAACAGCTCCTCCGTGCAGTTTTCATACCGAGTCACCGTCCACTGGGCTCAGCGAGAAAACGCGATTTCGGCGCTTCTGAGGGCCGAAAACGCGATATCGGCCGATTTTCGATCTGTCAGCAGATTCGGTTTCTGGGCAGTTTACATGTCGAACTGCACGGTAGAAACGATAAAACAGCTCCTCCGTGCAGTTTTCATACCGAGTCACCGTCCACTGGGCTCAGCGAGAAAACGCGATTTCGGCGCTTCTGAGGGCCGAAAACGCGATATCGGCCGATTTTCGATCTGTCAGCAGATTCGGTTTCTGGGCAGTTTACATGTCGAACTGCACGGTAGAAACGATAAAACAGCTCCTCCGTGCAGTTTTCATACCGAGTCACCGTCCACTGGGCTCAGCGAGAAAACGCGATTTCGGCGCTTCTGAGGGCCGAAAACGCGATATCGGCCGATTTGCGATCTGTCAGCAGATTCGGTTTCTGGGCAGTTTACATGTCGAACTGCACGGTAGAAACGATAAAACAGCTCCTCCGTGCAGTTTTCATACCGAGTCACCGTCCACTGGGCTCAGCGAGAAAACGCGATTTCGGCGCTTCTGAGGGCCGAAAACGCGATATCGGCCGATTTGCGATCTGTCAGCAGATTCGGTTTCTGGGCAGTTTACATGTCGAACTGCACGGTAGAAACGATAAAACAGCTCCTCCGTGCAGTTTTCATACCGAGTCACCGTCCACTGGGCTCAGCGAGAAAACGCGATTTCGGCGCTTCTGAGGGCCGAAAACGCGATATCGGCCGATTTGCGATCTGTCAGCAGATTCGGTTTCTGGGCAGTTTACATGTCGAACTGCACGGTAGAAACGATAAAACAGCTCCTCCGTGCAGTTTTCATACCGAGTCACCGTCCACTGGGCTCAGCGAGAAAACGCGATTTCGGCGCTTCTGAGGGCCGAAAACGCGATATCGGCCGATTTTCGATCTGTCAGCAGATTCGGTTTCTGGGCAGTTTACATGTCGAACTGCACGGTAGAAACGATAAAACAGCTCCTCCGTGCAGTTTTCATACCGAGTCACCGTCCACTGGGCTCAGCGAGAAAACGCGATTTCGGCGCTTCTGAGGGCCGAAAACGCGATATCGGCCGATTTGCGATCTGTCAGCAGATTCGGTTTCTGGGCAGTTTACATGTCGAACTGCACGGTAGAAACGATAAAACAGCTCCTCCGTGCAGTTTTCATACCGAGTCACCGTCCACTGGGCTCAGCGAGAAAACGCGATTTCGGCGCTTCTGAGGGCCGAAAACGCGATATCGGCCGATTTGCGATCTGTCAGCAGATTCGGTTTCTGGGCAGTTTACATGTCGAACTGCACGGTAGAAACGATAAAACAGCTCCTCCGTGCAGTTTTCATACCGAGTCACCGTCCACTGGGCTCAGCGAGAAAACGCGATTTCGGCGCTTCTGAGGGCCGAAAACGCGATATCGGCCGATTTGCGATCTGTCAGCAGATTCGGTTTCTGGGCAGTTTACATGTCGAACTGCACGGTAGAAACGATAAAACAGCTCCTCCGTGCAGTTTTCATACCGAGTCACCGTCCACTGGGCTCAGCGAGAAAACGCGATTTCGGCGCTTCTGAGGGCCGAAAACGCGATATCGGCCGATTTGCGATCTGTCAGCAGATTCGGTTTCTGGGCAGTTTACATGTCGAACTGCACGGTAGAAACGATAAAACAGCTCCTCCGTGCAGTTTTCATACCGAGTCACCGTCCACTGGGCTCAGCGAGAAAACGCGATTTCGGCGCTTCTGAGGGCCGAAAACGCGATATCGGCCGATTTGCGATCTGTCAGCAGATTCGGTTTCTGGGCAGTTTACATGTCGAACTGCACGGTAGAAACGATAAAACAGCTCCTCCGTGCAGTTTTCATACCGAGTCACCGTCCACTGGGCTCAGCGAGAAAACGCGATTTCGGCGCTTCTGAGGGCCGAAAACGCGATATCGGCCGATTTGCGATCTGTCAGCAGATTCGGTTTCTGGGCAGTTTACATGTCGAACTGCACGGTAGAAACGATAAAACAGCTCCTCCGTGCAGTTTTCATACCGAGTCACCGTCCACTGGGCTCAGCGAGAAAACGCGATTTCGGCGCTTCTGAGGGCCGAAAACGCGATATCGGCCGATTTTCGATCTGTCAGCAGATTCGGTTTCTGGGCAGTTTACATGTCGAACTGCACGGTAGAAACGATAAAACAGCTCCTCCGTGCAGTTTTCATACCGAGTCACCGTCCACTGGGCTCAGCGAGAAAACGCGATTTCGGCGCTTCTGAGGGCCGAAAACGCGATATCGGCCGATTTGCGATCTGTCAGCAGATTCGGTTTCTGGGCAGTTTACATGTCGAACTGCACGGTAGAAACGATAAAACAGCTCCTCCGTGCAGTTTTCATACCGAGTCACCGTCCACTGGGCTCAGCGAGAAAACGCGATTTCGGCGCTTCTGAGGGCCGAAAACGCGATATCGGCCGATTTTCGATCTGTCAGCAGATTCGGTTTCTGGGCAGTTTACATGTCGAACTGCACGGTAGAAACGATAAAACAGCTCCTCCGTGCAGTTTTCATACCGAGTCACCGTCCACTGGGCTCAGCGAGAAAACGCGATTTCGGCGCTTCTGAGGGCCGAAAACGCGATATCGGCCGATTTGCGATCTGTCAGCAGATTCGGTTTCTGGGCAGTTTACATGTCGAACTGCACGGTAGAAACGATAAAACAGCTCCTCCGTGCAGTTTTCATACCGAGTCACCGTCCACTGGGCTCAGCGAGAAAACGCGATTTCGGCGCTTCTGAGGGCCGAAAACGCGATATCGGCCGATTTGCGATCTGTCAGCAGATTCGGTTTCTGGGCAGTTTACATGTCGAACTGCACGGTAGAAACGATAAAACAGCTCCTCCGTGCAGTTTTCATACCGAGTCACCGTCCACTGGGCTCAGCGAGAAAACGCGATTTCGGCGCTTCTGAGGGCCGAAAACGCGATATCGGCCGATTTGCGATCTGTCAGCAGATTCGGTTTCTGGGCAGTTTACATGTCGAACTGCACGGTAGAAACGATAAAACAGCTCCTCCGTGCAGTTTTCATACCGAGTCACCGTCCACTGGGCTCAGCGAGAAAACGCGATTTCGGCGCTTCTGAGGGCCGAAAACGCGATATCGGCCGATTTGCGATCTGTCAGCAGATTCGGTTTCTGGGCAGTTTACATGTCGAACTGCACGGTAGAAACGATAAAACAGCTCCTCCGTGCAGTTTTCATACCGAGTCACCGTCCACTGGGCTCAGCGAGAAAACGCGATTTCGGCGCTTCTGAGGGCCGAAAACGCGATATCGGCCGATTTGCGATCTGTCAGCAGATTCGGTTTCTGGGCAGTTTACATGTCGAACTGCACGGTAGAAACGATAAAACAGCTCCTCCGTGCAGTTTTCATACCGAGTCACCGTCCACTGGGCTCAGCGAGAAAACGCGATTTCGGCGCTTCTGAGGGCCGAAAACGCGATATCGGCCGATTTTCGATCTGTCAGCAGATTCGGTTTCTGGGCAGTTTACATGTCGAACTGCACGGTAGAAACGATAAAACAGCTCCTCCGTGCAGTTTTCATACCGAGTCACCGTCCACTGGGCTCAGCGAGAAAACGCGATTTCGGCGCTTCTGAGGGCCGAAAACGCGATATCGGCCGATTTGCGATCTGTCAGCAGATTCGGTTTCTGGGCAGTTTACATGTCGAACTGCACGGTAGAAACGATAAAACAGCTCCTCCGTGCAGTTTTCATACCGAGTCACCGTCCACTGGGCTCAGCGAGAAAACGCGATTTCGGCGCTTCTGAGGGCCGAAAACGCGATATCGGCCGATTTTCGATCTGTCAGCAGATTCGGTTTCTGGGCAGTTTACATGTCGAACTGCACGGTAGAAACGATAAAACAGCTCCTCCGTGCAGTTTTCATACCGAGTCACCGTCCACTGGGCTCAGCGAGAAAACGCGATTTCGGCGCTTCTGAGGGCCGAAAACGCGATATCGGCCGATTTTCGATCTGTCAGCAGATTCGGTTTCTGGGCAGTTTACATGTCGAACTGCACGGTAGAAACGATAAAACAGCTCCTCCGTGCAGTTTTCATACCGAGTCACCGTCCACTGGGCTCAGCGAGAAAACGCGATTTCGGCGCTTCTGAGGGCCGAAAACGCGATATCGGCCGATTTGCGATCTGTCAGCAGATTCGGTTTCTGGGCAGTTTACATGTCGAACTGCACGGTAGAAACGATAAAACAGCTCCTCCGTGCAGTTTTCATACCGAGTCACCGTCCACTGGGCTCAGCGAGAAAACGCGATTTCGGCGCTTCTGAGGGCCGAAAACGCGATATCGGCCGATTTTCGATCTGTCAGCAGATTCGGTTTCTGGGCAGTTTACATGTCGAACTGCACGGTAGAAACGATAAAACAGCTCCTCCGTGCAGTTTTCATACCGAGTCACCGTCCACTGGGCTCAGCGAGAAAACGCGATTTCGGCGCTTCTGAGGGCCGAAAACGCGATATCGGCCGATTTGCGATCTGTCAGCAGATTCGGTTTCTGGGCAGTTTACATGTCGAACTGCACGGTAGAAACGATAAAACAGCTCCTCCGTGCAGTTTTCATACCGAGTCACCGTCCACTGGGCTCAGCGAGAAAACGCGATTTCGGCGCTTCTGAGGGCCGAAAACGCGATATCGGCCGATTTTCGATCTGTCAGCAGATTCGGTTTCTGGGCAGTTTACATGTCGAACTGCACGGTAGAAACGATAAAACAGCTCCTCCGTGCAGTTTTCATACCGAGTCACCGTCCACTGGGCTCAGCGAGAAAACGCGATTTCGGCGCTTCTGAGGGCCGAAAACGCGATATCGGCCGATTTGCGATCTGTCAGCAGATTCGGTTTCTGGGCAGTTTACATGTCGAACTGCACGGTAGAAACGATAAAACAGCTCCTCCGTGCAGTTTTCATACCGAGTCACCGTCCACTGGGCTCAGCGAGAAAACGCGATTTCGGCGCTTCTGAGGGCCGAAAACGCGATATCGGCCGATTTGCGATCTGTCAGCAGATTCGGTTTCTGGGCAGTTTACATGTCGAACTGCACGGTAGAAACGATAAAACAGCTCCTCCGTGCAGTTTTCATACCGAGTCACCGTCCACTGGGCTCAGCGAGAAAACGCGATTTCGGCGCTTCTGAGGGCCGAAAACGCGATATCGGCCGATTTGCGATCTGTCAGCAGATTCGGTTTCTGGGCAGTTTACATGTCGAACTGCACGGTAGAAACGATAAAACAGCTCCTCCGTGCAGTTTTCATACCGAGTCACCGTCCACTGGGCTCAGCGAGAAAACGCGATTTCGGCGCTTCTGAGGGCCGAAAACGCGATATCGGCCGATTTGCGATCTGTCAGCAGATTCGGTTTCTGGGCAGTTTACATGTCGAACTGCACGGTAGAAACGATAAAACAGCTCCTCCGTGCAGTTTTCATACCGAGTCACCGTCCACTGGGCTCAGCGAGAAAACGCGATTTCGGCGCTTCTGAGGGCCGAAAACGCGATATCGGCCGATTTGCGATCTGTCAGCAGATTCGGTTTCTGGGCAGTTTACATGTCGAACTGCACGGTAGAAACGATAAAACAGCTCCTCCGTGCAGTTTTCATACCGAGTCACCGTCCACTGGGCTCAGCGAGAAAACGCGATTTCGGCGCTTCTGAGGGCCGAAAACGCGATATCGGCCGATTTGCGATCTGTCAGCAGATTCGGTTTCTGGGCAGTTTACATGTCGAACTGCACGGTAGAAACGATAAAACAGCTCCTCCGTGCAGTTTTCATACCGAGTCACCGTCCACTGGGCTCAGCGAGAAAACGCGATTTCGGCGCTTCTGAGGGCCGAAAACGCGATATCGGCCGATTTGCGATCTGTCAGCAGATTCGGTTTCTGGGCAGTTTACATGTCGAACTGCACGGTAGAAACGATAAAACAGCTCCTCCGTGCAGTTTTCATACCGAGTCACCGTCCACTGGGCTCAGCGAGAAAACGCGATTTCGGCGCTTCTGAGGGCCGAAAACGCGATATCGGCCGATTTTCGATCTGTCAGCAGATTCGGTTTCTGGGCAGTTTACATGTCGAACTGCACGGTAGAAACGATAAAACAGCTCCTCCGTGCAGTTTTCATACCGAGTCACCGTCCACTGGGCTCAGCGAGAAAACGCGATTTCGGCGCTTCTGAGGGCCGAAAACGCGATATCGGCCGATTTGCGATCTGTCAGCAGATTCGGTTTCTGGGCAGTTTACATGTCGAACTGCACGGTAGAAACGATAAAACAGCTCCTCCGTGCAGTTTTCATACCGAGTCACCGTCCACTGGGCTCAGCGAGAAAACGCGATTTCGGCGCTTCTGAGGGCCGAAAACGCGATATCGGCCGATTTGCGATCTGTCAGCAGATTCGGTTTCTGGGCAGTTTACATGTCGAACTGCACGGTAGAAACGATAAAACAGCTCCTCCGTGCAGTTTTCATACCGAGTCACCGTCCACTGGGCTCAGCGAGAAAACGCGATTTCGGCGCTTCTGAGGGCCGAAAACGCGATATCGGCCGATTTGCGATCTGTCAGCAGATTCGGTTTCTGGGCAGTTTACATGTCGAACTGCACGGTAGAAACGATAAAACAGCTCCTCCGTGCAGTTTTCATACCGAGTCACCGTCCACTGGGCTCAGCGAGAAAACGCGATTTCGGCGCTTCTGAGGGCCGAAAACGCGATATCGGCCGATTTGCGATCTGTCAGCAGATTCGGTTTCTGGGCAGTTTACATGTCGAACTGCACGGTAGAAACGATAAAACAGCTCCTCCGTGCAGTTTTCATACCGAGTCACCGTCCACTGGGCTCAGCGAGAAAACGCGATTTCGGCGCTTCTGAGGGCCGAAAACGCGATATCGGCCGATTTTCGATCTGTCAGCAGATTCGGTTTCTGGGCAGTTTACATGTCGAACTGCACGGTAGAAACGATAAAACAGCTCCTCCGTGCAGTTTTCATACCGAGTCACCGTCCACTGGGCTCAGCGAGAAAACGCGATTTCGGCGCTTCTGAGGGCCGAAAACGCGATATCGGCCGATTTTCGATCTGTCAGCAGATTCGGTTTCTGGGCAGTTTACATGTCGAACTGCACGGTAGAAACGATAAAACAGCTCCTCCGTGCAGTTTTCATACCGAGTCACCGTCCACTGGGCTCAGCGAGAAAACGCGATTTCGGCGCTTCTGAGGGCCGAAAACGCGATATCGGCCGATTTGCGATCTGTCAGCAGATTCGGTTTCTGGGCAGTTTACATGTCGAACTGCACGGTAGAAACGATAAAACAGCTCCTCCGTGCAGTTTTCATACCGAGTCACCGTCCACTGGGCTCAGCGAGAAAACGCGATTTCGGCGCTTCTGAGGGCCGAAAACGCGATATCGGCCGATTTGCGATCTGTCAGCAGATTCGGTTTCTGGGCAGTTTACATGTCGAACTGCACGGTAGAAACGATAAAACAGCTCCTCCGTGCAGTTTTCATACCGAGTCACCGTCCACTGGGCTCAGCGAGAAAACGCGATTTCGGCGCTTCTGAGGGCCGAAAACGCGATATCGGCCGATTTTCGATCTGTCAGCAGATTCGGTTTCTGGGCAGTTTACATGTCGAACTGCACGGTAGAAACGATAAAACAGCTCCTCCGTGCAGTTTTCATACCGAGTCACCGTCCACTGGGCTCAGCGAGAAAACGCGATTTCGGCGCTTCTGAGGGCCGAAAACGCGATATCGGCCGATTTGCGATCTGTCAGCAGATTCGGTTTCTGGGCAGTTTACATGTCGAACTGCACGGTAGAAACGATAAAACAGCTCCTCCGTGCAGTTTTCATACCGAGTCACCGTCCACTGGGCTCAGCGAGAAAACGCGATTTCGGCGCTTCTGAGGGCCGAAAACGCGATATCGGCCGATTTGCGATCTGTCAGCAGATTCGGTTTCTGGGCAGTTTACATGTCGAACTGCACGGTAGAAACGATAAAACAGCTCCTCCGTGCAGTTTTCATACCGAGTCACCGTCCACTGGGCTCAGCGAGAAAACGCGATTTCGGCGCTTCTGAGGGCCGAAAACGCGATATCGGCCGATTTTCGATCTGTCAGCAGATTCGGTTTCTGGGCAGTTTACATGTCGAACTGCACGGTAGAAACGATAAAACAGCTCCTCCGTGCAGTTTTCATACCGAGTCACCGTCCACTGGGCTCAGCGAGAAAACGCGATTTCGGCGCTTCTGAGGGCCGAAAACGCGATATCGGCCGATTTGCGATCTGTCAGCAGATTCGGTTTCTGGGCAGTTTACATGTCGAACTGCACGGTAGAAACGATAAAACAGCTCCTCCGTGCAGTTTTCATACCGAGTCACCGTCCACTGGGCTCAGCGAGAAAACGCGATTTCGGCACTTCTGAGGGCCGAAAACGCGATATCGGCCGATTTTCGATCTGTCAGCAGATTCGGTTTCTGGGCAGTTTACATGTCGAACTGCACGGTAGAAACGATAAAACAGCTCCTCCGTGCAGTTTTCATACCGAGTCACCGTCCACTGGGCTCAGCGAGAAAACGCGATTTCGGCGCTTCTGAGGGCCGAAAACGCGATATCGGCCGATTTGCGATCTGTCAGCAGATTCGGTTTCTGGGCAGTTTACATGTCGAACTGCACGGTAGAAACGATAAAACAGCTCCTCCGTGCAGTTTTCATACCGAGTCACCGTCCACTGGGCTCAGCGAGAAAACGCGATTTCGGCGCTTCTGAGGGCCGAAAACGCGATATCGGCCGATTTGCGATCTGTCAGCAGATTCGGTTTCTGGGCAGTTTACATGTCGAACTGCACGGTAGAAACGATAAAACAGCTCCTCCGTGCAGTTTTCATACCGAGTCACCGTCCACTGGGCTCAGCGAGAAAACGCGATTTCGGCGCTTCTGAGGGCCGAAAACGCGATATCGGCCGATTTGCGATCTGTCAGCAGATTCGGTTTCTGGGCAGTTTACATGTCGAACTGCACGGTAGAAACGATAAAACAGCTCCTCCGTGCAGTTTTCATACCGAGTCACCGTCCACTGGGCTCAGCGAGAAAACGCGATTTCGGCGCTTCTGAGGGCCGAAAACGCGATATCGGCCGATTTTCGATCTGTCAGCAGATTCGGTTTCTGGGCAGTTTACATGTCGAACTGCACGGTAGAAACGATAAAACAGCTCCTCCGTGCAGTTTTCATACCGAGTCACCGTCCACTGGGCTCAGCGAGAAAACGCGATTTCGGCGCTTCTGAGGGCCGAAAACGCGATATCGGCCGATTTGCGATCTGTCAGCAGATTCGGTTTCTGGGCAGTTTACATGTCGAACTGCACGGTAGAAACGATAAAACAGCTCCTCCGTGCAGTTTTCATACCGAGTCACCGTCCACTGGGCTCAGCGAGAAAACGCGATTTCGGCGCTTCTGAGGGCCGAAAACGCGATATCGGCCGATTTTCGATCTGTCAGCAGATTCGGTTTCTGGGCAGTTTACATGTCGAACTGCACGGTAGAAACGATAAAACAGCTCCTCCGTGCAGTTTTCATACCGAGTCACCGTCCACTGGGCTCAGCGAGAAAACGCGATTTCGGCGCTTCTGAGGGCCGAAAACGCGATATCGGCCGATTTGCGATCTGTCAGCAGATTCGGTTTCTGGGCAGTTTACATGTCGAACTGCACGGTAGAAACGATAAAACAGCTCCTCCGTGCAGTTTTCATACCGAGTCACCGTCCACTGGGCTCAGCGAGAAAACGCGATTTCGGCGCTTCTGAGGGCCGAAAACGCGATATCGGCCGATTTGCGATCTGTCAGCAGATTCGGTTTCTGGGCAGTTTACATGTCGAACTGCACGGTCGATCTGTCAGCAGATTCGGTTTCTGGGCAGTTTACATGTCGAACTGCACGGTAGAAACGATAAAACAGCTCCTCCGTGCAGTTTTCATACCGAGTCACCGTCCACTGGGCTCAGCGAGAAAACGCGATTTCGGCGCTTCTGAGGGCCGAAAACGCGATATCGGCCGATTTGCGATCTGTCAGCAGATTCGGTTTCTGGGCAGTTTACATGTCGAACTGCACGGTAGAAACGATAAAACAGCTCCTCCGTGCAGTTTTCATACCGAGTCACCGTCCACTGGGCTCAGCGAGAAAACGCGATTTCGGCGCTTCTGAGGGCCGAAAACGCGATATCGGCCGATTTTCGATCTGTCAGCAGATTCGGTTTCTGGGCAGTTTACATGTCGAACTGCACGGTAGAAACGATAAAACAGCTCCTCCGTGCAGTTTTCATACCGAGTCACCGTCCACTGGGCTCAGCGAGAAAACGCGATTTCGGCGCTTCTGAGGGCCGAAAACGCGATATCGGCTGATTTTCG